>OX637668.1:2316977-2902831 GCA_951802225.1 Euspilapteryx auroguttella
TGTCAGTCAGTCAGTCAGTAACGGAAGAGTTTTATATATATTGATTGATATACACAAAAGCCAACAGACCGGTCCGTCCGTAGAGCGCGACGCCCTGCTCGGCCATGTCGTGCGCGGCGCGCGCCTCGCCCGGCCGCACGAGCACGGCGCGCCCGCGCACGGACACCGCCGCCGCCGCGCGCCCGTGCTGCAGCGCCGGCCGCGGCACGCACGGGAACTCTGCTGTTTGATCTGGGTTGTATGGAAACATCACACATGTCACCGTAAAATAGCAGATCCGTACCTCAGTTTACAAACCAACATACTGGGTGTTCCTGACAAGGCGGTAATAAATCAAAGGAGGGATTCTGCTCACCATAATTTTTTGTAAAGTAGAGTTTGTTACCCCTTTCTTCTCTGCACTGTAAAATCATTGCGAAAGGGAGTAGAATCATTTGACAGAGGAGGGCTCGTTTGGGGGCCTCTCCAGGCGACCATTGTCGTAAGGCAAGGCAAACGTTGTTTGCCTGAGCCAATTGGTGGGCACCCTGAACTAACTCGCCTCTCACAGTATAGGATACTTTACCAAATAATGTATCAATAGCAATTAGATTAGATGTAGTCTAATTGACTTTCAATAAGTGATATCTTGTATCCTATATTGAATAAATCATTTTTTACTTTACTTTTACTTAACATAACTAACAACTTTCCCAAAGCAACATGGATCAAAATCTCAAAAAAAATAACAGCTGTTCCATACATTGGTTCGATCAGCTGACGGGGTCAATGTACGGGACGGCTGATTTTTGTTTCGAGATTTCGACCCATGTTGTTTTGGGAAAGTTGTTAGGTATGGTGAGCAGAATCCCTTCTTTGATTAATTATTGCCTTGTCAAAAACATCCTGTATATATCAGATAACATCGCACGCCTCTTCAAATTTTTAGGCGCTTGAATGTATTTGCGAAAGTAACTACAAGCCTCACAACAAATGTGTGAAATGTGAACAGAAATTTGGAGGGGCGCGCCATGTTATTGTAGTACATAACTAAATAAATGCTTAGTATTATGCACTACGTATATATCCGAAGAATAATCAACTCACCCATACTCTGATTGAGCGCATTATTCGCAGGCGCGGAGGCCGGCGCGGCGACCGGCAGCGGCGCGGGCGCGGGCTCGGGGTCATCGACCTGCGGCCTCCAGCGCGTGACGTCACCTTTGGCGACGATCGCGTCCGTCTCGCAGTCTTTGAGCACAACCTTGCAGACGCCGTCTTCACTGCGAGAGGTTATCTCAGCCTTGTACTGAGAGCCGAGCTGGAATTTATTCGGAAGCAAGTTTTTAAATAGGTACTCGAAAATGTATCAATATCAATACATAGTATAAAACAAAGTCGCTTTCCGCGTCTGTCCCTATGTATGCTTATATCTTTACAACTACGCAACGGATTTTCATGTGGTTTTTTTTAATAGATAGAGTGATTTAAAAGGAAGGTTTATAAGTATAATACATGCATAAAATTGTAATAGGTTAGGCGGTACGAAGTTCGCCGGGTCGACTAGTTAATTTATATTGTAGAGGATAAGAAACTGTGTATGTTTGTAAACTATCAACCTTTTGGTCAATATAAAAAAGAACTCCTGCGCTAATAAAATGACCGACCATTTTTCGAATTTGTCGAATAATTTTGTCACGTTTGACAATCATATCCATACATTTAGATGACAAAAGCGATTAAAGTGACAGAAAGATTCGACAAATTGTCGGTCATGCTACCAATGAAAGTCATGTGTCGCGTGATGCATAGTAGCAAAGCAGCTGTGCTGACCACAAACACTCTGGTCATTAGTCTACTTTAAATAAGAAATATGTTGTACATTCCTAATGAGGCGGCTAGGTTAGTTAATTTATATTTAGCCGAAAGACATGCTGGACTATGCACCTTTGCGGGCGGGGTTCTGCCTAGTCTGCTTTTAATAGGCAAGTAATTCCCTAAATGGAGAAAAACTTCTTACTTTAGGGTTAAATAAAAGGTTCCACTATAAGAAACTAACCGTAACACCGTCAGCCTGAAGCAAGCAGCAATACTCCAGTATAGTAGCAAACTCTCCGACCAAGGCTTTGGTCTTCTGTCCGTCTACGGAGACGACTCTTGCCGCGTCCAGTAGAGCTGCCGTGTTCTTGTTGAGTAGCCGGGCGCGGTACCACGCGCTGTCTTCTGTCACGAATAGTGAGAAGGATTCCCCGGGGGACGGCCTGGTAGGGTAATAAGGCAAAGTTTTATTGCCAGATATAAAACAGAAGGTTAGAAAGATATCTGGGAATATGAGAAAAAAAAAACTTCCTGTATTGTGTACTATATACAGGATGCTCGCCGTTTTCTGCCAGGGGATGGGCTGGTGGGGTAATAAGATAAGAGTTTTATTGCCAGATATAAAACAGATGGTAATACACATATTTAATTACAAAACAGAGGAGTTAAGTAGATATTTTGAAGTAAATAAACTTTTTAAAATCAAGCTTTAATTTCAATGCGCTAAAATTAATAAAAACTTTTCTATCGCCCTATACTATTATTATTATCTTATAATTATACAATCTTTATATATAAAATCCAAATACCACTGATCTACTCCACTCACTCACTCACTCACTCATCATCGCCCAGCCGAAACCGCTGAAGATAGAAAGATGAAAGTTGGACAGTAGCTTCCTTACGTGACGTAGGCACCCACTAAGACGGGATTTTGGGATAACTTAACCGGGACGCCGTATACAGGGTGTAACAGTTTGTATGAAACTCCTAAACTGCTGGGTTTAGAAAGTTGAAATTTACACTGTATATTGTAATTGCATTACAAACATCATAAATGGTTTTTGTTTTTTTATATCTTGCCCCTAAGTTCTTATACAGGGTGAAATATGATTTTTGCTAAAATCTAAACTAATAACACTAGAGACTTGACATTTTCAAAATAAGGTCATTTTTATATAAAAACATGAAATATAATATCAAAACTGCGTTTATTAGTCCTGTAAGCCATGATACAGGGTGTTAAAGTTTGTATGAAAAACCGAAACCGCTCCTTATTTTGCTAAATTGAAATGGGTGATGTTTCTAGGTTATAAGGGACGCTATTACATAAAAAAACATCGATTTTGAAATCCAAGATGGCGGAAATAAATTTGTATTAAAAATCGATATGGGTGGCGTTTTCTAGGTTTTTGGGGGCGCTGATTGCGAAATCATTTATGGGTGTGCGAATTCTGGGTGCCTACGTCTCACAAAGACGGGATATGGAAATAACTTCACTGAGCCGCCGTATACAGGATGTAACAGTTTGTATCAGACTCTAAACTGCTGCGATTCAAAAGTTGAAATTTACGCTGAAGATTCTCTTTAAATTACAAACCTCATAGATGGTTATTTTTATTGCCCCTGAGTTCAGGGTAAAACAGGTTTTTTTGCTAAAATCTAAAGTAATGACACTATCTTAAAATTTTCAAAATAAGCTCCTCTTAGTACTTAAACATCAAATATGATATTATAACTAGGGCATGTAATATCGGAAGGTTTTCAATTCCGATACTGATATCGGACCTTTTATCTCAATACCGGAATTCCGATATTAATATCGGAATCGTAAAAACTCAATAAAAATTACTCAAAAAACTAATATTTAAATCGTAACTGTATACAATTTTATTTAATTTGAATAACATGATTTGTGGAGCCTGCAATCAAGCTCAGATGATCGGGTTCTAGGTTTTTTATACAATAAATGAGAACAAAAAAAAAACTAAAATTGTTGAATAAGTATATAAATGATTTTAAATTTTGTAAAAAATAATTATACTTTATTGATACCAAGTGACCAAGTACCATTCAAAGATTCATTGTAACAGTACAAAGTACTAAATACCTAAGTGAACTGCTTTAAAAGAAGGTTTCTGATTAAAAAAGGTAAGAATTGACGAATTTACAGGGTACTTTTTATATTGTAGCCATGCAGAACGCTTAAAACAACCCAAATAAAAATATATATTTTGTAACGAGATTCCGATATTGACTTTCTCAATATCGGAATTGAAAATATCGTAATTCTTTCGAGATTCCGATATTACGAGATTCCGAGATTCCGGTATTCATGCCCTAATTATAACTGCGTTTATTAGTCCTGGAGTCCTTGGTACAATATGTATGGCGAACATTAGGTTTCCTTATAAAGTAATATGGTAGGTATTTTCAAAGTTTTTGCGGGTGCTGATACAGAGTGTAACAGTTTGTATGAAAAAAAAGTGAAGTTAGTAAACTGCATAAGGGTTGCGCAAGAAAGGTAATTATGGCAACCTGTAGGAGAGGCAAATTTACAGAAATGAACGACAATCAGGATAAGGAGGTGGCGAGCAAATTTTCTAAATAATAAGCACGCTTGGCAGACGCTATTAATAGCGATAATAATACCCTAACAAACATCAAGGACCGCGTCTGCCAATATGGTAGCCCTGCGTTTTCAATTGACAAGGTTTCAAAAATGTAAAAAAAAAAACTCTACTAAATCATTTGCACGTGTCTGCCTCTGGGCCTGATGATAACAGCCATCCTGTTAACACGTTAAATCGAAGAGGCAGACAACTAGGGCACTGACTTTTTAGTTATTTATTTTTGAATTTATTTTTATGATTTAAAAAAAATATATATATATTTGCACGCTTGGCAGACGTGTATAGTTTGAATAAAAACAATGAAAAGGACCTCGGAAAAATAGTCTGCCAACATGGTGGCCCTGCGTTTTCAATTGGCAACGTTTCAAAAATTTAAAAATAAGAAAAACTATACTAAATCATTTGCACATTGTCTGCCTCTGGGGCTAATGATTATATAGTCATCCTGTAAACGTATGACGGAATTAAAATTATAAGGAATCCTATTTATCCGATAAAATTCCTTTGATTCCGTGAATTTCAAACAGTCGTACAATTAAAAATCAGCGAGCAAAGTGTCTGCCAAATGGTTTTTTTTTATCCAGGGAGTCCAAATGAATCGAATGATCACAATTAGAATCGTGAGCAAATGATTTAGTAGTTTTTTTTTTTACAATTTGCACCTCCGTCCCATGAAAACGCAGAGCCCTAAGTGTCTGCCTCTTCGATTTTCATTGTTTTTATGATAATTGTAACCATGAACCCCAAAGGCAGACACGTGCTAATGATTTAGCATAGTTTTTTTGTTTTACATTTTTACAACTCCATGCCATGAAAACGCAGAGCCCTAATTGTCTGCCTCTTCGATTTCCTTTAGTTTCAAAATGATTGTAACCATGAACCCCAAAGGCAGACACGTGCAAATGATTTAGCATAGTTTTTTTTTTTGACAAGTTCAATCCGCTGTAACGCGAAAACGCAGCGACATAGGACAAAATTTTACTGAACCAAATCAATTCGTACTGTCCTAAACTGCAACCCACCGCGATGTGGATTCCGTGCAAGTACTTTACCGAAATGCTACCCACCAGTCTATCTATTGGGACGACGATGATGATGAATCTGAGTAGAACTAATTAGGGTACACTAGAACTGGATTTTTAGTCAAGCCTCAGAGCTTAGCCTCAGAGATGAAGCCTAATGGTTAGTTTGTTTAAACAATATCAAAATCAAAATCAAAAAATCATTATTATATAGGATACAAGATATCACTTATTGAAAGTCAATTAGACTACATCTAATCTAATCGCTATTGATACCTTATTTGGTAAAGTATCCTATACTGTAAGGGGGGGTAGTTCAGGGTGCCCACCAATTGGCTCAGGTAATGAAAAATATCTTAAGTGCAGAGCTAGACTACTTCCATGCATCTTTGACGTTTACAGGGTGACATTAATGAAGGATATCCTGAAATGGAAAAGGGAACAATGAGTATTTAAGTTTTCAGCCCAAACATCTCAAGATAGAAACGTAAGGAATATAAGTCTAGCAAAGACATGAATTCGTGAAAATATACTACGGGAACTGGAAAAACCAAATTTTACTGTTGTAAAGGCAAACTGCTTTTTTATGATTTCTTTAGGGCTTTGGTGCGATTACAAATGATTTCCCTATATTTCTGAGAAACAAATCAACCAGTTATTTACTTTTATTATAAAAAGCGCTTGCGAAGCTGCGGGCGGAAAGCTAGTATATGATATAAAAGCCTGTCTGATATATGAATATGCAATGAACCACGATGGTTTGGCTAGCGCCAGATGAGACAGTATAGTAACAACTAATTTGTTTACTTGAGCCGTTTGGTGGGCACCCTGAACTACCCCGTCTTTCGCAGTATAGGATACTTTAATAAATAATGTATCAATACCAATTACAATAATTAGTTTTACGGACCTACAATAAATAATACTTTGTATCTTTTATTGAAAATATATTTTTGACTTATGACTTTTATACTGTACAGTAGCAACTCACGTGTAGTGGGGCTGTAGCTCGCAGTGCGCCTGGTACGTCTCGTACTGACACACAAAGCCCGCGAGTTGTTCCCTGCACGCCGCCGCCGCTCCGTCCAGGAAGTGTATAATACCACAACGGTATGGGCGCTCCCTGCCTCCTTCAGGGCGTGCGGCCCGCGCTCGGCTGCGCTCGGCCGCGCTCGGCCGCGCTCGGCTCCTCGCAGTGACGTCAGTACAAGCAGCGCGGCTCGTCTCACGAGCACAAGCATAGTGCGCGTGCACGTACGAGAGTTTCGGCTGTGCGCGATCTATGAAGTGTCCGAGGTGTGGTAGAGTAGAGGAGCAACTAGCAACTCACGTGTAGTGCGGCTGTAGGTCGCAGTGCGCCTGGTACGCCTCGAACAGCGCCTCGTACTGCGCCTTGAGGGCCGGCGCGCCCGACAGCGACAGACACACGAAGCCCGCACGGCGCTCCCTGCACGCCGCCGCCGCCCCGTCCAGCGAGAGAACTACCGCGTCGCCCGCGCTCATCTCGTCTATCAGGCATCTAAAACAACAAGCACGTAGAATAACGGACTCGCTCAGCGTAACACGTTTAATTTTAGTAGGGACCTATAATAAACTGGCACATACATGCACTGAGAACTTCCTCTTTTTAGAAATCGGTTAAAATAGGTACAGTGGCGGACACGGTCGGCGTAACACTTCCGGTTTTTCTGTATTGCAAAATAGCTCTTGTTCTTTGGTAATACAGTCTAGGGCTGACGAAACCATAGACAAATCTGTTACGGCCTCCTAGTCCGCGACTGTACAGTGGCGGTCTAGGATGCCGTTACAGATTTGTCTATGGTTTCGTCAGCCCTAAACTGTAATACCAAAGAACAAGAGAACTATTTTGCAATACAGAAAAACCGATAACCTCCTTTTTTGAAGTAGGTTTAAAAGCTATTGTATAGTCTAGCGCACAAGACCAAAGACAATTTATTCAATGCAGATGAATCTGGAGGGAATCGGCCAGGGTACTGGCAAGTACCTCTTAGAATAAAACAGTTTATTTTCCTTTATGTGGTACAGTGGTGGTCCAGGTCGGCGTAACACTTCCGGTTCTTCTGTATTGCAAAATAGCGCTTGTTCTTTAGTATTACAATCTAGGGCACACGAGACCGTAGACAAATCTGTTACGCCCTCCTAAAGCGCCTCTGTACTATGATGATCATCACATGAACCCTGTAAGAAGCACTGGAATATCACACTTATATTATAAATGCGAAAGTTTGTGAGTGTGTGTGTTTGTTACTTCTTCACGTCTAAACGGCTGGAGATATTTTTATAAAAATTGGTACCTAGTTAGCTGACACCCTGGATTAACACATAGGCTATTTATTTTCCCTAATTAACCGCGGGTAACACCGCTAGTCTTAGCATAAGTATTAGAGGCAACTCACTTGGCAGGCACCAGGGGCTTCTCGACCTTAGCTGGCGACTTGAAACCCGGCTTCACATGTATGGAGCTCGTGGTTCGCGGTGTCTTCACTTCAGTTTGCGGTGCCTTCGCCTGCGTTTGCGGCGCCCTCGGTGCTTGGGGCGATTTAGCATGATGGTTCATTTTCTGCTCTGGCTTCTGTTGAGATTGCTCTGCAGAGGTCGGTTTTGGAGCTGGCTCTGTTATTGTAACAAAATATACCGGTAAATTTATACTCATATTCTAAATGCTAAAGTTTATCTGTGTGTTATGCAATAATGCCTTAACTACTGAACTGATAGGGCTGGTAATTTATAGGTAGGTGAGACTGAGACGGATATGGAATAGGTACTCTTTATGACGAAAATCCAACGAGCACGAAACATAAAGATTTAGCGGTTAGACACTCATTGCGCACACTATTAAGTGGTTATCAATACATGAACACGTTCAGCGAAAACACTTTCGGTTGTTCTGTATTGCAAATAAGCCCTTGGTCTCTGGTATTAGTCTAGCTCTAGTGCGCACGAGACCATAGACAGTGTTACGCTGAACGAGTCCGTGACTGTACGAGAACGAGGGCGAAATGTGGCACGTGGGTCAGTAAATTAGTAAAAATACTATAAAAATATTTCCTAAATTTTAAAGATTATCTATCATAAAAATTATGAATTAACTAGGAAGAACCCATCTAGGATGCCCCAAACATATACAGAGACAAACTTTACCCCCAGACCGGAAACAAATATCGATATTCATCATAACAATATTCGCCCCGCCGGGCATCGAACCCAGGTGCACCCGCATCTCAGTCCACATCACTGCCAACTGAGCTACGGAGCAGTCGATCATATAGCATGAAAATAATGACAAATTAATATTACATACTATCGCCCTTATCTCCCCACTGTTCATCGTTGCGCGCAGCAGACTGGCCGTCCCTGCGATTATCGCCTCTATTCCTATTATGGTTTGGTTTAAAGTTGCTGTTCGCATTGCGATTGTCGTGCTCGGGACCCGGCTTCGACTCCTTGTTATATTGAGGTTGCGGCTTCTGCAATTAAAAAAATCTATCAGTATTATGGTTGGCCATAATGTACATAGTGAAGAGATCAGATTCCCTATTCAAATTGGCGCCAGTAGTCATTTCATTGCAGCAGCGATGTTTGCTTTTCCTACTCAAAAAACAAAATTAAATTATAATTCATGCTGTGGCAGCAAAGACCACCCCATCTCCTCCCATGGTTGTCGTAAAAGTGTTTTTCGTTAAAAAAATATAATTGATTAAAATTGATGAAACATACTGCGATCTCCAAGTGGAGGAGGCCTGTATCCAACAGTAAACGTCTTAAAGGCTGCAATAATGATGACACACAGAGCCTCTAACTAGGAAGAATCTGTATCTAGGGTGCCCGAAGCACATAAAAAGACGAACAAAACACCCAGACCGGGATACATACATCGATATTTATCATAACAATGTTCTACAATGTAGGTAGGGTACCTTATATGGTTGTTCCTGTACGGCAGGGCTGGCGGCGACGCGAGGCTCCTCCCGCCTAGTGTTCGTCTGTGCCACGGGATGGCGTATCGGCGGCGACTTGGGCTGACGGAGCGGCTGTACTTTCGGCAACTCCCTACATGTAATAAGCGTTTAAGGGGCAATAATGGTAGCCATTTTGCTTATGCAAAAAAAAATTATTTATAAATCCATTTAAATCTTGTCGATCCTAACAAGTATCTCAATAATAACCTATTCAAGTTCTAGTTTATGTTATAAGGATTCTGCTTACGCTTATTTCAATTATTGGAGCCAAACAATGTATAACAGAAATGACAATGTAATAAAAATCTGTATACATTATTTGGCTCCCATGGATAACCGATAATCGAAATAAACCTCGTGCAGAATCGTAATAATATTAAACTAGATTTTTAATGGGTTATTTTTGAGATCATTGCTATCGATAGATCGAGAAGATTTCGGCGGATTTAAAAAAAAAGACAGATGACAAATTATTTCCAGGATAGGCCCTTAACCTTTATGCAATAGGTAACCAAATACACACTGAAAAGTACGCCGGAAGAGGGTCGCTCAAGACCGGTCGTTGTGCCGATTTATGGGAGAGGCCTATGTCCAGCAGTGGACGTCTTCCGGCTGAAATGATGATGATGATGATCAAATGACAAAAAATAAGAATAACCAAAGTTGTCGCTCAAATAATAGGTGGTCGATTGCGCCTAAGTTCTCGAAGACGGGAGAGTAGGAGACCCCTACAATGTTTGTGCATTGCGGGGCTCTTTGCCGTTCTTAATATATTCATAAAAAATATCAATATCTTTGTCTATTTAAGAATAGACGGCCTGATTGAAATAATTTACTCACTCTTTCACTTCTGAAGCAGAGGCATTTAAATCTGCAACCTTGGGCACAGCATTGTCAAATCTGAAAATAAAATATCTGTGTTAATGTTAATATTAGGATAAAGCTCAGTCTAAAGGTTTTGAATATGTCTCACTATCTAATTTTTATAAGAAAATAAGTTCATTATAAACTACTATTAAATTTTTTGTTGCAAGTGTGCAAGTCTAAAAATAAGTTTTGTTGAATTTAATCAAGTTAACGTGAAAAAGCAGCACAAACTTGTAATTTCAATTGATCCTTCGAGCCGGATTAACACGTCAAAATGCTCAAGAAGGGCAATATACACCCACAGCTTTAAGACCTGCTGCTTTTATAACAGATACTGACCGCATAAGGTTATGGCAGACGCTGCGATGCGTCTTACCCCAGTCAGCTTGCTGATAAGGCACGCTGCAGTACGGCGTGACGCCGCATCTCGCGCAGTATAGGTCGGCCCAGATTCACCACCAATCCACTGTATCAAGACCTGCTGCTTTTTTAAAACACTGACCTCATAAGGTTATGGCAGACGCTGCGATGCCTCTTGCCCCAGTCAGCCCGCTGGCACGGCACGCTGCAGTACGGCGTGACGCCGCATCGCGCGCAGTACAGGTCGGCTCGGGCTCCGCACCTGACGCATTCGGGCGACCCCATGCGCTGCAGTCCGGGAAGCTATTGAATTATCGTATGTATAGGTATAGTGTGCGTGAATGAATGAATGGATAAGTGAATGAATGAGTGAATTTGAAATTTATTCTACTCAAATACAGTGACATTTAACAATTAAATAAAGTGACAACAGGCGAACTTATCGCCGAAAGTGTGATAAATGTGTCAACTAATGTAGAGCCTGTCCAGAACGCGGGATTTGAGCGCCCAGACGCGGTATCTCGCGCATTCCTATCCGCTCATTGCAAGCGTTTTATGCGCTTGTGAGGGAACAGATACTTACTTTCTTTCTTTATTTAAAACGCGCGAGACCATCTGGACGAGATATGCAGCTACAGTATATAGAACACTAGCGAGTGCTTACTGGACAGGCTCTCAAGGTATGGAGACAGCTGCCTCTGTAATTGTTCGGAAAAGTCGGTTTTTCTTCTGTGGATTTTTGGTTTTGGAGCCGTGGAAGGACGACCAGCCCCACCTCGCCTTAGAATACAATGATTTTAATTTTTTTGAGGTATCCTCAATTATTATATCCAAGACATCGAAATGGGGTGTTGGAATAAATAGAGAAGTGTTAGTAAGAGTAAAATAGAAGTGTGTGATTTTGAACACCATTGAGATAAGAAGGTGAAAGATGATAGCCATCTGATGCGAAACAAAACTCACATTACTAACATAATAGAAGAGAAGATTGAAGGAAAGAGACAGCGTGGCAACGAACATGAGGAAACTTCTTTGATCAAATAAAAGAGTAAGTGAGTGCAGAGTAGTATCAAATGGTCAAGCAGCTGGCGGGGAACAGGGATGAATGGAGGAGGCTCCACCGATAATAGCGCAACTCTATTCTACTTTCTACATAATTTTTAAGGCTACTGAGTGAGTTTATTACTGAGTGATACCTTCTTTCAATTTACATTCATGCTCAAAGCGTGTATACATTTGAGTATGAAATTATGAATGTACGCATATGTGACTCTTTTCAAATACACCATCTTGTCCTTCCCAATCTTCCTGGAAACCAGAATTAGCCAAGACGAACAGTAGTGGCATTGCGGTCTTACTTATGTAACAGGCGTAGCAGTTTTATATTATAAGCTATCCAATGCATGGCTGGCCTAAAGTATAGCTTAGGGTTTTCAAGTTATGTATAATTGTTTGTATCAGGACGCTGATGCGGCTGCCCCGATCCCGAGGTACGAGTAAACTCCTGAATATCCTTTCTAATCGTTTAAATAGCTAGTCTCGGGAACTGCGCAGACCTTATAAGCGTTCAAACAGACGACGCCGCCGTGCCACAACACTGTTCACACACGCCGCCACCGCGCCGCACCGCCCCGCGCAATCAATGCAAATTTTATCGTTCCACTGTACTATTGTTAGTAATACATTGCTAGATCTGAACGTCGGCGCGGTGGCGGCGTCGTCTGTTTGAGCGCTAAAGCGAATATAAAGATAAGCGTGAGTCTTAGGTTGCTTCTGCTTTCCTGTCGTGGCCTGTCGACTTTTTGAATTACCTTGCCCTTTGCACGCAGTATAGGAAACTTTACTAAATAAGGTATTTAGTCTTAATTGACCTACAATAAGTGAAAAGTACCTTGTATCCTATATTTTACTGGATGTTACTTTGGAAAGTTTTAATTTTAAGGTATTGTGAGAAAAATCACCCCAAAAGGAAAACAATATTTTAAGGCAGTCAAGTGGTTATCAGACTTGTTAGAAACACCCAGTACTAGCCAGTAGTACACTAGTCCTAAGTCTAGGAGACCGTAACAGATTTGTCTTTCGTCAGCCCTAGACTGTATTGCCAAAGAACAAGAGCTATTTTGCAATACAGAAAAACCGGAAGTGTTACAGCGCCCTAGACCGCCACTGTACTTCTATCTTCTGCGAAATCTTCACTGCCTTAATTCGTGTAGTTATACTCACCTCTTGTCAACCCCCGAAAATATTTACAAAATACAAGCAGCAAAGCAACACAAAAAAGGCAACAAGTTAAAAGTTACAAAAACACTTTATTGGAATGTAAATCTAGTGTTAACAAAAAACAGAGAGAGAAATTCAAATAATACAACACAAAACGGTACAGACACATCAACATACAAAAAATAATAAGCGTTTAAAGTTTTAACCGACAAACTAAGGGCAAATTTCCACCAGTGACATCTTTTCATGTAGACCTACTAAAATAATTAAATTCTACGCTAATGATGTTATTTCTTTAATGGAAACGCGCCCTTAGTGATTAGTAACATTTCTAGATTCAGTTTAACTGTCCATGCTAGTGCTACCTCTTAATGATTTTAATAATGGCCAAACAAATGCGCAAGAAAGAAACAAAACATTATCGTCAGTTACGTTTTCGTTAAGAGAATTTCACTCCTGTTTTGCAGCTTAAGAACATTCTTCGGGAGTGAAATTACCTGCTCTAGTGTACGAAACTGACGATGATATTGTCTCTTTCTTTCACAGCAGTTTCGTCGTTAGGACTTCGCAGGCTAGATGTGCTATACCATCATTAAAATCATTAGAAAGATTGCACGTGTAATCCGACTATCAGCCAATATCTAATTCATATGCGTCGGGCTAAAACTAAGTTAAAACAGTAACAAAATAAAATTAATCACTAGGTTCACAAGCGTATTAATAAATTGAATCGTACAAAAACTAAAACAACTAAAAATTAAGTAATAACATTAACACTAAAACATTCATGCATAGTTTTGAAATACGTATAGGGTATGTAAACCATGGATAGGCAGAGACTTCTACAAAAATTGTACGACAAATAAATGGCACGTTATGGCAAAATAAGCCGTTTAGCTTTTGGCAAATTCCTTTTCCTGTATTACCTACTATATGTAATTTTATTTAAATTTGTATTGTAATTTTTGCTGGTTGTTTTGTCACATGATCAAATTAAAAGATAAAAACATAATATTAATAATACCCTACTAAATGCTACACTAGAAACTTACTTCAAAATAAGTACTAAAAACCTATCAAAACTTAAAACTGACACGCTCACCGCCGTACATAATCTCGGTGTCGAATTTCTTACCTTTAATTACTGTAGCCGACTGCTTATCGACAATTAGTGTGAAGGAACCCTTATTAAGGTCCTTTTCCACTATTGTCCAAAGCTCGGGGTTCAATCCAGGGTTGTTGTCTTGAAGAACATCGAATATAATGTGCAGATCGTCCTCTTCAGAAATTATCTGTGGTGGGACGTGCAGAACTACTTTACTGTCGTTAGCTTCAATATTTTCCTTTGGGCTGCCATTTTGTTTTGGTCCGCCATTTTGTGTTTGGCAGCCATCTTTTTTCCGCTCCATGACTAGTTGCAATACCGGAACTTCAGGAACAAGCGGGATTCCGGAGAAAAATACCCTTTCGTTACCAATATTGACAGTCCCACCGAGTTTCCTTAGCCGTTTCACAGAGGGCATGTCCATGAAAATACTGCTAATCCTAGTATCGGGGAAGCTATCGTCAGCAAATTTCAGGATCCACTTCTGAGGATTCAGTCCTGGCAGAGTTTTTAACTGCTGACAAAGCTCTGTGAAGCTTATTTGCGGTCCGATCACAGTCACTTTCATATTTTCTAATTTAGATTTCTTTTTACGAGCAGCCTTATCTGACGAGTTTGCGTGAAGTCTGGTCAGCTCTTCGAGACTAGACTTGGGTTTCAGTAGAGATTTCAGATGTCCCAAGTTGAATTCTACTGCACCATCATATAAAGCACAGTCAAAAGTAGGTTCACTAATAACCTGAGCTGATAGCTTATCGATCTGCAAAACAACATCTAGTTTTGTTTGAGTTTGAACTGTGCTGATCTTTCTCCAAAACTTTGTGCGTAATCTAGGATTGTAAGTTTGTAGAGTTTTTATAACTTCATCTGCCTCCAGGCCGGTTTTCGCAAACATGCTGACGATCCCCACAGCTCCTCTGAACTCTGTTGATTTCAAATTGAGGTGCAAATGTTCGTTAACGGAAGGCAGAGCCTTTTCAATCCAGTGACGCGATTCCATGTTTTGCGATATGATGAAAATTACTCCGTCAAAGAGGTACATGTCATGGAACTTTGGTGCTTCTGCCTCAGTTATTTCAGAGCGAGCAATGGAATCGCATAATACAATCTCCAGTGACTTTTTAATAGAGTGGAAGAGAACATCGTCAACTCTCGTGTCCGGGTAGTTTGCCGGGCCAACGTAAAGCTTTAAATCGTCCGCGATCAAGTCGGAATAGTGGTTCGCCCTGATAGTAGCCAGGGGTTTTTTAATTATAGCCATATCAATGTGATTGTACATGATCTTTGATACTTTTTCTAACAATTCCTTTGATCTCTCCTCTCTCATCTGGAATTCTACATCTACCGGTTCAGCATCATTAATGCTGACGTCACGTTTCTGTCTATCAATAATTCGGAAGCACAATTTCTGATTTTCATAAATCGGATCGAAGTTTGGACTTTTTATTACATCTAGAGACGCAGGTTCAACCCCAAACTGACGTTTTTGCTTGCCAGCAACATCAGAGTAGTATTTCCAGCACTCTGGCTTCAAATTTGGATACTCCACCTGTAACTTACCCAATACCTCGCGGCTCTCAACGTGGGCAAGTGATTCTGGGAGTCGCATCACAACCCTAGTGTACCTCACCAGATTCTTTACATCCCTAAATACGAGCTTCAGCCCTGTGGACTGCACAAACTTTGGTAGTACCTCCATCAAATAATCCTTAGTTTCTAAACTATCACAGATATATATCACCGCTCCGTTCGACAGGTAAACGTCTTGGAACTTTGGAACTATAAGATTCGCAAACCGTTGCAGTTTCATATCTTTGTGAAGGTATTCCTTGAATAGGTGCTTTAAACGCCTTATGTGCGATCCCTCCAACTTATTCTGAGGGTAACCTTCTAATGTTATCGCCAATTTCAATTCACTCTCTACGTGTAGGTAGTTCGTACGTCTGTGGTAAGCAATGCCTCTGTTACTATCTATATTTATGTTTGGGTCCATGAAATTATCAATACTCCCGCAAATTGAATCTGTTAAATCGGACATGGCTACAGCTGATATTGAAGGCTTATCATTATCATACTCTGTTTCACCATCTACGACTTCTTGTGTAGTATCTTTAATTTGCTTATCACAGTCGGACCAAACAATCACTTCAGATTTATCATCAACATGCTTAACGTCTTTTAGTTTCTTTAAAATGTCATGGTTTAGGCTTTCTTCTAATAATTGTTTTACACCTTGAGACTTATCTTTATAAATCTCTTGCATTTTCGACACATCCTGTTTTTCTTCATAACTATTTATCTGTCCATCACTACTGGCTACTTCTTTTACTTCGTCTAATTTCCCTTCATCCATAGAATCAGTCATAGTTTCTTTGTCGTGTTTACTACTATCGTTGGTTACTGAATCTATTACGTTATCGTTTAGGTCCACCTTCGAATTTTCAGTCGACGACTGTTGAGACCTAATCTCTTGTAACAACTTGACCCTTGAACCTAGGCTGGTGAGATTATCAATAGATTGCGACTGAAGGCTCTCATAGTAAATCTCTATATATCCAGTCAGTTCAAACTCTATCTGATTGTAGTCTACTACATTCTTGAAAGACGGCCCGCGTATTATTTCGCCGGAAATTCTATCAATCACAAAAGAGGTAACTTCGACATTACCATCAACTTTCTGCGAGTAAATCTTCCACGCTTCTGTTTTTATCGACGGATTAAAGTACTGTAGAAGTTTGAAAACGTCATGAGCCGTCGCTGGCCAGCTCGAGTTCGGGATCCGGAGCATAGCTAAACAAAGTCTTTTCACCTTAGCCTTGAAGAATAACAGATTCTCATTCATCTTCTCTTGAAGTCCAGGGGATATTCTAATAATCCAATCTCTAGTATCGCTATCTTTACAAATACAGACTATAGCGCCCCTACTTAAATAGTAATCGAAGAAAACTGGCGTTTTCATTAACAGCCCAGCTTTCAGTTGCAGATCCATAACCTCACTCAAGCATCGTTGAAAAACCTCCATCTGCCTCAATCTCATTTTGGATTTCGGGTAACCGGCTAAGGCAATAACTACTTTCAACTCCTCATCAACTATGTCTAGATAATCTACGTTGCGGAGCTTCACTAGTCTATCAGTCTCATCGACTTGGTCATCTGGTACAGTCAAATCGCTGAACTTTAGCTCGCACCTAAGTCTACTAGACTTATCTGGCCTCGTGGTATCTTCGGAGCATAGAACGCAAGTGGTTGCTGTGGACGTGCCATCGTCTGGGCTGCGTTGCAAGGAGTCTTTGCGGCACGAGCAGGTTTGGCTCTGTTGAAAAATTTGCCGTGTTGAGCGTACGTTGGCGATGTAATGCTTGGCACCGAAACCGCATGCTGGAAGTCGCCACTTAAGATACTATGAGATATGCTAATATCAGCTACCATGTTTTAAACACATGCATTTTTATAGGCATAGAGGTCAAGTAAGAAATAAAGGGTCACATGAAGTATGTAGATCAAGCAGACGAGACCGCACGCTAATGTCACATATTCTTAAAGCATATTTTCTGTAGAAAACGAAAGGTCAGAGTCGTTTTGAGAGTAGGCAAGATCACGAAATTAAATTAAGTGTAGTGGGTGTGGCCTTGTCTGAACGTAACCATTTTGCCTTTTATGTGTGTATAAAAATTACAGGGATAATGTTGCTAGTTGCAACTAATCTACTCGTGAATGCGGAGACGAACGCAATGTTCCAAAGTCCTATAGGTCACCACAGCGGCCATATCACAGAGTAAGTAATATTTTAGACGTTCACGCGAACCGAAATCGAAACCGTACTACGGATCATGGCTAATGGTGATTCAAGAGGTTTGTAAACCTAAAGATCTTAATCTTTGCCGCTTCGTTAAGACTCCTCGTTAAAGTTTTTTTTTGACAATTATAAGTTGTTTGTCATATACATGATGATTTTTTTAATTAACGCATAAGCTCACGACAACCCTGGCAGTGTCATAAAAATATCTATTTATATATTGACAAGAAATGCAACTGAAACTTGAAACATCGAGCAAAGCAATTAGGCCAAAGAGAAAAAGAAACTCACCGTTTCGCCACAGCTGTCCTGCTCTTCCGTGGACTTACTGCCTTCGAAGGTCCTGTTAAAAAAAAAAACAAAATGTAAATAACTGATTAACTGACTTGAGTACGCGACAGCAAGTCTACGCGTGACTATTGTTCAATTGGTTCAAATTATCACCGCGCGCAGACTTTCCTGGCACGTATTTTCTGATAGTCTGACTGACTAACTTATTAAAATCTAATAATCTTACCTTAAATTAGGCCTGGCAAATCTAGATATAGCTTGTCGGTCTACGCACTTCAAATTTACAAGTGGATCCCTTCTGGGGTCACCAATATTACAAGTATTTACAAACCGATCCGAGAGAGAGCTTGTAACAATAAAGAAAAAGTATGATTCACAAAGAACTGAACTTTGTGGTTATTTCCGTTCTCAATGGCTGAAGTATGAAAAAATAATTTACATGTGACAAGTATACAGGAACAAAGACTGAGCTTCATACAACGGCCCAGAACCAGAATCGTTACACTTAACGTTTCACGACGCATGTGCCGCCAGTGCGCGGAAACACCGGTTCATACCGGCCCAGCAAATGGACGAGCAATAGATCCCTTCCTGCTTACCTAATGGCAGTTATAATACCACTTTCTTTAGCTTCCCATTCAAGAAGCATAAGGGACAAGTACTGTACACATACCGGTCATGAGTGGTGTTCTGCACAACAATTCTCCCATCCGGCAGAATGCTGCGGCTAGTACGACCGCTGCTCACAGAAATCTACAGACAAAGATACAATATGTAAATTAAAAAAATTCAGATCATTCGCCTTTGGAATATTAGTTAACGGGCGAGTTTCCGCAATTTGACAGAGACTATCGTGCCTATTTTACGTGAAATCGTTGCAAGATTACCAACGGACTAAATGTTCAAGTCTGTAACTAAATCAATAATGAAAATTCAATGACAATCACAGCATTAGCAAAAACATTCTGCAAAACGTGCCCTAAGAAAAGCAGCAATGGTTTATGAATGCTGTCAGTGTCATAGGATATTCAATAACTCTCGGTATGGCGCGAAATTCAATTTTTTTCGCATTTTTTATTTATTCTGGCGAAAGTATTAATTTTTCATAAAGTTTAAATGAATTCGCGTATGTAAAAACCATCTCCCACATTTCGATATATCTTTTTTAAAACACACGAGTTACAGATTGTTTACGTGCTAGGCAAGACAACATCACTTGTTTACTAGACTTAAAAAATGGAATCAAAAAAATCATGTTTACATCTGAGCCAGGATATTCCATCTATCTGGTCCTACAGTCAAGAATCCGGTAATTAAATCCGGAATATTAAAAAAACGCGAAAAAATTTGAATTTCGCGCCATAGGTACCGAGAGTTACCGCCTTAAGAGACTTGACTTGACCCCCATCACACAATGGCGAGGCGCCGGAAACAAACCCGAGATGATAAGCTGCTATATCGAAACTGATAAACTGTTTTCAATATACCATAAGAAATGGCAAGCGACTGTTCCTCAACCCGGTGCCATAGAAGAGATGAGAATGAGAGACATGTTTATATTCTTATTCTCGGTCCGTTCGACGCGCCGGTGCTCGCTAGATATCATAATTTCAGCTAAAAGACGTCCACTGCTGGACATAGGCCTCCTCCATAAATCGCCACAACAACTGGTCTTGAGCGACCCTCATCCAGTGTATTCCCGCAGCTTTCACCAGGTCATCTGATCACCTTGTTGGGGTCTGTCTACTCTGAGTCTTTCGATTCGCGGTCGCCACGAAAAATTTTCACGGCTAAATGATCGCTAGATGTGCGCTGGGCCTATACCCATTAATAATCTTTTGAAAATTTATACTTGTTGTGTTTTCTCAAAGGTATTTATTTATCTATATCATCATACTCACTCTCTTCTCAGCCATCTCAACAGCTCTCAGCTTCTGCTTGTATATAATCTGCACTTCCTGGAGACGGAGACGCTCCATCTCCAGCTCTAGGTCTGGGTCCAGCTCACCTCCGAGATCACTCAGGTCATTGCCCTGTAAAGTTAATAGTATTAATGAAGAGAAACATTTACTTTCATAATTAAAACAAGAATGTTAATTCCTTTCCAGTTTATGTGCAATGATCTTCCTATATAACCTTGCTTAGAATTTTGAATGCCCTGTAGTGAAGCTTTTAGGATATTGATCTTAGAAATATTATTTTATGAAACTAAACTGGCCACTTTAGGCAACATATGTTTTATTTTTCTTAGATTTGGAACCTGAAAGCTACACAACAGGGCTTTAAAAATTCTAAGCAAGATAATCTAGGCAGTTAAAACCCCTTGTTCTTTTTACATAACCGAATTACATTACCACACATAGTTTCGATATTGGTCATGCTTTAGAAGATATTAATTATTTACAGAAGTGCCGCTAGTATCTCACCCATTCGCCCCTTAAAGGTTTAAAACAATTATCCTGCAAGTAATTCAAGTGGGATAAAGTTATACCAATAGTGCTATTGCAAAATACTTACAAACATGTCGTCCCCAGCAGACATGCCGTTCCTGTAACAAAGCAGAAGAGAAAATGAAATATATATTTTTTAATTTTAATAAAACCAAAATGACAGCACAATAATCTTCAATCTTGTGCAAAGTTGAAAACAGAACAATGTAAATCTATCTGTCTGGAAGGATTAGCTTTATCAGGCTAAAAGAGCATTTTGACCAGAGATGCATAGTGAGGGATGAGTATTAGGAACCAATGGAATGAATATGAAGATTATGAAGCGATTCTCTTGGTTGTAAAAAACTAATTTCTTGCTTTACATCTCTGGTGGAAAGGCACCATAAGGCTAATAAGTTGTAAGGCCTAAGATTATGTTGAAAAGACAAGTTTGACTTTGCTTGGGTCTAGTATAAATATAATATTAAAATGTGTATGAATGCTGTTGAGCAAGGGAAATAAGTATAGTTTGTTTGTTTGCCCGTTCAATAAATTTGGGTACAGATCTCTACTCAAATTTCCATACATTATATACTAACGCTGTGAATGATGCAATTATGATAGTTAAAAACTGAAAATTACTGAAATATAAATCTACCTTCAAATCACTAGAAATAAAACCAGTAAAATTTTATTTTACAATTCAGTGAAAAATCACTAGCAAGCTTTGAATAATACAAATATAGAATATGAGATATTCTATCTGGAAATGGTATCTCAAGCTTTGAAACAAATATTCTAATCAAAACATAAGATTCATTAGTCTAACCACTGGCGCTAACACCGGTTTCGTGTTACACAAAGACTTCTTTTGTTCTAATGAATTTTCAGAACTAAGCCAAATCAGCTAAAATATTTAGAAACAAATGCAAACTCACTCGTCTTTTTTCAGCGAAACCTCGCCTTCCTTCTTATGATTCTCAACAATTTCAGTCTTTTGTTTTTCTTTCAAGGAAGCGAAATATTTATTCATCATCATTTTTTCAGACACAAAAAACAAACAAATCGCTCGTAATTAGCAAAGCAAAGTAGGTTCGTAGTTTAGAAACTTGATTTTGTGAAAATTTGTTGAAACTTGATTAAAACAGTAATAAATGTTTAGTGAAAGTTAAATTTTCCGTTATTTTCAATCACAACTTTGAGTGGCGAGGAAGGAAAATTTGGAAAAGAAAAAACAAACATCCACCGACCCGACCGGCAGGAAGTTTTCTTTTTTTTGAATGAATGAATGTGATGTGATGTTGAATGAATGAAATGAAGGCTTTCGTCTTTTCATTTTTTTGTGGCCGCATTTTGGCCATGAGCCGGTCATTGTAATCAGCCAATCGAATGGCACGTTTTGATTTGAATACGCGCGCGCGATTCTTACAGCCAGCCAGTTTTTTTTTAACTTTTCAACATTTGCCATTTCAGCTTTTTCAAAATATGACCTAGGGTGGTAATGTGGTAACTCTGGGTATGGCGCGAAATTGAAATGTTTGACGTAGTCCAGGTCCTGGAGTTTACTTTTTTTATTTTTTTTTATTCCGATTTATTTTATAAACCTGGAGTTTACTTAATAATACGGAAAATTGCTATGTACAGTCACGGACTAGGAGGCCGTAACAGATTTGTCTATAGTTTCGTCAGCCCTAGACTGTATTACCAAAGAACAAGAGCTATTTTGCAATACAGAAAAACCGGTAGTGTTACGCCGATCGTGTCCGCCACTGTACAGTCACGGACTAGGAGGCCGTAACAGATTTGTCTATGGTTTCGTCAGCCCTAGACTGTATTACCAAAGAACAAGAGCTAAGTATTTTGCAAATAAAAAAAAAACGGAAGGGTTACGCCGATCGTGTCCGCCACTGTACATATTCCACACGGACGAAGTCAGACACAGATAGTAAACACAAATTACTTACACTAAAAAGTTTTTTTTTTTTTTCAGTATTTACGTCGCAATCGTTGTAGAACTATAAATAATAATCAGATTATAACTCACCTGTTTCCGCGGCTGCTGAGGCTTCCATCATCCTCATTGTACATTGTACGCTGGCGTTGTTCGCGCAGCTCCTCAGTGCGTTCACGCTCCCTTCGCTCGCTTAGCTCGTTGCTTGTGAGAGACCGCTGCGATACGTGATCTTGGCTCTTTTTCACTTGGGACTTGGACGACTTTTGGTTGGGCTATATTTGGTAATTTTTAATACAATATAGTTTTATTAAAAGTCTGTTGCCAGGGTTTTGATTAAAATTAAAATTTACATAAAAATATACCCTACCTACATCTTGGCAACCATTTTTATCCCATCCACTCGAAAAGTAGACTTTTTTGTTACTGTTCTCTAGTCGTAAATTTCCTCATTATTCACATGCGGTTTATAGTCCGTCAATAATGAATTTCCATACATTCATTATTGTCCTCTGGGCAATTATAGTGCATAATTGTGTTATAGTTACGAAAACAAATGATTGAAGTAAAGTGGGTTTGAAACAAGCTAGCTAATTAGCTCAGCAAAATAAGGTAGGTACATAGGTGCTGCTTTTTTATATATGTGAACGTCGGATGGAATAAAAAGCAGTACTTGGGGGTAAATTTATTCTGCCTCGGGTGAGGTTAAAATCCTCGCTTGTTGTTGTGTCTCTTATAAACTCTCTCTGCGATCGGGTTTGAACAGACCGCCCTCCTTCATAATACACCCTTGTTGAATAAACTACTATTATGTACATAAAGTATTTAAATTACATTACAGAATCCTGTAGCATTAAATGAGAGTAATAATTTCGCGTTGCGCTCTCAATGGCCGCTCGCATCGCGGTCAATACATAGTATAAAACAAAGTCGCTTCTGCATGTCCCAATCTTATGCTTATCAAAGCTATGCAACGGATTTTGATGCGTTTTTTATTTAGGAGTGATACAAGAGAAAGGTTAAGTGTATACTAATACATCCACAACATAGAAATAGGTTTGAAGGCAGTCCTATCCCCTCATCAAAGAGCTGATGATTTTAAAACGGCAGAACAGATTTTCATGAAACATGGCTAAGAAAAATCGGGAAAAATTAGACATTGAAAACTAAACGAAAATTGGTTCATCCTTTTGGGAGATAAAATGCCACAGACAGATACATACGTTAAACTTTTATAACATTCCTCTTTTTTGCGTGGGGGTTAAATTTTTACTAACCTTTTCTTTAAAAGCTGTTTGTATTATCAGTTTTAACGGCTCAGTGTTGTTTAGTTTTGTCATAGCCAGCCTCGCTTCCCTGTGAAAAGTAACGTAGGTACTGTCGTATCGTAGGTAGTGGTTGTTAAGAGCCAGTTTACAGCGATGCTAGCGCCATTCTCGAATAAAATTTATATCTTCTAAACTGAGGCAAATAAATGTGGCACTTCTTCTACCTAAAGGCTATACAGAAGTGCCCCTAAAATACTAAGCTACACTATCTAGTGTCACACTGTGCCACATTTTTGATATTTGCCTTAGTTTAGAAGATATAAATTTTATTCGAGAATGGCGCTAGCATCGCTGTAAACTGGCTCTTAAAAAGCATTACCTACCAACCACATCGATTTAGAACCCGTATGATAAACATTGAACACGTACAGCTTGTCTTGAAGTGAAACATAACCATTTTTTTATTTGAGTTAAAACCACTAAAAAACTTGAACTGCTTGGATGTATAGAAACATATTATAATGATTTTTATTATTTTTACTAATTTTGGGCGTAAATGGTGTTTTATTAAAGGAGAAAATATAAAACATTACTAAATTCCTCAAACACAGTGACCCCCCATAATTTTCACTGTAAACCTTCACGCTTCACGCATTGCTAATTGGTTCAAATTTTGACCACGCGCAGACTACTATTTGGCGCACACTCTACCTATTCAAGAGTCTTAATATTGGTACTAATAAATCTAACACTTGGAAAGGTTGGTGGGTTGTTTTTAATAAAAAAAAGCCACTCACCCCGGAGTCTCATACTTGACTAAGCAATATTTCTTGCAGGGGTCAAAACTAAGGAACAGCGACTCCAATTTGCCGTACTTGCTGAACGCTGACCGTAGGCCTGCCTCGTTCAGGCCAGGGGGTATGTTTTTGACGTAGAGACGGGTGTGGTCCAATCTGCAGGAGAAGAGATATATAGTAATTCATCAGCATACCCCACCAAACGCCTCACACCCCACCTTGTGGGGGTTCTGCCTACTCTGTGGCTTCCAGTTCACGGTTGCCACTCAAGAACTTTTCGGTTTATCTGACTGCCAGATTGTTCAAGCATTGCACTATTAGCACACCTCGGAAACTTCATAGAAAAAAACGCGTTGCTTCGCACACACCCGAAACTCGTGCACGTGCACGCGTATCATGCTTGTGTAAGTGACATAAGCCCTGCTACTTGTACATACTGAGCGTTAACTGAGAGGTAACCGAGCACGGGTGGGCCGCACTTGCTGAGGGGGAGGAAGGCAGGGAATTAGTGTGCCCCGCAGACCTTGTGCCCTCCGACGACTGATAATGGGGGCCCATTGTTTGTAGGAGGAAAATAGAATGCACTGATTGCAAATTAGTAGTAAACTGTAGTACAATGCACACATTCTACAAAATACTGTCATACAAAAATTTGGTTGTGGGGGGGCCCTTAACCTACGTACTTATCATTGGAATTCTGAGAGTCATTGAACGAGCTGTAATCTGCCTTCATGGGGTCCCAATCTGTAGAGGGACCATCAAAGTCCCCGGCCATCTGGAACAAAAAATATTATTTTAATGAAACCAAAGGTTCCCAGACTTATTTTAAATAAAAAAAACATTTATTGAACATAAACATATTTGAAGCACACCTTTTGATACCAATGGCATACTAGGAAAATGCCTGTGTCATGCCTTCCGAGATACAACATGAACATACCCAAGATAGTAGGATTTTCACAAAGATGTCTTTCAAAATCTAGCTCATTATAAATTAAGCTAATTCTGGTACTTTTGGTAGACTCCTTGCTGTTACATTTCTACCATTTCCCCAACATAGTGTTAAGTTTTGCTATGAGGAACAACCCTTTAGGTAAATAAGTATATTTGCATGATAGGAGATACATATAATTTTTTGGCATGCCAACTTAGACCCCTGTTAAGTCTCCCATGGGCCCCAAGGGTGCACCTGGACCAATTTGAGAGCTACTGATTTAAACTTTTGCATATCTCTGAAGTCAAAGTCGACAAACCCACTGAATGAGGTAGGTAGGTAGTAGTAGAGGAAAAAATCAATAATGCAAAAGTGGCCATAATAGCCCGTCTGGTTCCTGCCTGTTACTGGGAGCTGGGTCGTTTTAGGGGCTTGAAGGTATGAGGTACCTTCACTTGTACTTGGGCAGTTCGGTCAAAATACCTACATTAGAATCTCTGACTTGTTGCCTTCGGATTTGGTGCAATGACCGTTACACAACGATACAACGTGTTAATTCAAATTGAGACGGAACGTTTAAGCTAAGAAATAGTAAACGTACGCTTAAGGTTTTAGAAGGGTTAAATATGCAGAAATGTTATTCTAAAACAATAGAAACTTACCGTAGAAAAAGTTTGTAAATTATTGCGAAAACGTGTGAAAAACAAAAGCCGGTCTCGCTGTGTGTTGAAAATGAAAAGCGAACAGACAAACAATCCTCAAATCAAACCTAATCAAACAAACCCGCCAAACCTCAATCAATCAAATAAATCAAGAATAAATCGATCCACAATCAATCAAGTAAAAGTAAAGCTGCAACTATACTATTACCATGTCACGCATGGTCATTGGTTGTTTGAGTTGAGGCAAGCAAGTGCTTGGAAACCGCGCCGTGTGCGCTGTTTCATTCATTTTGTTTTATTTGGTAGGTATTTACATTAGTATGATTGTATGTACAAAAATGTCTTAAACTAGAAATAGAAACACATTAGAACTTGTAGCTGTATTCGATTCAAGGAATAAAATAAAAAACTATATTTTTTTTAGTTTAGGGCAACATCACAATGAAACTTTTTTCCCACAGATTAGATATCTTTTTACCATATTCCATTTAACAAATCAATCATTCATTCATTCATGAATGAAATTAGGTAGTACATTTTTGGGAAGTTGAAAATAACCTCAACAAAACAGGAAAAAAATAATATTAAAAATACGCGAGCTACAGAACAGTTTATAAATATGTAGAATGGATGATAAAGGGAAGAACGCCTCATTTCAAGTGGACCAAGAAATTCTTGATGGTAGGTCCTATAACAAAGTGAAATATGAGTATTTTATGTAAGTGCTTTGGAGTTTCTGAAGCAACAGGTTCCTCCTATTAGTCACCGATCATCGTACTTCAGTGGTATCATTACATCCTAAAACGACCCACCGACCCATGTTTAAGTTAATAGCTTTGAATTCTTGTCTTAAAATTCCCACAATAAAAGGTTTGAGATCTGTATGTGGTAAGTTTAAAAATTATGTTGCCAATTGGATTTGTAAGTTTATCTGTTGATTTATTCAGTTGGTTTCAATACAAGAAAATTACTACGCAACTAGGCTCTACTGAAATGAAAACTGAACCAAAAACTGTAGATATTTTTGTCAATGTAAATATTCCTTCTTGTTTTTACAGATAACAATTTTGTTTGTTATTAACCTACGTTAATACAGTATATATATATTTTTTTCCACTTCATTTATCCCTTTAGGGAAAGGCAATGGTACTAGACTGTACAGCCATTAATACAGTATAATTTATCTTGCTAATTTCCTCCATAATTTCCAATATGAAATCTTTCTTTATCTGTTTGGGTTGGTACTAAAGCTTTTAGAATTTCTAAGGCTCTTAACTACCATGAGAGCATTCCGCAGCTTGTAGAGAATCCCTGCTCAACTGAATACTGCCTGAATGTATATTAATTGTTAAGAACAATTGAATTAAATGTTTTCAGCGCGTGGCATAAAAATGACAGTGTTAGAAGTTGCGGGACTATCAACATGCAAGTACTCCCAGCGGGTCCAGGCCATGCGTCTGAATGAGGATGATCTTGCCTTCCTTAAAGGGCTGCGGAGACGTATCAAGAATAGGGTAAGATTTATAAATTTTTAACCCCTAACATTCACAAATTGGTGTCCTGAATTTCAAACTGCCTTATAATATAAATAAAACAAGTATTCTAATGATTATTTTTTGCATGAAGCGGAGTATATAAACACCCAAAAAGATGCTGGTGTTGGCAGGTCAGGGTCGTATTATCTTCTTCTCCTTCTGTTGTGGAGGTAGAGGAGTGCCTGCACTTAGCTTGTGTGTTTGGAGCCATTGTACATTTTCCCACATTTTCCGGAGCCTTGCTAACTCAACAGCAGAAAAAAAAAGGTTGTACCAACTATTAGCAGCGGGCTATGTTATGTACTGTACCATAATACTTTTGATTATTATCACAAACTGCCAGGTTAGGCGAAAAGTATTGGTATTTTTTGTATATTTATTTTATTCATAAAATGGGGTTTTTCATTAAAATAACAAGAAATCTAAGTGGTATTTTATTACAAATTTTTAGCTAGGGTTGCAATCTTTTTACCCTACCTTTACCTTACCTTTAGGCAAACAAACATTTATTTGCCTGAGCCAATTGGTGGGCACCCTGAACTACCTCGCCTCTAGCAGTATAGGATACTTTACCAAGGTATCAATATTAGTAGAGGCTTGATGCGACCTCCAACAGCATCCTGAAAGTAATAGCCGACCACCCTTACAATTTCTTTAATAAGCACTGGTTGCAAGCACACAAAGCAGTCTGTAGATATGTCATACTGTGAAATTGAATGTATACCTACCTACTAGTATTAAGCACCAATTTTTTTAATTAAAATTCAACTTAAATTTATAATTTAAATTTAAATTCTGCCTGTGATAATCTCAAACTAAAATGTAACATGAGGATATGGTCTGAACTGTTTTTTTTTTTTTTAATAATTAGATTAGTCTATTGACTTTCAATAAGCGATATCTTGTATCCTATATAGAATAATTTTTTTTTTACTTTACTTAACTTTACCCTAGTTGCAATGCAACCAATGTTTTTTTATACCAATACTTGTGGCGTGTAAAAGGCCTCTAAAGAATGTTAATATTGTGATAGCAAAGCGAAGCAGACAAGACAAGCAGGTAGCGTGAGAATGCCGTCATAGCGGCGGTGTCGGGTGGCGCGGTGCCCACAACACGGTGTCCGGTTGCGGTCAGTCTGTTAATGTGTGCGTTGCTAGGTCGAAGACATTCTTTGCTGAGCAATGACTTGACTTAAATGAATTTTATGTTATTGGCTAAATCAGCCAGCCTTTCTTAAAGAAGAATAGAATAGATTAGGATACTCTTTGCACGCAAAGTAAGATACAAGAGTAGGTAGATTATTACATTACAAACAAAATTGAATTTGCATGCAATGGGTGGCCTTATCTCTAAAAGCGATTTCTTCCAGGCAACCTACTAATATATTTTTTCTAAAAGTAGGCGGTACTGCTTACTTGCTTGGTAAATAGAATATTTTTAAACGCAATTGATGGTACTTGTGATTTTGTATATTATAATATTAAATTGGCTTGGCAGTTGATTTTTGTTATTAGCTAAATTGGTCTGGCCGTTCTCGAGGTTTTGTGCGGACGAACGAACAGAGAAGAGATTATATTATACACGATTTTTGTATATTGCATTGAAGATTGCATGGCCTTATGTTTTTTTTTTCTTCGTTATTGGCAGGTTGTTGTTGCCAAACAACTAATTCATCTATCTACTAGATGTTACTGACAGCTGATATAAATTATAGGGGTGTTAGTTAATTCACCTTATCGAACAACTTTCCCAAAGAAATATGGTAGATCAAAATATCAAAACAAAAATCAGCTGTTTCATACATTTGTCCGATCAGCTGGAGGTCAATGTATGGGACAGCTGGTTTTGTTTTGAGATTTCGACTGCAATTCTGCTAACGCCATCTAGTGGTGAATTGCAAGACCAATTTGTACAGAATTTCATTTAAACATTTCTTCCGAACAGCTAGCCTCTCAGAACAGTCGCAGGCGCTCTATGGAGCACCTCAGGCGTTTATCCCGAGAGCTTCGCGCCGTGCGAGCCTGCAAGGGCGACGCGGCCGCCGAGCGATCCGCGCTGTTGAACACGCGGCGCCATCTAGTGGACAGCGCGAGGAGGCTGCGCGCTCACGTTGTTCAGGTTTGTTGCTTTGTGTTGGATGTAGATGGCACTGTGTTGAAACTTCCTAATACGGCGGTAGTCGAAAAAAAACTTCCGTATTAGAACTTGATTTTGATTGCCGCTGAAATAGGACGTTGTACACTATATATGATTGATACCGTGTGGTGGGGGGGTGGCGGCTTGCATACCACCTCCCCATTTCCTCCCATGGGTGTTGTAAAGGCGACTAAGGTAACACTAGAAGGATGGGCAGCAGCGTCCATCGTAATATTTTTCAGCGAACCGCTTTTTGGCTATTATGGCAAATCCTAAAATGTTAGTCCGACGCGTCCGTCTGAGGGGGAGGCTTTTGTCTAACAGTGGATATAGGATTTGATTGATTGAGTTTCTGCATTGTTATTGGTAAAAAATCTTTAAAAAGTAATATTTAATTGCAATTTTGTACTTTCCTTGCAACAGATTTTGAAAGAAAGATCGGATCCCTCACCGGTGCCAGATATCGATATCCCACCACTACAACTGGAAACCAGAAAACCAAAAAAAGAACCACAATCACCAATCCCAGAAACTACCCTCCCGTGTCATATAGAAAAACAGAATGTGCACTACTTGTTAATCGATAACGAATCACCAAAAACTGAGAACTTAGAAAAGATTATTAAAACAGAACTAGAATCGGAAGATTTACCAAAAAAAGTGAATGCAAAAACCGTTTTTTTGAATAGTCATTTTTCCGATTTGAAGCAACCCGCGGTTTGTGGGTTAAATGGGGATTATAATGGGGTTATAAAATCCCTAAATGGAATCAAAAGCAACTTTGGACTAAAAGAGAGTCTAAATAGGATGAAAGACGACCTAAGCGAGTCGAACGAGGATTTAAATGGTTTAAAAGAGGGTTATACGGAAATCGGAGGAGTTCTGAATCTTTCTATTAAAAGGGAGGGCAGAAGGAGTCACGGGAGGAAGCAATCTGCGCCGAGGAGGATTGCTTACGACTTTTGTGATTATGAAGGTGCGTTATTTATGTAATAGCAATAATTTTTATTTATGTCAGTATGTGTTTTTTTATAGACTACCATATGATTCATAAAGATACAATCCCCCTTACCACAAAAAGTTAGACCGGTCTAATATCGCCAATTTGTATGACGAAAGAGTGATTTAAACCTAGTCTAGTGATTTAGACCCGGTTTAAGTCTTTTTGTGGTAGAGCCGAATAAGTTTAAAAAATAATCCTACAGTTTATTGCTTCCATTTTATAATATTTTGCGTGTTTTTGTTTTTGTTTGCAGACACAGTGCTCGATTTGAAAGTCAAGAAAGAAACTCATTGAAAAATACGTGATTTAAATACATCAATATAATAATAATTTATAATTGTAAAAATACCAAAAATTAACGCATACTTTTTCCAAAAGATATCCATAATGCCTTAAATTTTCGTGCCGAGTCAGAAGCCTGCGTTTTTCTTTTAAAATGTCTACTTTCAAAACCCGGTTTTGTTTCGTCACAACAAATAGTCATATTTAAAAACAATATTTGTAAAAAACAGCCTATATTTAAAGAAATAATTTGTTGAAACATGTTTTTAAAAAAGCTGTAAAGCATTAGTCTGCGGGCACGAACGAAACTTGCGACGGCAACTTTACAGAGGGGCACAAAAACGCTGTCGCCCGTTTCGTGCCCGTAGCTATACTGTGGTGTGGAATGCTTTGTAATTATGTCGTAGTAAGATTTGATAATTATGTTTTTTTTTGCAAAAAAACTAGTGATTTTGCGAAAACCCGGATACTTTGTATAAATATTACTTTTTTTTCAATCATCCTGACATAAAGCAGTTTTTTTGCAAAAAAAACCTAGTATAATTGAAAACTTTGAAACCTTCCTTAACTCTGATTGGCTAAATTATTGCTTGCTGGTAAACTCTTATTCTGATTGGTTCTCGGTAGCGTCAAAGGATATTTTAACGAACCAATCATCCTGACATATGATTGAAAAAAAAAAGTAATGCTTATATCAAATTATCCGTGTTTTCGCAAAATCCCTAGTTTTTTTTGCAAAAAACCTAATTATCAAATCTTACTAAGACATATACATCGCTGTCGGCGTCGCTCGGCCGTCGCAAGTTTCGTGCCCGCAGACTTAGAGCGCGCTCACTAGTGTCTCAGTCAAGCCACTAGACGTCGGCCACGAGAATGCGAGCGGCAACGCTGATGCTATACAAAATGTATAAAAAAATGGCCATAGTTTGTGAACGCGTCCAATGTTAACGGGCTTAAATGGTAGGTCCGCTCCTTCAGAGCTATACTATTTGTATAATAGTGTCTTAAAGCGTGTGTCATCCAGTCTATATATTATAGTTATGTTATTAATCATCATTCTAATCCTAGTTTAGTTTATAAATCTTTATAAAAAATTGGACCATGGAATTTATTAAAAAAAACTTAGTTTTAAGAGAAAAACTAATCAAATAGTAAATTAGTAAGATTGTTTAAAAGAAGGATATGAATTTAAAAAATGATATTTAAAGAAAAATTTAGTGTTAACTATATATATTATGTTTTAGCTAGTTTTTATTAACAGTAACAGATTATGTATGGTATACCATATACTATTTTAAAATAGACTTACAGGCAAAACTATAAGTTTTAAAGCGGCAACTTAGTCTTTTTCTGTTAAGAGCCAGTTTACAGCGATGCTAGCGCCTTCCGCGAAAAAAGATTATATCTTCTAAACTAAGGCAAATATCAAAACTGTGGCACAGAATGACACTAGATTTAGACACTAGCCTAGTATTTTTAGGGTACTGTTGTATAGCTTTTAAATTAAATTTTTTAGCAACAATCTGTGTATAATTTTGTTCTTTTTAGGTAGGACTACTTTATAGTGCTCAAAAAATACTAAGCAAGATTATCTAGTGTCATACTGTGCCACATTTTTGATATTTGCCTTAGTTTAGAAGTTTTTTTTTTCGAGAATGGTGCTAGCATCGCGCTAAACTTTAATGACCTAAAAATTTATAAAAAACAAAATTAGTTCGGTGTTGCTCTAAATTTGTTATCATTTAATTGTCTGTAAAAAATGTGATGTTGAATATATGAATATCAGTTACCTAGTCTTGCTGTTTTATTTTTATGAAATTAAAGACTGTTTTGTGCAAATTGGAGAACTGAAAAATCTGGGTTTTTTATAATTGTCTTATAAGTTCTCGAGTGCTCACCGCGCACCGTCAGACGCAGACTAGGCAGACCCATAAGGTGGTCAGACGACCTGGTGAAGGCCACGGGTTTGCACTGGATGAGGGTCGTTCAAGCCAAGCAAGACTGGTTGGTAAGGCGGGAGGCCTATGACCAGCAGTGGACGTCTTACGGCTGAGATGATGATTTTGATAGGGTGCCTTTCCTTCAGTTATGTGCTATGCCTATGCAGTTATGCTACGAATATGTTTACGCTACGCTATCACACTATGTGACCGTTTCCACCATAGACCTACGATCTACGATGGTTTCCCTATGTAGATGCGCAGCCGCTAGGCAGCTGTGCGGTGCTACTTTCGGTGACAAAAGCGAGCCTACTAACATTGCTACATGACTTGGGACCATCGGACCAACGCATCCGTAATAAGTGCTAGCTACGGCGTGCTACGATGGTGCTCCGACGCCTCCAGGTCACTAATTTTCCATTTAAGAGGCTATGGCTCTTAAAGCCAACTGCTCTTGGACCAATGAACATGATTGCTGCATTATCAAATGCATCCATAGTAACGTAGCGTAGCACATCTCTGGTAGACACCCGTGCGGCGTGCGACTGCAGAGGGGCAGAGCATTTTGAACGAGTACATACGAGTGGGAAGCTTAGGTGGGAAGTCTAAAAAAAGATTTTCTATTTTGCAACTCAACGTCAGATGGCGTTAGCATGTTTTATCTTACAACTTCGTAACATCCTTGATAACCGCCATCTATGGACTACATTAAAAAAAACTTTTTATGGTACATACGTAACGTATTGTATGTACCAAAGATTGTTTTGGATTCCCTATGAATTATTGTTACTGGTATCCCTAAACATCGCCCTCTGTCGGAGGAATCAGAACCAAATTTTCTATTGTCTCGTTTCGTTGGTTTTCGTTTTCCGCCGCTTATTCCAATATGGCGGCAAGTTGTGTGTGAAATGAAAGGTGCGGAATGTTTTGATTCAAATTGAACAATAAAAAAAATTAAAACAAGCTAGAAAAATCTTCACAAGCGAACTGTTCTGCTGCTTCAATAATGCCAACCTTACAAAATAAGCTCTTAAGCAGCGTTCCATTGTAAAAAATATAGTTGCCAGTGCGTGTGAAAAATTGTGTTTACTAATCTGAATGTGGAAGTTTATGGAGGTTGGAGTAATATGTGACAAGTCCAGCGCTAGATATGTCTGCCGATGCCGTGAACGAAGACGCCAGCTCAGTCACAACACACCCTGAAGACGCCGAAGAGAACCAAAAGGTGGAAAATGAAGCGTCGAAAAAGCGCAGGGTTTGTTTCCCTGATGATGATCAGCTGGTCACTAAATACTTCGAGCCAGCCAACCCTTGGCAAGATTGTAAGTCGCAATTTTTTGGCACACACTCAACGGTTTTTTCACTTTATCTATTGCAAGTTTTTTTTCTTGTCCCTTGCTTTTCAATACACGTTAGCATGACCGATCTAATTGAGACAATCTAAAATTCTTTATTGAAAAGTGGATGCAAATCTTTCTTAGCTCATTTAAAACCTAGTTAATTGCTACACCAAACTTGATGAATTCAATAGTTTCTGGGTTATCAGGCTAAATTATTGTTTTAATATATTTTGTGCTAGAAAAATCAATTTTTACTATGTCTCTACTTCTTAATCTGTCTGTGATCATGAGCAGAATCTGGTTGGTTTTTAGCCCATATAATGGTAAGTTATCAATATCAATACATAGTATAAAACAAAGTCTGCTTCCCGCATCTGTCCCTATGTATGCTTGAATCTTTAAAACTATGCAACGGATTTTGATGAGTTTTTTTTTATATATAGAGTGATTCAAGAGTAAGGTTTATAAGTATAATACATGAGCAACATAGTAATAGGTTGAGCAGTACAAAGTTTGCCAGATTGACTAGTTTTCTGTAAACAAGTTACAAAATAATTGCTGATTAGTAATTCAGTACCTAATCTTAAGTTTCAAAAGCATTCAGTTAACAATATGTTTATGTGCCTACTCATACATAACGAAACTTCAGTTTAACCCTGTTAGGGCTGTGCCTCAGTTCACAGGTTTTTTGGCGGGAGGCTTGGAGTATATATTATTACAGTAAAGCAGTTTTATTGAATGGACATTGTATACATGACTAGGGACCATCCATAGCATGGATCCAACACATCCGTAATAAGTGCTAGCTACGGTGTGCTACGATGGTGCTACGACGCCTCCAGATCACTCATTTTCCATAAAAAGTCAACTAGTGCTATGTGGACCAATGAACATGATTGGTGCATTATCAGATGCATCCATAGTAAAGTAACGTAGCGTAGCACATCTCTGGTAGACACCCGTGCGACTGCAGAGGGGCAGAGGAAAGATTTTAGATTCACAATTTAATTTTAGAAATTCTCCTTAATTTTGCACAAAACAATTGTATTGAAATTTTAACCTAATAATGATGTACCGTACCTACTACCTAAACAAAACTGCTGATATTTGCAATACTCACACACTCCAGATTGAAACAGCACAGTTTGCCCTCGGCCCTCACTGACAGCAAGGTTTACAGAAAGCAGCTAAAGAAGAGGTCCCAGAAAGGGACCCCTGCTACAAAAACACAGATCATTAAAAAAAAACATTTGAATACCTTATGTGCTTAACACAGATTGCTAAGTGACAGGAAATAATAGATAAAAACTGCAATACAATAACCCTGTTATTCGTAAAAAAATAAGAGTATTTTAGTTATTTGACGTGTCAATTTAGACTGGATGTCACGTATTTGCCATACAACAAACCAGAGTAGTAGTAGACCTGCAGTAACGCTGCTTAAAACCAATTGTATCTTTATGAATAACAAGCTTTCCCGGCTTACTTCGTTACAACATAGAATATATGATACTACTTAAGACTTGGCTCTTTAGACTATGTTCTTTTGACTGCCCAGAATGGCCGAATAAAAAACAAACAACAACAACAAACCACCTTTTTTTTTTTTTTTTTAGGCGGGGAAACTCCTAACGAGTACCCTGCGACCCCGGGGGGAGTCGCAGGGTTATGTGGGGTTCGCACCCACTAAAACCCCGCCGGTGTCCATCTCGGCTGTTGGCAAGGGGGTCACGGGTGATCTTTCGATCGTTATGTTCAACTCCGCGACCCCCTCCAGCACTGGCTGTTTAGCCTCTTCACGGGGGGACAAGTGATGGTAGTCCCCCCTGAGCGCGGAAGGCTCTTCCTACACTCGACGACGGAATCGGGACACCGCGTTCCGCCGTCCTTCTCGGGGCCGTTATATGACTACACGAGGCCCCCGCCTCGTGCACCCAACGACCCCGGGGTCCCCTCTTAGTCGCCTCTTACGACAGGCAGGGGATACCTCAGTCCTATTCTTCGGCCCGGTACTGCAGGGCGTACAACAAACCACCTGTCAAAATATGTAAACAACGGAAAAAATATTGCACCTTGGGTTATATTTGAGTTTAGGTAAGGATCCCTAATTTTTTTTAAAATCTAATATAGCCTATGACACTCGGGGTTAATATAGCTTCCTACCAGTGAAATAATTTTTTAAATCGGTTCAGTATTTCCGTAGCCTATTCGTTACAAACAAACAAATCTTTCCTCTTTATAATATTGGTATAGATAAGGTATAAGTTTATGTTGTGGAGGGACAGGCCAGTAGCAGCCTCTACCAACTTGTCCACTTCCATGCATACCCTGCAATTTCTTAACATGTTATTTATGAATTGAAAAATAACCAAACAGTTTAATATAAGAGGAAAACAACATGATCTCATGAGAATGAGATATCATCTTATCACGTCTGAGAGAGTCTTACTAGACGGTAACACTGTTGACCTTAGATTTATTTAAGACATCAACGAGTGATTAAAAATATGCTCAGTATCTCCTTAGGTTTCAAACTGTGTTAAGACAGACATAAAAAGAAAGGATCAGTATTGGATGTTGATAATAATATTTGGTAAAATTTAATAATATGAAAAAACAAATAATAATAAAAATTTTTTTTCAAGAAAAACTGAAACCAGTGCATTAAGGTGCCTTGTAGAAGTTTTTCGTTATAATATTAGTAGGTATTATAACGTTATAACGACTGCTTTTATGCAGTTTACATTTTCTGATCTATTTAATTTATAATATTCAGCAATTTTGTCTGGGACTTCAGCTGTCCAGCCCCCGCAGCACGACGGACCATTTGTCGAATCTGTCACTTTTAATCGCTTTTGAAATTTCAATGCGGGAAAATGTATGGAGACGATCGACAAAAGTGACAGATAGATACGACAAAGTCGACAAATTTTCGTCATGTTACCACTGCAGTACCCGTAGCATGACGAACAATTTGTCGAAATTGTCGTATCTATCTGTCAATTTTGTCGATCCTCTCCATACATTTTCCCGCATTTAAATGTCAAAAGCGATCAAAAGTGACAGAAAGATTCGACAAATAGTCCGTCGTGCTGCGGGGGCAGGGGTACTATTACGACCACATTTGCAAAAAAATATTTTCTAAAGTATAGCTTTTTATCAAAAAGGGCTCCTTAGTGCATTAGATCTTGATCCTTAGTATTTTTTAGGTATTTCAAATTAATATCTAAGTTTAGATTGTTTCATGTAGGAAACTACTGTTTGTTGCTACAAGTGGCCACTTACTTTAGAAGATATTATTTTTTTTAGAGTGGCACCACTGTTCGGGTAAAATAACTCTTAAGGGAGTGATCTCTATGTCAGAATGTGTTTGTACTATTATTGCTAAGAGCAACCTACAAGGTTATTCTATGACAGGAAAAGGTCCCCAATATTAATAAGGCAGAGACATGTTTTATTATTACTTTATTTTACTTATTTTAATGCGGTTTATGTTTAATTATGAACCTGAGGCTTGTAAAGAAGTGATAAATCACCAGTAAACACACGGCTGCCGTGATTGTTGGTTAAAGCTCAGACAGAGTGACTCGGCTGGTTGGCGGGGTGCCAATGTAGTGCTGACGGCGAGACACGCTGTTTAGTTTCTATTGACTAATGAAGCTTGCCTATCATAAGGTGAGAAAATTGTTAAAACAATATTTAAGTAGACCAGATATTATTTATAACATTATTTAGTCTTGCATCGAATTTAAAATTCGGCCGAATATTTTGGTACACGTCCCGGGACCTTATTAATTTGTCAAATTGTTCATTCCGCCCGCCTGTCAAAGGTACTTTCACCGAAACAGCTTTAACAAATCTTTATAAAATGTTTGCACGAGGTACTCTTGTTGACAGACGGATTAGTCATATTAATAAGGTCCCGGGGGACGAGAAACGGAACCTTAAAAACTAGCCAATTCATAGTTGTACAACTACACATTAGATTTTAATTACTTGTTTTCGCTGGCTCTGCCAAAACACCTGAGGTGGCGATTATTACACTTTGGAATAGTGAAACATTACATTCCACAGAATTTCCTAAGGCCGAGGACACATTGGCGTACCGCTGCGAAAATACCTTCCCTATTATTCATAAAAAGTTAAAGAGCATTTTAGTTATTTGACGTCCTGTCAATTTAGACTGGATGTCACGTATTTACCATACAACAAACCAGAGAAGTAGACCTCCAGTAACGCTACTTAAAACCTACTGTATCTTTATGAATAATACGGCTGGAGTATAACGGGATAAACAGGGGGTCAAGTCTCGTAACTTAATTCGATCGGCTCGAAATCGGTTTGTTCTCAATTTTCTAAACCATTGCTGTTTTTATTTAGGCTTTACTGTAATGGAAGTCTGCTTTGTTAAAGCGGCAATGGTTAGCAAAATCACTAACAATACGATTAGCCTGGCCTCGCTAGATTTACTATCTCTACATCTTGTTCTCCCATCAGCCCACTGCTGGGTGAATGCCTCTCAAACCGTTTCCTAGTTCGCTCTATCGGCTGCCAATCTCATCCATGTCTCCCCAACAGTTTTATATAATGTCGGTCCACTGCCTGGTGGTCTGCCTACACCTTTAGGGCTGGTCTCCATTCAAGGATAGATTTGCTTCTTTATTCAAGAACAGATTCATTCAAGGATCGATTTGCTCCATCTTTTCTAACTTGCGAAAGTCCAGCCCCTGTATTACGTCGCAGTTGCAATATTGCTTTTTGTCCTCTTTGCGTTTTTTTTTTTTTGTGATGGCTTTGGCACTAGCTAGACAGGACGAAAAGCATTATTGCAAATATGACCGTAATAGTACCCCAGGCCGCAACCTTTTCATACTTTCATCTATCTGCATATTACAACAATATTCTAGTTAAAAGAATACTCCCATAGTTACCAAAGCGTTATAAAAAAGGGCGACGCCAAGCAGTCTACGCTCGCAGGTCACGTGTGGACGCCATCTTGAATGATAAATGGCCTTACGTTTATAATTAGTTGTGGTGCAAACCTATTGTCTTTGATTACGGCTAATTCCATTCCATACTATTATAATTGAAGTGCTAGGGTCTTGCTAGTTGTTCGCAGTGGCTCTGGTGATAACGATAAAAATTATAGCTAACGAGCTTTTCCGGCTTACTTCGTTACGCCATAGAATATAAGATACTACAAAAGACTTGGCTCTATAGACTATGTTCTTTTGCCTGCCCAGAATGACCTTGATAAAACCACAAACATCAACAACCAAACCACCTGTCAAAATATGTAAACAACGGAAAAAATATTGCACCTTGGGTTACATTATTTGAGTTTAGGTAAGGAACCCTAATTTTTTTGAAAATCTAATATAGCCTATGACACTCGGGGTTAATGTAGCTTCCTATCAGTGAATGAATTTTTCAAATCGGTTCAGTATTTCCGGAGCCTATTCGTTACAAACAAACAAACAAACATACAAACAAACAAACAAATCTTTCCTCTTTATAATATTGGTATAGATTAAATTTAAAATGTTATTTTCATATATGTATTGATCATATATATAAAACACTAGCTGTCCCGGCGATTTTCGTATCGCCTTACTATTTTATATGGAAAATTAAATAAATTATTAAAACTGTTTTTTGTATCGCGCCTTTCATTACAATTTTATACGGGAAATTAAATTGTTGTTTTTACCAACTTCTTCGCCATTTTTCCATATTTTCTGACCTTTGAAACCTTCCCTGGACTACTACGACATTTCAAAACCAAAATCCAAATCGGCGCGGCCTTTCTCGAGTTTTAACTACAACTACAGACTAACGAACCACGATTCATTTTATATTTATAGTAGAAGTACCTAGATAATATAAGTAGATTGTATGAAAAATTAAATTGTTGTTTTACTCTCAATTTTTTTTTTCATAATTAGACACCTTTTATAAATTTCCCAGGCTGGGACTACTTACGACTAACATTTCAAAACCAATAATCAGCTAAATTGCAAATTTTATATTTTACTAAGAACTATACCGCTCAAGTTACTGCTCTTTTCATTGTTTCACTCGGAGCGATGTTAATATTTAATTGCATAACCAGATCAAAGGATCCTAGGCACCAATCTGTCTATAGTTAGTTATTACGTACTTTATTATGTGAATTAAATAATACAAACAATATTTTATATGCTGATATCGCGTGTGCTAGCGCTCGGAGTAAATGTTATGTTAGGTATGTGACTATGTGCGGAACGCGGAGCGTGCGTCTTGTGGAGTTTTCCGTTGCCTCGGATTTACAGGACTATTTTTAACATAGTTCATATAATAGTACAATTTTGTTTTAAAACGTCGTTTTTTTATGTAGGGAAAACTCCTTACGAGAACCTGCAGCCCCGTGGGGAGCCGCAGGGGTGTTGGCACCCACTAAAACCCCGCAGGTGTCCCTCTCGGCTGTTAGCGAGGAGGTCACGGGAGATCTTTCGATCTTTATGTTCAACTCATCGACCCCCTAAAAATTTAAATGTTTATTGTCTTTTTTTAAAGCCTTTTTTATTTATTTCGAAATTTCCTTGAAACTTCGCGTTTTCGTGTTCTAAAAAATACGAACGATTCATTTGTATTATTCCTCTGGTTGACTCATCTATACATAAATTAATAATTTTTGCTTTTGCTCGCAGCTCGGCCTTCACCGCTACTTTTTGTTTAAACTCTAAAACTGCTGAAACGCTGATGTTAATGAAACTTACTGCATTTTTTAAGACACGAAACGCAAAATATGTAAATTCAAATCTCTACAGCCTATAGTTTGTAAAAGAATACAAAAAAAAATACATTTGAACCCTATATTCCCTATGGGTTCAAAGGTAACATTTCAATATATATTTTTGTCTATAATCTTCAATATGCAGAAGAAGCTATTTTAACAGTTTAAAGTAATGTATTCAATTTATTAGAACATTGTTATATTAGCTAGCTAAGCTATATGTGATGTAGGTATCAATAAAGCGGTCATGATTGTGTTGCGCTGGTGATGTGAACATGCGATTGCAGTAGGTAATTAGTTTGTCCAGTATCTTCATGTTTGTTATTTTATAATAGTTTTCCTCGGCAAGAGCACGAAATGGAGGCTGAACTAATTGTTAGAGACATTCTTAACAATCCATAATCAATACACAGTATAAAACAAAGTCGCTTGTCGCGTCTGTCCCTATGTATGCTTAAATCATTAAAACTATGCAACTGATTTTGACGCGTTTTTTTTAAATAGATAGAGTGATTTAAGAGGAAGGTTTATAAGTATATAAAACGTACACAAGATAGTCATAGCTTAGGCGGTACGAAGTTCGCCGGGTCGACTAGTAGTATTATGCGAAAATAACTGCCTTTATGTGTGTTACGCAATCATGCCTAAACTACTGAACTTATATGTCTGAACTAGAGGCTGCCCCGCGGTTTTTCCCGCGCAGATTTCTCATAAACACAAAAATCCCGTTTTTTCCCGTTCCCGTAGGAATTTCGGGAAATCCCTTCTTAGTGCTCGCCTACACTCCCTAAGGAACCTACATGCAAAATTTCAGCCCGCTAGGCCCAGTAGTTTCGGCTCTGCGTTGTCTGTCAGTCAGTCAGTCAGTCAGTCAGTCAGTCAGTCAGTAACGGAAGAGTTTTATATATATTGATATTTTAGGTAGGTAGCTTAAAACCACGGGTTAGCTCGTATTCCGAAAATTCAACGTGAAAGGAAAATTAATTTTTTACGATTTAAATAAGAGATGTTTAGCAATTTTGTTTAACAAGACCCTTTGATATTTTAAATTGTTATTTTAATTAAAAACACTACTTATTAACAAGGTACAAGGTTAAATTCGGCTACCCGAGGCCTATCATGAAAAAAAAGGCACAAATGACAAAAGCGTGCTCAGACGGTATATTTTAGAAGAAATATTGGCATAAGTCCATTTTCCACTAAAATAATAATACCGAACAAGCGATTATTGCTCCACGCGAGTGACTAATGCTGCTAGACTACCACGAAAACAAACTCTGTGAAATAGTTTTCACAGAGTTCGTTTCAAACAGATCACTAGGACAAAAAACGTATTTACCTACCCCAAAACCCTTTGTCTTGAGGCTTGCTTGCTATGCTATACTAAGTCCAGTTTCAAATATGATTTTACACAGTATCGTAGTTACGAGGAAGCCACTCGGGTAGATTTTTTATCATATCCCAGAGTTTATATTACGGCCACATTTTTGACATTGCTTTTTCGTCCATTAGAGCAAAAAGTTTACAAAAAAACCGAAAAGGACGAAAAACATTATTGCAAAACACATTGCAAATATGGTCGTAATAGTACAGTGGCGGTCTACGAGGGCGTAACAGATTTGTCTATGGTCTCGTGCGCCCTAGACTGTATTACCAAAGAACAAGAGCTATTTTGCAATACAGAAAATTCCCGAAGTGTTACGCCGACCTAGACCGCTACTGTACAAGTTACCGTTCTCGATGGCTTTGAAAAATAAAAGATTTTAATATCTGAAATTGTAGCCATTAGGAATTACGATCTCTCGAATATTAACAGCATAATGGACATCAATCCAGTTTTTCATAGACCAAACTATGGCAATAGTTTGAAGTTAGGGTCCTGTTATAGATTCTGTGTATGAACCTTAATATTTGAGTGGGCCGCGCAGTAAGGTCGACTGTAAGTTAGAATGTCCAGGATCTTATTTCCAGGGAAGCGTACATTGTTGAAACGATGTTTGTCTCCCATGTCCTTGTGTGTCTTTGTACGTGCTTAGAGCACCTAGCTAGATGTACAGGTTCTACCTCAGGGCTCAGAATGTGAAGTGTGATTTATTGTTATTAGCTCTCTTTCTCTTGGAAATCACGGGATGAAGCCCGGTCCTTTGAAAGGCATGCGAGAGGGGAAGGAATCCATCTCGTAGAGGCCCTTTCGAGAGTTTTGCTATATTGTTTATGGATCACCAACCAGACCCAGCCAACTATTATTATGTCTCTCTTTCTCTTGGAAATTACGGGATAGAGCCCGATCCTTTGAGAGGCTTGCGAGGGGGGATGAACCCAACTCATAGAGGCCCTTTCGAGAGTTTTGCTACATTGTTTATGGATCCCGGCCAAAGTAGTGGTCGTTATAACCTCGGCGACAAGCTGGCCCCTTGTCACCAGGCTCTGAGCTGGTGCCTTTGCCTGACCCTTTGGGGAATAAAAGTCGTGAGACTATGTATGTATGTTTATGGATCTCCAAACAGGCAATGAGCAAGTCCAAATATATAAAGCGTCCAGTAAAATTTTGTCGCCGCCTTGACTCTGACATTCTGGAGAGTCGAAGCTTCGTCTATTTCGGGACTTCCCCGAAATGCGGCCGAGACAGTCGGCATTCTTGTTATAGATATGTACTAGGACAAAGAACTTTTGTTATGTTATGATACATGCGACAACTTTTTTATATACAAAAACTAATCGACCCGGCGAACTTTGTACCGCCCAACCTTTAACTATTTTGTGCATGAATTATACTTATAAACCTTCCTCTTCTGTATCTATTAAAAAACCGCATCAAAATCCGTTGCGTAGTTGTAAAGATTTAAGCATACGTAGGGACAGACGTGGAAAGCGACTTTATTTTATACTATGTATTAAAAAAATGTTAAAGATAAAGTTGAAAATAATAATGTCAAAATGTGCTATTTAGACCCTAAGTCTGAATTTCGATCCCCAGTACTATTAGCGACACGTACAGTGGCGGACTAGGACTGCGCAAGTTTTGTCTTTGGTCTCTTGCGCCCTAGACTGTTAAACCAAAAAACAAAAGACCGATACAGAAAAACTGGAAGAGTTACGCCGTCCTAGACCGCAACTGCAAATTAAGTTTGCAATTCACGCGACAAGAGATCCACCTGTATACTTAACCCGCAATGTATATGTCACCGGAAAATAACAAGAACCGTAAATTTATAAATTTCCTAGGAAATTTATAAACTTTCGTAGGATTCTAAACGAGAGATAAATTGTATTATTTTACGGCTAAATTTTCGTAAATTGATAAACTCGTAAAATAATAAGTAACCAATAACCAAACGCCATGTATAATGAATTGAAATTTACCACAGAGCTACGAAAGTTTTATGGTAGCCATGCCCAAAATGTTTTATTTTTGTAGAGTGAAATAGGGAACCCCCTACTAGGTAGGTAGACAGGTACCTATAATACAAGGTTACTTTTTGTATTATATCTGTCACCGTTATATTGCGAAATACGTTAATGTGCACTTTCCGGGCAATGTGCACATTAACTGTTTAGGTCAGTCAATGTGCGAAATTTTATGTGAAATATGGGGTATCCACACTTTTCCTAGTTAATGTACGTATTACCGGATGTCTCGCCGTTAAAGTGCGGAAAACAGAAAAGTCCGACCGAAAATTCAAATCTAGGGCCAAATTGTAGGTTAGGTTAGGTTTGGCTTGTGATCTTTAACCAGCGTAGCGAGCGAAGCGAGCGGAGCTTGGGTTAACTGTGTTAAACTGAAATCTAAGTCAAATTTTTTTTGAGCTTAACATAGTCGTTACTCTGTAGATTACCTAGGGATTTTGCAGATTACCTAGTTAATGTTGAGAACAACGTTTTATTTCGAACTCTAACGGATTCAGCCAGTTAGTGCAGTTTCACTGAATTTCGCACATTAGCGGTAACATTTGAACCTATTAATCTACCTACTTTTTAGTACCAGTAAAAATACTTTTAGTGTGATCGAATTGTTTGGCAATTCTGATTGTACGTAAGTCTATGGACGCAAGCATTTTCACTGTCAACATCGACCAATCAGAGAGCAGTGTGTTATTTTCCGTATTTTAAAAAGCGTAAAATTAAAAGCTCTTCTGTGATTGGTCGATCCGTTTAGAATCTTACGAATTGATATCCGTTAGTTTATAAATTTACTACGACGCGCCGAAAATTTATAAATTTGCAAATAAGTGCGCGTAAAATAATTCGATTTATCTCTCGTTTAGAATCCTACGAAAGTTTATAAATTTCCTAGGAAATTTATAAACTTGCGAATCTTATTATTTTCCGGTGACATATACTTATCACAAGTCAAAATGTTTTTCATTGACAACGGCATAGTAGTATTGATTGGCAAATTAAGGAACCGTTTCATTGAATTATTTACTTAGAATATCAAAATAGCAAGATCAAAGAAGACAGTGAGTCAGGCACCTAACGTAATACTTCGGACGCTAATAATGTATGGTTCCCGGGGTCCTTCCCAAAAGCGCCAAGACGGCCGCTGGGGTGTTTTAGTGGGTGCGAGCCCCACATACCCCCGACGCTCCCCCGAGCGTTGGGAAATAAGAGTATTGAGTAACATAATAAAATAATAATAAACTTTATTTCAGATCACAAAATCCATAGTGTTAGTTAAAACTTAAAAATCTATATTAGTAAAACTTAATCTATTTATTTATTTATAAAAATGCGATAGGTATTTTTCCCTGTTACAAAAAAAGGCACCTAACGTACTTAATTAATACAAACTTGTGAAGTTTACACTACAAGTCGCAGTCTCAAACAACTTCATTTAAAACACTAATAGCTACCTACTTTGTTAAATGTATGATTAATCAGTTGCCACATTATGACAACGTCACGATTCGCGGAACATCTTCTCGATGACACGATACGATGACAGTATTTCCTGTGCTACTGTTTGCTTTGTATTTATCCTGTAAACATTGCCTTATACATCTTAAAAAAAAACACTAGCTTACACTGCGAACTTCGTACCGCCTATCTTTTAGCCATTACTATCTTGTTGTATTATACATAAACCTTCCTGTTGAATCACTGTATCTATTAAAAAAAACCGCATCAAAATCCGTTGCGTCGTTTTAAAGATTGAAGCACATAGGGACAGATGCGGGAAGCGACTTTATTTTATACTATATACTAGAGGCTGCCCCGCGGTATTTCCCGCGCAGATTTCTCAAAAACACAAAAATCCCGTTTTTTCCCGTTCCCGTGGGAATTTCGGGAAATCCTTTCTTAGTGCTCACCTACAATCCCTAAGGAACCTACATGCCAAATTTCAGCTTTGTACGCCCAGTAGTTTCGGCTCTGCGTTGTCTGTCAGTCAGTCAGTCAGTCAGTCAGTCAGTCAGTTATATTGATTGATGACTAGCTGACAGCGCGAACTTCGTACCGCCCTGGCAATTGAATTTTCTAGAATATTCTATTGTCTATGTCACCCGGGGATAGTTTAGCTTCGCAAGAGTGCAATTTTTTTTTTAATCGGTTCAGTAGTTTCGGAGCCTTTGCAATGCAAACAATCAAACCTTTCCTCTGTATTATATTGTGTAGATAGTATAATTAATATTGTATTGGTGTAGATAGAATAATTTTTGAAATTATGAGAAACTACAGTATTCGCATAGACGTAAAAACAAATTCGCAACGCACAGAACCCGTTACACGCGTGCCCGTCACGCTCTTGGCAGTTTTTTTTTGTATTTTTATAAATAACCTTAAGGTTAAGTGTGTTAACGACACGTCGTAAAATAACCAATGTGAACGTTTATTGCGTCCCATTTTATAACAATCGTAACTTAATGCTAATTCGGCTGTAAAATATATGGAAGTGCATTTATTTCTGTCGCTTCCGTCATCGGTGTAGGAAATCAACCGTCGATCAATACAAGTAGAGAGAAGGGGGTTTATGCTGTCAAAATATCGAAGTTCAGAGAATCAGGCCCCCACCGTTCTTGTCTATTATCCACCGAAACGAGTTAATATGGAAAACAAGGACTGGCATTGTGATTGGTAGTAATGTACTAAAAATAAATTAAAATGACAATTTGATTGGTAGTTGACGGCGGCAGAAAGTTTTATGTCTTTTTATTTTGTATTGGATTGCGTGATAAAGAAGTTTAAAGAAGTTTCGGTGGATCTAGTCTAAAGTTTAACATATCGTTTCTATGGCCCACCCACAATAGCAAGTTACAATATGCATATTATTTTTATAATTCGATTATAGCTGACACTTGTCGATGTTTTTTATTAGCAAGTTATTAAAAACTACTTGCTGGGTTATCTTCTTTTTAAGGTGGTAACTCTCACTATGGCTCTAAATTCAAATTTTTTCCTGTTTTTTATTTATTCTGGCGAAAGTATACATTTTTAATAAAGTTTAAATGAATTCGCGTATGTAAAAAACCATCTCCCATATTGTAATACAACGTTTTTTGAAGACAGACCTACAGATTTTGTGTCTAAGGGGTAAAAGGCCAAAAAACAAGTTCCTTGAATATACACAAAATCGGTAACTCTGTCTTTCAAAAACGATATATCACAATGTGGGAAATAGGTTTTTACGTACGCGAATTCATTTAAACTTTATTTAAAACTAGATGTTGCCCCGCGGTTTCACTCGCGAAGATTTCACATAAACACAAAAATCCCGTTTTTTCTCGTTCCCGTGGGAATTTCGGGAAATCCCTTCTTAGTGCTCACCTACACTCCCTAAGGAACCTACATGCAAAATTTCAGCCTGCCGCCCAGTAGTTTCGGCTCTGCGTTGTCTGTCAGTCAGTCAGTCAGTAACGGAAGAGTTTTATATATATTGATGAATAGTTTCGCCAAAATAATTAAAAAACGTGAAAAAAATTGAATTTCGCGCCATACCGTGAGTTACCGCCTTAAATATCAAAATGATTTTTATGTTAATTGATTATTTTTGTCATGTAATAATGTAAAAAACAGGTCCCACGTTGGGCGCCAGTTTGTAACAAGTTGACTTAGGAGTGGAGTCGTTAAGTTATGTGACGTCACAAAGTACATTATTCCCTTATATAAACCTAATATAACCTTTATATAAACCTAAGATGTTCATCATGTATTTTTTGTTTCAGTGCCGAGTACGACGCGGGAGCAGCTCGCTCTCGAGTACATAGACGCCTGCAGGAGGCACAGCACTGTGCCGATCGAGGCTGTCATAGAACAGATTAAGGTAATTATAAAAATTAACGGTCTAGTGTGGTTGTGGCAAATACAACCACAACCAACCTATCTATTCTTATGGGTTTCGTGAAAGGCGACTAAGAGAACACCTGAAGGACGGGCAGCAGCGTCCTTCGTTGAAAATCTTTTAGAGCCATACTGCGATTGCCAATTTGACTACCAAGTGAGGCCATCATGGCAGGGTCGCGGAGTTGAACACAACGATCGAAAGATCACCTGTGACCCCCTTGCTAACAGCCGAGATGGACACCGGCGGGGTTTTAGTGGGTGCGAACCCCACATAACCCTGCGACTCCCCCCGGGGTCGCAGGGTACTCGTTAGGAGTTTCCCCGCCTAAAAAAAAGGCCATCATGGAAAAAACCCTTGGGGAAGGGCTGCCTAATACCAATCTCCAGGCTAAAAAGAAAAATATATTTAATACTAGAGGCTGCCCCGCGGTTTCACTCGCGCAGATTTCTCATAAACACAAAAATCCATTTTATTCCCGTTCCCATGGGAATTTCGGGAAATCCTTTCTTAGTGCTCACCTACACTCCATAAGGAACCTACATGCAAAATTTCAGCCCGCTACGCCCAGTAGTTTCTCTGCATTGTCTGTCAGTCAGTCAGTCAGTCAGTCAGTCAGTCAGTCAGTCAGTCAGTCAGTAACGGAAGAGTTTTATATATATTAATTTTCTACAAAAACCCAGAAAAGTCTAGTCTTTTTTTTTAGCAATTACCATATAGAGGTGTGCGGTATTTCAATACTGTCAAAACTTTGGATCGAATTGAATTCAATAAGGTTTATTTTATAATTTCACTACACCTTTTTTTTTTTTAATAACGTAACATTTTCGTTCCAGGAATTACCGGAGAACACAATAGGTGGCGCAACCCGCGCTTGCCGTCTCCTTCTGACGTCGTGCCTTCTCATTGGTCCGTCGGCGGTAGACGCGCTGGAGGCGTTGCTGAGGAAAGTTCAGTTCAGAAGACTGGCTGTTGAGCATTGCGCTATTGACGACGAGGGCGCGGTGAGTCTATGGTGTCCTGGTACTTTTCTTATGTACTAGCTAAAATACCATCTTGTTGGTAACCGTCGAGCATTGCGCGATTGACGACGAGGGTGCGGTGATTCTATGCTTCCCTGGTTCTTTTGTTTGTAGTAAAATACAATAGTCGTTTATGCATAAAGGGGGTAAAGTGCTGAGGTTGGTCTGCTAATTCCCGAGCGCAGGGAGAGTTTCAAGGGTTTATTCCCGAGCATAACGAGTAAATAATGGCTTCAAACTTAAACAAGCTAGGGTTTTAACCTCACCCGATGCAGAAAAACTGTACCCCCAAGTTGTATATACTTTTTATTCCATCCTACTAGAAAATCAATACATAGTATAAAATAAAGTCGATTCCCGCGTCTGATACAAGATACAAGATATTTATGTCTGTCCCTATGTATGCTTAAATCTTTGAAATTATGCAACGGATTTTGTTGCGGTTTTTTTTAATAGATAGAGCGATTCAACAGGAAGGTTTATAAGTATAATACATGCACAAGATAGAAATAGGTTAGGGGGTACGAAGTTCGCCGGGTCGACTAGTTCACATATAAAAAAGCAGATCCTATGTACAGTGGCGGTCTAGTTCGGCGTAATACTTCCGGTTTTTCTGTATTCCAAAATAGCACTTGTTCTTTAGTATTACAGTCTAAGGCGCACGAGACCATAGACAAATCTGTTACACCCTCCTAGACCGTACTGTACTTACATAATCAGCCAGCTCGTTTTTAAACTTCACTTCCATCATTATTATTTTTCATTTGAATTTTAAAAATGTTGTTCTCAGGAAGCGCTTTTCGACATGATAGAGTACTACGAGAGCGCTGCCGTCCTGGTGCTGACCGGCCCCAGGGACTTCAACGTCAGGGGCTGGCAGGCAGCTTCCAGGATGATCAAGAAGGTATACTTAGTACTACTGACACGAGTGAATATTGGATGAGTGCTCTCTGTCACACAGTCCAATACAAAAGACAAGGACACAAAACTGATAAGAGAATTAAGGTTTCCGCTTTTTTAACCCTTTTAAAATGTTTCGCTTGTTGGAATATAATAATACATCAAACAATATATTAGAGAATAATTTTTATACTTTGATCTGGGATGTAACGGTTAAAAAAATCCGACAAAAGACAGACACAAATACACAAATGCTTTAAAAAATCAAGGCAAAAGTGGCCGTATTTGTGAATCTTTAATTGCATTTGCCACCTATGAATTTCTACAATTTACTAATGTCTTTAAAAAAATATATTTCTTTAAAAAATTCTCAGGGGCTTTTGTGCAGGCAAAGCTTGTATTAATTTATCCTGAATTTTCAAAAGTTATTTTTCCAATGAGTGCCTCACATAAATGGTACTATTTCTTCTTAAGAGGCATAAGCACGGCTAAAGTAGCGCCACCCGCAAAATAAAAAAAAACTAAACTAAGGCAAATATAAAAAATGTGAAACAGTATTCCACAAGATATTGCAGCCTACTATTTTTAGGACACTTTTAGGTTTAAGACCAAAGAAAGCTACTGATCGTTGCCAAAAGTGGCCACTATTAGCAACACTTTGTACTCTTCGATCTCTAACCTAAAAGCTATACAACAGTGCTCTAAGTACTATGCTACATTATCTAGTGGAATGTTGTACATTTTTGATATTTTCCTTAGTTTAGAAGATGTTAAACTTTTTTCTCGGGTTGCTCTTCTTTAGCTAAGCTATGCCTCTTAAGGCGGTAACTCACGGTATGGCGCGAAATTCAAATTTTTCACGTTTTTTAGTTATTTTGGCGAAAGTATTCATTTAAAATAAAGTTTAAATGAATTCGCGTACGTAAAAACCTATTTCCCACATTGTGATATATCGTTTTTGAAAGACAGAGTTACCGATTTTGTGTATATTCAAGGAACTTGTTTTTTGGCCTTTTACCCCTTAGACACAAAATCTGCAAGTCTGTCTTCCAAAAACGTTGTATTGCAATGTGGGAGATGGTTTTTTACATACGCGAATTCATTTAAACTTTATTAAAAATGTATACTTTCGCCAGAATAAATAAAAAACACGAAAAAATTTGAATTTCGCGCCATAGCGAGAGTTACCACCTTAAGTTGACGTTTGATTGTCGAGATAGCTTGTCAACTTTTATCGGTAAAACCAGTTTTTAACCGACTTCAAAAAATGAGGTTATCAGTTTGACCTGTATGTTTGTATGTATGTTTGTCCGCGATTATCTTGAGTTTGGCTGAACCGATTTTGAAGCGGTTTTCACAAAAGTATTTGTAACATTCAGTCAGGAGAAGGTTTTAGTATTTATTGAAGGTGGGGGTCTCTTTTTGTAAAAAATAAATTATTCTTTCCACAGAGTGCAGAACTGTCCGAGCTAGAAGCGTCCGACTGGCCGCTGGAACCTTCTCACGCGGCAGTGCTATCAAGAGCCCTGAAGCCTCACACGTGCCGGTTGACGTCCCTCTGCATACAGAGGGCGGGCCTGGCCGGCGAGCCGCTTACTAGTCTCAGTTAGTGTTCTTTAAGCTTATGCTTGCCTGGTACTTTTGATAAAAACTTTTGAAAGGGTAAGCCCTTATTCATGGCCCTTTTTAACCGACTTCAAAAAAGGAGGTTTTACCGGGCTATCAATTGCGGGTCACTAATGTACTGATGACTAAGCTAGCCCGATAATATTGACTGTCCTAACCTCAATGCACTACTATGAAAAGACTATGAAATAAAACAACAGAATAACGTCTAGTCCTTGAGGGCAAGTGCGGTAGCGCCGAGGAGATAGGAACGAGTGGCCGCCGATGGCGCGTCTCGCCGTTATAAAAGAGTTCTGTTGCCACGCAGCGCGAGGGCACTGTGTGGTCCTCGATGAGCTTCTTCCTCGTATCGAAACAAGATCGAAATATGTTATCGGTGGAAAAAGGAGCTCACCAGACGGAATGTAATTAAATTATATCGCGTTATTATTTCAACGAACAACGCGTGTGTCGCTACAGTACTCCCCCCCTAATAAAAGGAAATTTTAATTACCACACAAAAAAATTGCAATGATGGTAAGTTCTCACGTAAGTATACAAAACAAATTTAAGTTGAAAAATAATTAAGTATACAAGTTACAATAAGTTTTTACAAACTATAAAACAATTTAAAATAAAAATATAATTTGGAAATAAGTTATATAAAGAGAAAAAAAAAAAAAAAAATCGTATAACTGTACTAAACGTATAAAATACACAAAATTTTAATTAAATTGTTACAAACTAAAAACTTATAGTACACAGATCCATCATACATCAAATGGATTATGAGCATCAGTTTCACTGGTAGATTTGCCCTTATTATCAATAGCAACTTTCACTTGTCTTTGTAAAAAAATAGCGTAGCGTTTCCGTAACCTAACATAGGTCACTATTGCTACCAGAGCAATCAAAAGACATAAAAGCGACAGCATTACTATATCTCCTGCTGCCGGGCCTGCGATCGTAGCTGGACCCGCTGCAGAACCTCCAGGACCGTATGTAATTATGATGTCCTTATTCGAGTTAGAGAACCAACCCATATTTCCACGGAAAAAAAATATCAAACGGATACAAAAGGTTCAAGCGTATGATCCGCGGTGCTGTCAAACTTGCAATGTGCAACGAAAAAGAATGCTTCTAAAAGGTAACCTACCAGTAGTTAACAGAACAAAAGGTAATTAAATTCAATATGTTCAAATGAATACATTACAAAGTGAACCTAACGGGTGGCTTAACGACTCTACCGGATCTGGTAACCACTAAAGGTCTCGGTTCAAACTCGGAATTACTTGTCGTAATATCAGTATCGTCTGCTCCTGTAATTGCAGATCTTAATAGTTCTGCATTATTGTCGTTAATAAGATACGCAGGCTTCAGACGATCTATTGCTACACGAGTAACCCTATTAAGCAATTGAATTTTAAAAACCTTGGGTGTTCGCTCTAATACGCGGAAAGGACCGTCGTACACGGGTGTCAAAGGTTTCCTAACCGTATCGTTTCTAATAAAAACGTGTGAGCATGTATTAAGATCTGGGTGTATAAAAATATTCGACTCGTTTCTCCTAGACAAACCGATCGGCCTAAGCTCACTGAGCGTGCGCCTAATCTGCTGTACTAGGTGTGTGTCGTCACTATTGCTAGAGCTAGATGCTTCAAAGAAATCTCCGGGTAACCTCAAAGTGCAACCATAAGTTAATTCTGCGGCACTGCACTGGGCATCGTCCCTTAAAACTGAGCGTAAACCTAATAAAACACTAGGTAAATCCTCCACCCAATTGTTAGATTGAATTCTAGCTGTGAGAGCTACTTTCAAAGATCTATGCCACCGCTCCACCATCCCATTACTCTGTGGGTGGTATGGCGTAGTCCTGATCCTAGAAATTCCTAGCAATTTCAACAGTTCATTAAATAAGTTACTTTCAAACTGTCTACCCTGATCTGAAGTAATACGAACTGGACAACCAAAACGTGCTATCCAATTGTTATAAATTGCTTTAGCAACCACTTCTGCTGTAATATCAAAAGTAGGCACTGCTTCTGGCCACTTAGTACGTCTATCAATCATAGTAACTAAGTATCTATATCCTTCCGGGGAAACTGGTAATGGTCCGACTATGTCCACATGTAGGTGTTCAAATCGGCCACAATCCGGGAAAGTACCGACATTCGATACAGTATGCCTGTGCACCTTGGATCGCTGGCATTCTACACAAGTTTTCGACCATGTCTTAATGTCAGAGTTCATGTTAGGCCAATAAAAACGATCCTTGATTAACTTTCTGGAGGTTCGAACTCCAGGATGGCTCAAATTATGGATATTCTGAAAAGCTACTCGTCGAAAATTAGGAGTCAAAACAGGTCGCGCCTTTTCAGTCGAACATTCACACAAAACATAATCATCAATATCGGGAAAATAAACTCTTTTCAAATGCAAATTGCGGTTATTATCCTGCGACATTTGCACTATTGTGGAATCTAATCTCTGTTCCCGCGATAAATCTGCGTAATTCATTAAAGATGGAAACGACACTGACTCAATTCGAGAGAGAGCGTCAGCAACGACATTCTCTTCCCCTTCGACATGCCTTATATCCGTAGTAAACTCACTTATAAAGGATAATTGCCTGATCCTACGTGGAGTTTCACTATCAGTACCTATTTTACTAAAAGCAAAAATTAAAGGTTTGTGATCTGTTAAAATTGCAAACTTACGGCCTTCAATAAATCTTCTAAAATATTTAACTGCCAAATATATACCTAACAGTTCCCTGTCATATGTACTGTATTTCTTTTGAGCATCAGTTAACTTTTTAGAAAAATAGCCTAATGGTTTAAAAATGCCACCCACCTGCTGATTTAACACAGCCCCAACACTGGAACACGATGCGTCGGTCATTAAAGTGAGCGGGCTATCAGGTAATGGGTGCGATAACATTGCCGCACGAGCTAACTGTTTCTTACACTCGTCAAATGCTTCATTAGATTCGTCTGACCAATTAATTTCGGTCTTGTCGTTCTTCTTTGAATTATGTAAATAAACATTAAGCTTATCTAAATAGCGAACGGCGTCGGGTAGATGTGCTCTGTAAAAGTTTATCATACCTAAAAATCGCCTTAGATCTTTTACTATAACAGGTTTGGGGAACTGATTAATGGCCTGAACCTTACTTTCTAACGGTTTAATGCCTTCAGCTGATACATGGTATCCTAAATACTCTAATTCGCTCTTACCGAACTCAGATTTACTGATGTTTATTGTGATACCATACTCGTTCAAACGTTCGAAAACTAACCGTAGGTGTTTTTCATGCGTTTCCCTATTTTCGCTAGCGATAATAGCGTCATCAATATAGGTAAATAGAAAATCTAATCCTTGAAAAACTGTATTATTCATCCATCTCTGAAAAGATTGAGCAGCATTACGTAACCCAAAAGTCACTCTTGGAAATTCGAACAATCCGAATGGCGTAATTATCGCCGTCTTTGGGACGTCTTCCTCCGCGATGGGAATAAAATGATATGCCCTATTAATGTCAATTTTAGAATAAATAGACTTTCCAGCCAATAAATATGTGAAATCATGTAATCGCGGAATGGGATATCGGTCGGGTTTCGTTATAGCGTTCAACGCCCGATAATCTCCGCACGGCCTGAGTTCACCGTTTTTCTTAGGCACGACATGCAAGGGGCTAGACCAAGCACTATTGGATGGGCGACATATTCCTAGCTCCATCATTAATTCGAATTCTTTTTTAACCTTACTATAACGCTCCGGTGGTAGCGGTCTTGCGCGCGCGAATACCGGTGCGCCTTGAGTCTCAATGTGATGAACTACACTATGACTTTTCAACTTTTTGAAACAAACGGGTTTTGTTATTTCAGGAAATTTCTCGAGCAACTCCCTATAAGGGTGATTATCGTCTAACGTTTTCAAACAAGGAACGTTTGATTGCGTGACAAACGCTGAAATTTCTAAATTAGTGTTACTATCGATTAACTTTTTATTTCGCAAATCTACCAGTAAACCATAGTGTTGCAAAAAATCTGCACCTAAAATAGCTTGATTTACATCGGCAATTATAAAAGTCCAACAAAACCTCCGCCTTAAACCTAAGTTTAATACCATAGATTTAAGACCATATGTTTTAATTTCTGTGCCATTTGCCGCGAACAATTTATAGGAACGATTAAAACTACTTACAGTACGGTATTTAGAATGAGGTAGCACGCTGACGTTGGCGCCGGTGTCAATCAGGAAATTTGCGCCGGTATCCTTATCTGCCAAGCTGAGACGGTTGTTCATCTCACGGTGTGGGATGCAGTCTCCCGTCGCCGACTGCACCTCTCCTAGTTTTCCGTCGCCGGGCATGGGCCGCGCCAGCTGCATGGTTTCACGCACTTCCGGGCGCGCTCTGCATACCGGAAGTGGTAAAAACACTTCCAATTCGGGTTTGCAGACGATGCCGAGCCTGATGACCGTCGCTGATGCGATCCAGATCGCAATCGCGACCTCTGATGCTGCTTTCGGGAGATGCTCCTCCCACGCTGTAGAGCCGCCACCTGCGCCGTTAGTTTGGCGATTTCGGCCACCAGGTCTTTAGGTTCCTGGCGACTAACCTCTGATATGTGTCCAGAGGCTGGTGACGTGGCCTCCATCACCTTATCGGCCACCTCGGCCATCTTGGTAAGGTCGCCCGTGGATACCGCAAGGACCGCCTTAACACTGTTCGGCATATGATTTTGCCATAATATTCTTAAGGTGTCCTCCGGGACTTTATCGCGGGCCAGATCTCTCATGGCCCGTAGGAACTGTGACGGTTTTTGTTGTCCCAGCTGTAATTCGCCTAACAACTTTTGGAAACGGCGTGTCTCGCTGTCCTCGAACACGGATATTAGCCTCTCTTTAAGAGCAGCGAACTTTCCTGTTGCCGGTGGGTTTAGCACTATATCGCTTATTTGCGAAATCGCTTCCCTAGACAATTTGGCAATAACCACATTAAAGTTGGTGTCGTCGCCTTGCTTTTGCGGTAAAAGCACCGCCTCTACCTGAGCGAACCACAGCCTGGGCTGCTCCCTCCAAAACTCCGGCAGCTTTGTGTGAAGCGCCACTGCCGCCACGTCGGTCGGGAAATGCTTGTTTTCTGCCGAGCTACCGGCCTTCTCTTCTGAAGCTTTTCCGGTCATTTTCTTCGGTTCTTGATTTTCCGCTAGCTCGCCTCTTGATTTTGCGTCCGGTGGAATCCGCTGGTGGAAAGCCGGAACGCAAAGTACGAGTAATAGCAGAAAAATTTAAACCAAAAAGGTAGGTACTCACTCACGTCGTCGAGTAGGTAGGGTCACCACTTTACCGGGCTATCAATTGCGGGTCACTAATGTACTGATGACTAAGCTAGCCCGATAATATTGACTGTCCTAACCTCAATGCACTACTATGAAAAGACTATGAAATAAAACAACAGAATAACGTCTAGTCCTTGAGGGCAAGTGCGGTAGCGCCGAGGAGATAGGAACGAGTGGCCGCCGATGGCGCGTCTCGCCGTTATAAAAGAGTTCTGTTGCCACGCAGCGCGAGGGCACTGTGTGGTCCTCGATGAGCTTCTTCCTCGTATCGAAACAAGATCGAAATATGTTATCGGTGGAAAAAGGAGCTCACCAGACGGAATGTAATTAAATTATATCGCGTTATTATTTCAACGAACAACGCGTGTGTCGCTACAAGGTTATCAGTTTGACCTGTATGTAGGTATGTATGTATTTTTGTCCGCGATTATCTCGAGTTTAGCTAAACCGATTTTGATGCGGTCTTCACAGAAGTATTTGTTACATTCAGGAGAAGGTTTTAGTACAGTGGCGGTCTAGGAGGCCGTAACAGATTTGTCTATGGTTTCGTCAGCCCTAGACTATATTACCAAAGAACAAAAGCTATTTTGCAGTACAGAAAAACCGGAAGTGTTACGCCGACCGTGTCCGCCACTGTATATACAGTGGCGGACTCGTTCAGCTAAACGCTTTTGTATATGGTCTCGTTTTTTCACGCTAGACCCTAGAACCGCTAAGCGTTGTCCTGGGAAGGTTAAAAAAAAGAGGACAAGCGAAATTCGTCCATATTCAACCTAATTTGGTCCCTATTCCAACAGTAATAGCGCTCAAGTGCAACAGCTCGGTCCGCGAGCTGCGACTGGGGGACAACGCGCTGGGCCCGAGCGACGCGCAGCAGTTGGCAGCGCTGCTGAAGGCCAACCCGCGTCTGCATACGCTCGACCTCTCCAATAATAATATACAGGTATGTGAACGCTCTACACACTAATACCACACCTCGGACACTTCATATAAAAAAGCGCGTTGCTTCGCGCACAGCCGAAACTCGTGTATAAGCCGCCCAGATAAAGAACAGATTTGAAAATGGCGGCCGAACGCATGCTATCTCGCGTCTATTAGCATGAGAGAAGAGAGACAGACCATACAACGGCCGCCATTTTGAGATTTGATATTTATCTGCGCGGCTTTTACGTGCACGCGCACCATCTTGTTTTAGTGCTACGAACAATAATACTCAAGAAGTGTAACTTTCCAACAAAACCGCTTTGATTTTGGTTTTACTTACGCACACAAATTAACTGCAATTGCAACGAAGCACTCGAACATTCTCATAGACAAAGCTTGCAGCTATTAGCCGCTTCGCTCGCGTCTGTCGGCAAAGCGGCGAGCTAGCTCCCTTGCTCTTGGCTGGTACATATTATCGCTACTAGATGGCTGTCAAGTGTTATGTTACAAAATATTTATTAACTTACTTAATAGAGGTGATATTAATATTTTTTTGTCTGTATGGCTTCTACAACACTTATAATGCATGAAGGCGCATATTTGTAATGATGAAACACGGTCAGAAATATCCGAAAACACAGTAATAATGCTCCCGGCGCTGCAGCCAACCGACTCAAGGTGCCACTAGGAACTGACGCGGCATGATGTCCGTAACCTAAGCCCCGCCTACTGAGTGATCTTTTCCGTGTGAGCATTTTATTAGGCTAGTTACGCTTCTTGAGTATTGTTGTTCGTAGGATAGCACAAAGTACACATTGTTTGTTTGATTTGATGAACGCACAATAGATGGCGCTGCGTTTATAGTTCTCGGATTTCAAAATAGATGTCGCTAGCTGTCTGGGTGATTGTAATATTTACCAGTATGTTTGTGTGGCAGGACGCAGGGGTGGGCCACCTGGCGGACGCGCTGGTGGCGCAGAGCGAGCAGACGCCGCCCTCCGCCGGCAGCTCGCCCTCCGACCCCGCCACCGGTCAGTATTAATTAATCCCTATTTCCCTTTGAACTACAATTACAATTATCATTTCCCATGGGATTCTCGGGATATAATGATACAAAAAAAAAACATTATTAAATATAGGATACAAGGTATTGTTCGTCTATATCCCACCTATATTATCTACTATATATATAAAAATGAATCGTGGTTCGTTAGTCTCGCTAAAACTCGATAACGGCCGGGCTGATTTAGCTGATTTTGGTCTTGAAATGTTCGTAGTAGTCCAGGGAAGGTTTAAAAGGTGAGAAAATTTGGAGAAATGGGAGGGGAAGTTATTAAAAACAGCAAATAAAATTTTCCATATAATATTGTAAGGCGCGATACGAAGTTCGCCGGGACAGCTAGTACCTTATAAACAAAGTATTCTATACTGCGAGTGACGAGGTGGTCCAGTGGGTCCAGAAGGGAAGGACAGACCAGTCCGAATAGACTGTACTACATATATCTATGTATACTACATAACACTGTCCTATACATAGATATCTGTCATGCTACGCGACCCAGACCAATCAGCAAAGCCAAAAATGGGATTTGATTACTGTGACTTTATTTACAGTTTTATTTGTTGTTGTATCCTGAGCTCGCGTCATGACGATCCTGTAAATGGTACCTACAGTGATCGATGTCATTTAACATTCGTTCGTATACATACGGTAGGACAACACAGGCTCCTAAAATATAAATAAGTTTTATTTGACAGTAGAGGGCTACGAACAGCGCGGCCTAGCCTTCCTTATACTGTGGAACAATCAACTCACGAGGAACTGCGGCCCGCATCTCGGCAGGGCATTGGTAAGATACTTCCTTATAATCTACAGGTATATATACAGGGTGTTTCTGACAAGGCGGTAATAAATGAAATGGGGGGTTCGGCACAGCATACCTAACCACTTTCCCTAAGCAACATAGGTCGAAATATCAAAACAAAAATCAGCCGTCCCGTACATTGACCCCGTCAGCTGATCGAACAAATGTATGGAACAGCTGATTTTAGTTTTGAGATTTCGACCCATGTTTCTTTGGGAAAGTTGTTTGTTATGGTGAGCTGAATCCCTCCTTTCATTTATTACCGCCTTGTCAGAAACACCCAGTATATATATATACATGTTTTTGACTGCCAATCTTGGTTGGCGCAGAATTATTTGCGTTGCATTTTAGTATAATGCTAAATTAGAGCCATGTCTATTTAATCTGTTCAATCCGAAAATGCTTTTAAGAAGGTACATGTATTGAATGTACCTTCTAAAAAGCATTTTTGGAGATAAATTTAGGCATGAAAATTGATTGGTCCTTCGAGCCGGATCATTGATCGCGATCCAATTCAGTTTTAATGAATACAGTAGTGATGTAGAAAAGTAAGTAGGCCCAGGTCGATGCTCTTGTGTGTCTGCAGGGCGTACTGAATGAGCTGGTACATTAAGTAGACCAAGCCTGATGATAATAGCTGTTGGCTGAATTTATTTCCGTAGAGTGGACGCCTAATCCCTGAGTCTATAGTATGTTTTAAATATGACTAACGTATTCGTAACCCAACTCTAGCGCGCCTCCTCATCGCTCTGCGTGTTGAACATCGGTCACAATTCCCTCGGCGGCGAGTTGCTGCACTGGCTGCGCCCTGCGCCGGCGTCGCTCGGGCTGCAGGGCGCGAGGCTCGGGCCGGACGCCGCGAAAGGGCTCACTGCGCTGCTACTGCACGCCCGGACGCTGCAGGTAGGGGAGAATAGACTCTATTACACACTAGTAAGACACAATACTCCCTGGCTACTTCGCTCACTGCGCTGCTACTGCACGCCCGGACTCTGCCGGTAGGGGAGAATAGACTCTATTACACACACGTAAGACACAATGTTCACTGGCTACGTCGCTCACTGCGCTGCTACTGCACGCCCGGACGCTGCAGGTAGGGGAGAATAGACTCTATTACACACACGTAAGACACAATGTTCACTGGCTACGTCGCTCACTGCGCTGCTACTGCACGCCCGGACGCTGCAGGTAGGGGAGAATAGACCTTATTACACACACGTAAGACACAATACTCACTGGCTACGTCGCTCACTGCGCTGCTACTGCACGCCCGGACGCTACAGGTAGAGGAGAATAGACCTTATTGCACACACGTAAGACACAATACTCACTGGCTGAGTCGCTCACTGAGCTGCTACTGCACGCCCGGACGCTGCAGGTAGGGGAGAATAGACCCTATTACACACAATTAAGACACAATTGTTGTGGTCCTCAGGGACAATATTTTATGCGTGATACATACAACACCTATTTAAGTGTTGTTCGTTGTATGCCACAAAGGCTGGATATACGCTTTACTGCAATCAATTAATTCAAGTATTTTTTTTCTAGACATCCGCACATTCACAAACAGAACTTCCGCTTTTCTGAAGTCGGTTAAAGAAGGTTATAAAAACCTTTTCCATAATGTGTTTTATTTTTTGTGAAAACAGCATAAAAATCGGTTCAGCCAAACTCGAGATAATCGCGGACAAACATACATAATAGGTTAAACTGATACCTCTTTTTTTTTAAGTTGGTTAAAGATTGATCTTAAAATAAAACATTGTTTTTTTTTTCTTCCAGACAATCTTCCAGACAGACAAATTACTATGTTTGTTTTCTTCCAGACAACAAACATAGTAATTTGTGGTTGTGTATGTGTCGTAGTAAGATTTGATAATTAGGTTTTTTGCAAAAAACCTAGGGATTTTGCGAAAACACGGATAACTTGATATAAGCATTACTTTTTTTTCAATCATCCTGACATGAAGCAGTTTTTTTGCAAAAAACCTAGTAAGATTGAAAACTTTGAAACCTTCCTATAATCTGATTGGCTAGTTTATTGCTTGCTGGTAAACTCTTATTCTGAATGGTTCGTTAAAATATCCTTTGACGCTACAGAGAACCAATCAGAATAAGAGTTTACCAGCAAGCAATAAATCTAGCCAATCAGATTATAGGAAGGTTTCAAAGTTTTCAATCTTACTAGGTTTTTTGCAAAAAACCTAATTATCAAATCTTACTACGACATATGTATGTAATGTTGTCTTGTACGCAACAGAGGCTGGACCTGCGAGACAACAAGCTGGGCAGCGCGGGGCTGGCGGCCGTGCTGGCCGCGCTGCAGGACAACTGCGCCGTCACGCAGATCGACCTCGATGATTACGAGGTTTGAAATATAGCTCTGCACTTTTCTGGTAGCCTGGTACTTTTAGAAGATTTTTTTTTTAAATATGTTGCCTAAATTTACAAGTTTTTTTGGTCCGTAGTATGTCAAAATAAAAAAAAAAAATTATCCCACCCACTCGAAAAGTAGACTTCTTTATTACTGTTCTCAAATCGTAAAGTTCCTCATTATTCACATGCGGTTTGTAGCCGGTCAATAATGAATTTCCATACATTTTATATTGACCTCTGGGCAATTATGATGTACTTATTTTATTATAGTTACGAAAATGAATGATTGAAATGAAGTGGGATTGAAAACAAGCCTAGCTGATTAGGTCATCAAAATTAGACAGGTACATAGGTGCTTCTTTTTTATATGCTCGTCAGATGGAATATATACTACTTGGGGGTAAAGTTATTATGCCTCGGGTGAGGTTAAAATCCTCGCTTGTTCAAGTTTCAAGTCATTATTCCCTCACTACGTTTGGGAATAAACCCTTGAATCTCTCTCTGCGCTCGGGTTTTAACAGACCACCCTCGTACATAATACATCACTTTACACCCATGTTGAATAAACTACTATTTTGTTTGAACGCTGAAAATCCTAAGAATTCTTATATTCAACCTCTAACTAAATGGAAGGACAGTAATAGGAAGGGAGCCAAGAATATCGCAGTTTACTCTATCTCTCATAGTTTTTGACTTAGAGTTACTAGAAGATTACGAGGTATGCTCTCAGGTGGATCTTGATACATTTTCGTGCAGTTCATATATAAAAATGAATCGTGGTTCGTTAGTCGCGCTAAAACTCGAAAACTGCCGGGCCGATTTAGCTGATTTTGGTTTCGAAATGTTTTTAGTAGTCTAGGGAAGGTTTAAAAGGTGAGAAAATATGGAAAATGGATGGGAAATTTGTGAAAATAGCAATTTTATATTCCCAATAGAACTGTTCCATTATCATTCCTGTCAAAAAACTGACGTTGTTGGTTTTTTATTCGGGCAGGCAAAGGTACATATAGTCTATACAGCCAAGTCTTCAGTAGGTAGGTATTTTATTAATAATCGCGTTAAATATATTCTAAGGCGATACGAAGTTTTCCGGGTCAGCTTGTGAGTTTATAACTTGAGACTTGATCACGTTAAATTTAAAATTTTGTTATTTCAGGAACCAAAAACCCTGTCAGCGGACAACAGCGAGGAAGCCACGTGCGCGCGCCTCACCAAGTCCATACTGGCTCTGTGCAGACGCCACGAGCCGGCCGCCGCGGACCGCGCGGCGCACAGGAAGATCAGCCTCACTTGCCACACCCTGTCTAGGGTGAGTCTCTTGATGTTCTGTGAAATAATACAGTTAAACATTTTGAATTTAAGAAAAATAAGTTGAATTTAACTCTTAAGTAACTTAGATAGGGAATGTTTATTTAATTTTTTAATTATTTTAACGCGGCGTATTTTATATTATTTTAACACGGTCTGAGGGCCAGCGAATTAGGCTTGCCTAGTGCTAGCCCTCAAATAGCATATTCTTTTAATTTTTTCTCTATAAATATGTCAAACTGATTATCATTTTTATCTTAGTACTAGAGGCTGCCCCGCGGTTTCACCCGCTCAGATTTCTCATAAACACAAAAATCCTGTTTTTTCCCGTTCCCATGGGAATTTCGGGAAATCCTTTCTTAGTGCTCGCCTACACTCCCTAAGGAACCTACATGCAAAATTTTAGCCCGCTACGCCCATTAGTTTCGGCTCTGCGTTGTCTGTCAGTCAGTCAGTCAGTCAGTCAGTAACGGAAGAGTTTTATATATATTGATTTAATACCTGTACCTGTACATATTTAAATAAATAATTTTTCATTCTCATTTTTTTCAAGTAGATTTATCTCCAATATTAAGAGAACTTTCCCGCCAGGTGGCATGACATAATGCCGGCTTGTAGGTAGGTAAGTAGGGGAAAGTGTGGAGGATTCGTACAAAGGGAGCATTCGTACAGTAGCCATATCTCCTACACCTAAAATGTTGACACGCTCGTATTTGTGTGTGGGACTCCTAATATTAGGCATAGGCTTCCCCCGGGGCGGGGGGTAAGTGTGCTCACCAACTTCGCCAGGACTAGACAAAACGTGATTTCGCGACGCCTAAGTAATTTTCCGATTGGCTCTATAACACGATTTAACCTTATATTTTTTGTTTTTACTGCATAACCGATATTAACTAAGTTCAAGCTATATCTGTAGCTTATTTTATTTATATTCATTTGGAATAGAGTTAAATGGTTTTTTTTATTTTGAATTAATGTGTTGGTTTTTTGGTTTGGGGTACATTCGTACAGTGGTAGGTGGGGTACATTCGTACGCTATTATGTATGGAAAAATTACTGGAAAGTCAAGGATACTCCTGAAAACCTGCTAGGTTGGGAGAAATTGAAGAAGCACATTAATAGTTGCCACAGAAATCAAAATCACTGCTTTTTACGAAAGTGATCATCCATAGTCATCATCTTATAAAATACGTCCACTGTTGGATATAGGTAGGTTTTAATCAAAAGGTTAAACTTTTGAGGCTGGTTGATTATACAGTTCAGGTTGACATGTTAACTTGAACAGCAGTTTTTCAATTAATTTTGATAACAATAACATATTTTATTTCTAATAAATTGCATTTTTAACACTATATGTACGAAGGTCCCCCACCCTCTGTACGAAAGCACCCCACTCGTGGGGTGCTTTCGTACGAATTCCCTTTTTTTTTCAGACGAGCAAATCTTGGTCAAAATGGGGTTATATCTAAAAAAAACTTTTGTAATAATATACCCAGATAAGTTCATTATACATTAGCCTTAAACTCATTTTAAAAAAGCTGTTAGTTTATCTTCGAGAAGCCTCGAAGTAAAAATTGTACGAATCCTCCCCACTTTCCCCTATAGATTAGTGTAATAAGTGTATGTTGTTGGGCAGCAGCCCGCGGGCGAGTCGTCGCGGCGCCTGCGCTCCCCGCTGCCCTCCCCCGCGCCCTCCCCCGCCGGCTCGCCCGTGCCGCAAGGCGCGCCCGTCTCCAGATTCTCTGTAAGTTCATTTCTTTACGTTTTGAATCGATTTTCGTTTAGTTTTTTTTGTATCATAGATAATTTCAGGCCGAGTGTTCTCAGCCTTGTCTCAGATCTGATCAGCGGTTTGAAGATCTTCAGCTCTTTTCTAAGTGATGAGGGGATCTAACTAGCTTCCTTATGTCAGATCGATTTGAAATTTGCTACCATTTTACATCAATGATATTGAAAGATATGATAAAGTAACCATGACCTGATCAGTCGTTTGAAGATGATCAGCTCTTGAATAATGAATGAGGGGATCTCACTACCTTCTATATGTCCTATTGATTTTTATTTTGGTACAGTGTTACTTTAATGATATTGAAAGTATGTGGTAAGATAACCATGACCTCATCAGCCATATAAAGATCATCAGCTCTTAATTAGTGGATGAGGGGATCTAACTACCTTTCATAGGTCCTATCGATTTAATGCGAAAGGTAGTAGAATTATTTGACAGAGGAGGGTTCGTTTGGGGTCCTCTCTCCAGGCGACTATTGTCGTAAGGCAAGGCAAACATTTGTTTACCTGAGCCAATTGGTAGGCACCCTGAACTACCTCGCCTCTCACAGTATAGGATACTTTACCAAATAAGGTATCAATAGCGATTAGATTAGATGTAGTCTAATTGACTTTCAATAAAGTTATATCTTAAATAGGATATATTGAATAAAGAATTATTTGATTTGATTTAAATGTTGTACAGTGTTACTTGAATGATATTGAAAGTATATGGTAAAATAACAATGACCTTTTGAAGATGATCAGTTCTAGTTCTAGTTTAGTTGGCATGGGTATAGTTAAGACGGTCTGACTCGGTCGGGGGTTTTTTTAATGTTGTTATTTTGTTCGTCTGCAGGTGACCCGCGTGACCCCCGAGCGGGACCCGCCCGCAGACAGCGCCCCGGCGCGGCCGCTCTCACGGTTCAGAGTTATGCAGGTAACACACACACACACACATCTCAGCAGAAAACGTAGACTGCTGGACATAGGCCTCCCCAACAGATCAACGGACTTGCGGACCGTCATGTAAGCCACTTTGTGGCGTTTATCGGTCGACCAATTGTTCCTCGGATGATATGCCCAGTCTATTGCTACTTTAGATTTTTAATTCTGTGGGTTTGGTTATATACAATGGCCGAATATAATGTATGGATGATCTCTGAGGGACCTTCCAGAGAGCATATGATATCCGTATCCATTAGATACTTAGAACTTGTACTTGCAAAGTTGTCTGTGCTTATAGTCAAATCAAACATTTCAAATTCAAACTTCGCAATATACAGATCTACCAATAAAGCGTCTTTCCTTCATCCGTACTAATACGAATCCACTAGAAAATAATGATTTTGATGAATTGTTTCCAGGTAGCAGAGCCCCCGCAGATCCAAGTGCAGTCCGCGGGCCCCTTGACCCCGGGCCCCGCAGCGCGCCGGGCCCCTTCCCGCTTCTCTGTCACCAGGAACTATGACGCTACATACATACCTACTGCCGACAGACAAACACATAGTGACAAAACTTGTGTCTCAAGTGATAAACCAGTGGACACTAGTGAGAAATTAACTGAAAAAAGTGATATAGGACATGTAGCAGACACTAATCCAATAGCTGAAATTATTAAATCTAATAGTGATAAAGGTATAAGTGATATTGATAATAAACTGTATAAAAGTGATTCTGATGCAAAAAGTGATAGTAAAAGTGATATAGTAACAGACAAGACAGAGGTTATATCACATAATGAAACGTTAACATCGAAAGATGATGAAAATCTGCTCATAACAGAAACTAAATTAGTTAAAAATAGAACAGAGATCAGTCCGAGTGAGAAGGTGGATATGAAAATAGAAATGACGGTGACTAAAGAATCCTCAATCAAAGAACAAACCAAAGTACAGAGCGACCAAAAGAAGCCAGAAACAGAACCTAAACAGAATGAAGCAATGAAACAAATAGTAGCTATCACTGAAGACCTCGGTAACCTGATACAAGAAATGAAAGATTTAACAACAAAGACAACAGTTTTGACAAAGAAAACTGACGATTCAAAGACAATACCTGTACCTGTTAATGTTAATGTAGTGCTTAAGAAGAATAGAAGTGAATCCAGCTTGGACAGTCCAGACTTGGAAGTCTCAAGGCTGATGAAGAAGACAGAAGCGTTCTGCGACTCGAGCTCGTCTCTAGAAGTTTCTGGCAGCTCTATGGAAAGTCTTAACACAGAGCTAGATAGAAGAAAAATAACCGAAAGACAGACGAAAGATGTTAATCTTCTTAATATATCAACTAGTTCAAACGAAAGTGTCTCCCCAGTGTTTGATAAGAAGCACGAATCGATATCAAGTCTCGAAGCCAGTGTTAGTTCTATAGATTCAAGAAACGACAAGCAAATGGTTACATCAGCAGACTCAGGGATAGAATACTCTATAAGGAAAGAAGATAGCACGTTGACTCAAAACATCATCTTTAACGAGGAGACATTGACCAACTCACCGAAAAGAACGTCCAGTATGCTCGATGTGCCTTCGAAGAAACCGGAGCGCACTAGAAAGATATCGTGGGTCGCTCCAACTTCGAGCTTCCAAATTCAAAAGGAGACCGAGAAAATCGAGACGAAGCTACCAACTAACTTGGAGAAGTTACTCAGTCTTTTCCAACATCCGAGCAGTCTTTTCACGAGAAGCGACGACGAGAAAAAGAGCAGTACGCCACCGAGGAAGGAATCCGCGAATTTAACGAGTTCGTTTTGGTCCTGGGGAGCGCAGAGCTCGGAGAAGGAAGAGAGCGACGACTCAACTCTGTCCGAACGAGTCCAGATCTCGTACGTCGACGAGTCTTTCTCTAAGAAGTTAGATAGTAAAACCCCGTCTACAGACACGGACAACACGTTGAGCGAGTTCCACTCGCTTCCCATACTCGGCAACTCGGAGTCCGACATAGACGATGACGTCACAGTAATAAAAACCACCGAAAAAGTACAAAATCTAGATTTAGAATCAAATAGTAATAGCAAATGTGATAGTACAGATCTCAATGATGTAAATAAGAATGTGTGCGAGAGTGTAGCGAGGCCGCGGTCGTTCGCGGCTGTACTCATGGCTTCGGGTTCTGAGAATTCTTTGAAGCAATCCAGCCCTGATAGCACAACCGTGGACAAACTACCCTCAAAAGTAATAAGAGATATAAAAGAAAATATAAGTCCAGAAAACACTTTGACATCAGCAACTAAGAACTTAGCGTTAGAACTGTATGAAACAGAAAAGAATCCCATAGCCAGCGTTTGGGAAGAGGACGAGACAACAAGTAAAGAAAAAACTATTTCAATAGACAGCGGAACAACCTCTTTTGACGAGGCAAAGATAGAAATGCCCGTTCTAGAATCAGTTGATTTGGGAAAAGACGCTTTAGCTTACTTGGAAGACTTTGAACCTCATGATTTGGAAAGTGTGACCGTTCAAAAGGCAGAAGTCACGTTGTCTGATGAACTGAGAGATGCAGAGCTAAAAGAAATGCTCGACTTGTCACCAGAGCTGGTAATAGATGATTTAAGTCCTGAAGTTTTCAAAGAAAAGTGTTTGAGAGCATCACCAATCATACTGACAAAGTTGAAAAAATCAAACTCGCTGGAGGCCTTGCCTGGTATACTTGAGACAAGCGCAGACAGTCCAAAGAAGAAAATTCTAGTTTTCAACGTCCCTGAATGCTCGAGTACACCCAGAGATATACCTCGTCCAAGGAAACTACGTTCTCGTTCCGGCTCCAGTCCCAAATCCCTTCCGGAGAGTTTTAAGCATTCATCGCTCTCAAAAATAGACCATGCGCTGACAAAGAAGAAAAAGAAAGTGTCGTCTCTTGGGAAAATAGCAAAAGACTCGCTTTTAGCTTTGAATATGACAGAGGATGAGATTGCTGATTTTAGAAGATCGTACAAACTTACTTCGGTCGAGTCGCTACGTAGTTTGGAGTCTGTATCGGAGGATGCAAACTCACAAAGCGGCAACTCGGAAGGGAAATGCAGATGTTTGAGGATGTCGCAGGAGAGCTTGATGTCCTTAGACTCTATAAGCGAGGATTGCAAGTGTGAGAAGGGAGAGGGTAGATAGGTTTCTTTATCTGCTTGCCTTGTCTGGCATTGGAAATTGTTTAGTTAGATTCTTCTAACGGTCAACGGATTGAATGGAAGTGTGGACTGCGTTCCACAGACTTAATTATTGAAATAGACGCGAATCGCGGAAGAGCAGCGTGTCATACTTTTTATGACTCAAGTATTTTAAACATTTTGTGTAAAGTAAACTCAGGTTTAGGTGGTAACTCTCGCTATGGCGCGAAATTCAAAATTTTTCGCGTTTTTTATTTATTATGGCGAAAGTATTCATTTTTAATAAAGTTTAAATGAATTCGCGTATGTAAAAAAACATTTCCCACATTGTAATACAACGTTTTTTGAAGACAGACCTACTGATTTTGTGTCTTAGGACATAAAGGCCTAAAATCAAGTTATGTCCTTAGACACAAAATCAGTAGGTCTGTCTTAAAAAAACGTTGTATAACAATTTGGGAAATGGTTTTTTACATACGCGAATTCATTAAAACTTTATAAAAAATGAATACTATTGCCTTAATAAATAAAAAACGCGAAAAAATTTGAATTTCGCGCCATACCGTGAGTTACCGCCTTAAGAAGACGTTTCCTGTCCAATTTTTTTCTTGGAATTTGAAGTTTGAAATATTTGTACGTCGCGTTATCAGGTTTGATGGGCGATCAAGATTTGAAGGATTCGCGTTGGTGTGAAAACTTTGTTTGGTTTAAAGCTACCTAAATAACTTGTATAGTCTATCGTGATATATGGTCTGTGGTAGGTTTTTGGGAAACCTAGCTAGATAGCTACTACTGTTTCTGCGTTGCTCAATTGTAAATAATTAACGCTGCGTAATGAGCAATTGTAATATTTCTCTCAATGTTTTTCCAAATACGGAATAAAAACTTTTCGTTTTTACATTTTTGCCTTTCCATGGCAATCGGGCGGTTTTTTAATAAAAATATATTACCACAAGATTTTTCCGATATTTTTGTGATATATGTAATAGTGTGGACAAAATATCAACGGTTGAAGAATTTAATGGGCAGCGAGCACTTTACCTTATAGAGATGAAACAGTATTTGTTAAATAATGAATGTACACTTGCTTTATGTGACGGCACATTAACCCGGATTTGTGGATAAAAGCTAAATTTTTTTGTTGATATTGTGTCCGGTGTAAAAAAATGGTGTATTTGGCTATGGGTTTAATAAATATATAATAATAGTTACTGCATCATTATCCTGATTCTTACAGGAGTTTTGCAGTGGTTAAGAAAGTCCAGGGGCCCAAGTCTGGTAACCCAATGCGATTGAATTGTAATCGTATTGCAAGCTGTTTTGAATTGCTGCTGCTTTCTTATTACGATGCTAACGCATTTGGTTATGAGAATTTGCCACCTGAAGTACTAAATGTCGAAATTTGTATTATAAATATAATATTTTTAAATAAGGCTTTTAAGATTGAAAAAAAAACAAGTTTATCTTTGATCAGCGAGCAGGTTACTTAACTACTAGAGAGAAATTTGACTTATTACTTATTGAAAGATACAGGGATTTTGTTATTGGGTTTACCTTGGACACGCAATGTTATCGAAATTTATTGCTGTCACTTTCATACGATTAATTAAACAAGAAATTGCCCTTTTGTAATGGTTTTGCATAAAGTGACCAGCTTTCTATATCGATAAGTTTAAGTGAGACATTTTGATGTCAAATCGACCAATCAGATCGCAGTATTAGCTGTCTGTATGTTTTATCGTCTTTCCAACAAAATTAACGTTGTAAGTTGAATACTTCTCTTTAACGTTACTTGCTCGCTGACATTTTTCTTCGGAAAAGATTGAAATTTTTGGATTTAAGACACGTTTCAGTCCTTTGTTACAGTCAAGTACAGCCAGCAGCAGAAGAATGTTTGTGTTAGAAAATAATAAAAGTTACGCCGCCCGCCCCGTAACAGTCCCAACGACTTATGTTAATGTAGAGTTAAAAGTTTACTAATAGTTAAATTACTAAAGTATCGTTTATATTTTTTTTTTTAATAAAAAAAATAAGGATTTTATAGTTTGCTGAATCGAATTTTTCTGCTGACTGTATCTCAAATCTATATATCTATTTAAGAGTTTGAAATATAAAAGTTATATGCAAAATGGTTGTCCCAATTTCATAGGCACTTACTGAGTGTATAATCTTTATAATACCACTGAATACCTAATATAAGACCACTTAAATAAATATTAGTTTAAATAAATCCCATCCATGTTAGATTATAAACCAGTCTTAAACCACTTGTGTGGGTTTAACGGTCTTGTGGTTCTACAGGCTACATTTACTCTCTTAAAATATTCGGGGGGTCAAGTCGTTATCGTATTGTTAGCAATTTTTTAAACCATTGCTGTTTCTTTAAACGTGTAACAGAAATCGGCTTTGTTAAAGCGGAAATGAGTAAAGAAATCAATAGAAATGCGATTATGGGTCTATCGAACTTACGAAACTTGACCCCCAAGTCCTGGTAAACTAGTTTTGTCTCTTTCTATTCAAGTTCCATTTTGAGGGACGGAATTAGTTTAACATGGCCTCAAAGTTTTAAGTATTTGTTCTATTGAATGCAATGTACATAAGTTTATTAATAACTAGAGGTTATATAACAAGCTCCAAAAAGGTTTTTTTTTATATATAAGTTAAGTTTTGCTTTAATATTGTCGATTTTACCTTAATGTAATTATATTTCTAGGGTTATTAGGTGATTTATTTAGGTTCATGCGAGGATCCGATACTTACGCGCAACGTTGAAAGTCCTTTTACATAGATACTAGCGCCAATTGTGAAAGCGAAACTACTAAATCATGAAAAATATATCAAAGTTATATTATGTTACTGTATGATGTGTGTATGACACTATATAAACTTGTATAATGTTTGCAAGGCACTGTTGTGCAAGTTTTATTTAGTTCAAAGAACTAAGAAGTGTACTAACGGCCGTTTTCAATATACTATCTATCGAGATAGATAGCTTCTCAATTCATACAAAATCAAAAGAAAAGCCCATCTTCAGTTAATTAAATTGTACCAAAGCGACAGCTAACTATCTTAGTAAATAGTATTGTGAAAACCAGGTTGAGTGTTGCTAAAAGTGGCCAGCCTTTGTATTACGGCCGCATTTGCAATATTGGTTTTCGTACTCTAGAGTGCCAAAGTCAATAAAAAAAAAAACGCAAGGAGACCGCAAAGCAATATTTCAAAAGCGGTCGTAATAGGGTCTCGGTAGATTATTTAGTTCTTTGAATAGGTACAGTGGCTGACTAGGAGGCCGTAACAGATTTGTCTGTTTCCATCAGCCCTAGACTGTATTTCCAAAGAACAAGAGCTATTTTTCCATACAGAAAAATCGGAAGTGTTACACCGACCGTGTCCGCCACTGTACTATACATAACAGTGCCATTTATCACCTTATTATTATATAACTGACCATAGCTCAGTTGGCAGTGATGTGGACTGAGATTCGTGTGCACCTGGGTTCGATTCTCGGCGGGGCGAACATTGTTATGATGAATATCGATGTTTGTTTCCGGTGTGGGTGTAATGTTCGTCTCTGTATGTTTCGGGCACTTTAGATACAGGTTCTTCCTAGTTAGGGCCTGACCATAAAGTCACTACATGTGAGTACAATAATGTGTTCTTTTATTTCATTTGCAATTCAACAATAAATGCTTACGAGACTAAGGGAGCTTTCATATTTTGTCGTGAGTGGCGTGGCGCGATGACGTGCTGTCGTACAGTGGCGGTCTAGGAGGGCGTAACAGATTTGTCTATGGTCTCGTGTGTCCTAGACTGTACTGTAATACCAAAAAACAACAGCTATTTTGCAATACAGAAAAACCGGAAGTGATACGCCGTTCTTGACCTCGCCGATCTCTTCCCCATTAAAGTGTTGCGTCTCATCGTAACCCTTTTTTTCTCAACGTTGCGCGTTAGTGAGTTGAATTAACTTGCCGTTTGTCTGTATGTTCATTTGTTTCATCATTGTTCAGATATCAATGAGTACAGATAATTTGGTTAAAATTGAAAACTGCTTCTTAAAGTCGTGTGCAAAAGGTTCAAATTTACTTTTTATAAGGGTTAAGGGCCCGCGCCTGTTGCACGGAGCGCTGAGCAGAGCATATTTTTTAATCATACTCGTTGCGTTTCGTTTAGTTTGATTAGAAGCACGTATGACCGCTATTAACTACACTGTTAAAAAATAAACAACTTTTTGTTTAAAGAGATTTATTATATTTATTTTCGTACAACTTTCATTTCATTTACCTAATGCGACATTAAGTATTAAAAAAAAGAAAAACTGCGTTGCGCTCCGAAATGAGGGGTTTTCGTTTTTGACAGTTTTAATGGTTCTAGGAGAATGCTAATAGATGGCACTGTAAAGCCAATGTATGTAGGTGTAATGTCAACGTCAAATCTGATTGACCTGACTGATTGAATTCATATAGAATTTGACATTTAACCTGATTGCTAGTGCCTTCTTATGGCAGTCTCTGTAACTAAAAGTGACAGTTCGAAAACCGCTCATTGGCCCTGAGAACGTGTCAAACAAAATGTTTCTTTCTATTATAGGACTGCCCACTTGACTATTCCTTCAATGACCAACACCGTAACTTAACAATCGCATAGTCGGCGAGTCTAAGGAAAATTGTTTTATTCGGCCCTGACCCTACATGAGTCATTTTATATTAACTCTACTATTTGGGCGCCATGATCGTGTCAAACAAAAACAATACCTACTCCTCGTACTTACCTACTATGCGACTGTTAAGAGCCAGTTTACAGCTAATAATTAGTTTAATTAATTAAAAAAATATATATCTTCTAAACTCTGCCGTCGTAACGGTAAACGCAGTAATCGCCATTACTGCGGTTTAAGTTTTATTGCATAAATGGCACCTATAGGCGGTTATCTACCAATAAAAAAAATATTATCACCTGAAAAGTACTAAAATACAGGTGATAATAATTTTTTTATTGGTAGATAACCACCTATAGGTGCCATTTATGCAATAAAACTTAAACCGCAGTAATGGCGATTACTGCGTTTACCATTACGACGGCAGAACTAAGGCAAATATCAAAAATGTGGCACAGTATGATAATGTAGCCTAGTATTTTAGGGCACTGTTTTATATAGCTTTTAAGTTAAAGACTAAAGAAAGCTACAAAGTGTTGCTAAAAGTGGCTACTTTTAATCTATAGCAATATTATAAAGAGGAAAGATTTGTTTGATTGTTTGTTTGTAACGAATAGGCTCCGGAATAGGGTTCATGATTTCTCGAGCTTTTCAGTTTCTCGGGTTTCGAGAATTCTCGAGGCTCATTTCTCGGGTCTTCTCGGGTTGTCGAGAAATTTTGATTTACGTATGTTTTTGCATATATTTTCGATCCAAGTCATAAAAAAAGTTGACACAAAATTCGCAATGTGAATCATTAAAAAAAAACTCATTTTAAACCAATAAATCAATTGGTTTTTCTGCAAAATATAAGTTTAAAAAAAATATAAAACTTGAAAAAATAAAACTAAATAAATAAGTAAACTTCTCTCAATATACCTAACTAATAAAAATACACCAATTTTGGATGGTTTATTAGAAAAAAATCAACGTTAAACTAAAAGTATAGTTAATTAGGTATTTTAAGTGTTTACATTTCAAGAAAAAATTTAGAAAAGGGGCCTGAGTCGCTTAACTAAAATATAATGAAAATTCGATGACAATAGACAGCATTTGAAAACTATTTCTGCTTTTCTTAAGACATCTACACTGTTGTCCTCTTTAAAGAGCCGCAATGATTTTCGAATGCTATCACTGACATCGATTTTTTTTTGTTAATTAATTTAAGCTTAAGCAACTTGATATCCAGATGTAGGTAGAGGAATTCATAAGATTATAAATATAATTTGATTAAATAAAACACAAAATATTAACAAACAGTAAGTACACCGTCAAGCTAAGTTATTGAACTCTATCGAATCATAGTTGTCGTGTTATCGAATTCGTTAACCATTGCCGCTTTAACAAAGTCGATTTCTGTTATAATACTTAAGAAACTAGCAATGGCTAAGACAATCGCTTGTAACACGATTACGAGTCGATCGATTTTGGTTACGAGACTTGACTCCACCACGTACAGTGGCGGTCTAGGACGGCGTAACAGATTTGTCTATGGTCTTGTGCGGCCTAGACTGTATTACCAAAGAACAAGAGCTATTTTGCAATACAGAAAAATCGGAAGTGTTACGCCGTCCTAGACCGCCACTGTATCATCATAAAGCTTATAAAAGTAAAAAGTTATTTCCATCACTAGCGTAATTCACGAACTTTTTTGCACTTCTTAAACTCAAATATGATTTCTCGAGTTCTCGACTTTTCTCGAGCATAATTTCCCGGGAACAAAACCCAACGATTTCCCGGGAATTCTCGGGTCGAATGAACCCTACTCCGGAAATACTAAACCGATTTGAAAAAATATTTACTGGTAGGAAGCTACACTATCCCCGAGTGACATAGGCTATATTAGATTTTCAAAAAAAATTAGGGATCCTTACTTAAACTCAAATAATGTGACCCAAGGTGCAATATTTTTTCCGTTGTTTACATATTTTGACAGGAGGTTTGTTGTTGTTGTTAGTTTTTTTTTTCGCCCATTCTGGGTAGTCAAAAGAACATAGTCTATAGAGCCAAGTCTTTAGTAGTATCTTATATTCTATGGCATAACGAAGTAAGCCGGGACAGCTCGTCTGTAGATAATTTTGTTCTTTTTAGTTAGGACTACTTCACTGTGCTCAAAAAATACCAAGCAAGATTATCTAGTGTCATACTGTGCCACAATTTTTTCGAGAATGACGCTAGTATCGCTGTAAACTGGCTCTTGAGGGGGTCTAGAATTAAATTAAAACAAAAGATGATTTTTTCTGACACGTTGGTCGCACGATTATTGTATGGTTCGGTGTAGTGGGAAGACTCCTTAAATCTTTTAGGGCCGAAGAAGTTTAACCGTGCACTAAGTTTGTATAGCGAAACTGTCACACGTGATTTAACCCTTGTTTAAATATTTAGACTTGGTTTAACTTTTTTCGGTGTAAGGTCGTAAAGGTTAAGTTAGCGCTTGATTTAACGGCAGTTAGTTTATGAAATGACTCTTTGGTCATTCTGTGCCGTGTCGGTATTCTGAAAAATGTAGCGTGATAAAAATGACAAAATTGTCATAGAAATACCCAGATAGTTTTATGTTTTTTATTTAAATGTTGTGCGAATTCTTGTAATCTTATTGCATATTAATGAACGGAGTACCTGTCATTTTTAATCATGATGTATTCTACAGAGTTTAAGGAACAATCGTTGTAAAAATTGTAGGTTTGTTTCGTAAAATATCATATACTTATCTCTATGTAAATAATATTGTCATATTTTAAACTAGTTACGGGTAAATAAACTTTAATGTGAAAATTAAACTTTTACTTGTTTTCTTTTCTATATTCTGGCAAGTTAAAAAAATTTTATTGCCTTAGACGGCGTGTAAAAACTTATAAAAAATAGATGCAAAGGTATATTTTAATTTACTTAAAAAATAAGATTTAATTTTTAGTTCACAATTAAAAAGATTTGGTACATCATACATATGTACCGAAGAATTAATATTATTTCTTCTTGCTCTAGCTAGTCTATAAATTATAAAACGTACGTTTATGTAGTTAAGTTAGGTATTTAATAAAATTTAATACACATATCACTTGTTTACTGTCGACTATTAAGATTCAGTTTATTATCTTAATATAAATACCTAATCTATACCAATATTATAGAGAGGAAAGATTTGTTTGTTTGTTTGTTTGTTTGTTTGTAACGAATAGGCTCCGGAAATACTGAACCGATTTGAAAAATTCTTTCACTGGTAGGAAGCTACATTAACCCCGAGTGTCATAGGCTATATTAGATTTTCAAAAAATTAGGGATCCTTACCTAAACTCAAATAATGTAACCCAAGGTGCAATATTTTTTCCGTTGTTTACATATTTTGACAGGTGGTTTGTTGTTTGTTTTTTTATCAAGCCCATTCTGGGCAGGCAAAAGAACATAGTCTATAGAGCCAAGTCTTTTGTAGTATCTTAAATTCTATGGCGTAACGAAGTAAGCCGGGAAAGCTCGTTAATTGATAAAGGAAGGTAGGCATGTACTTAGAACACATGTTCCGCAAAGTGTAAGTGTAGCACTAACAACAAAGTATAAGCAGCCCCGGATCTTCAATTTTCTTTAGGCGGGGCAAAACTGAAAAATGGCGCCCCCCTGCCCAGTTATAATTTAATTTTACATTTTTTTATGTGTATAATTTTACCTGTCAGCGAACGTAGCATGACCGACCATTTGTTGAGTTTTTCTGTCACTTTTGAACTCTTTCACATCATCTCAATAGATTTTCTCGCATTTATATGTCAAAAGTGTCAGATGGATTCGACAAATGGTCGATTATGCTCAATGATTTTGAGTAGCGATCCCATCTCGCACCTTTAGAACAAAAGTGACGGACTCAAAATTTTGGGAAAATGAGTTAAGCTATTGAGACCACTAAAAATACATTCTTTACAAGCGGGTAAATCTAAAACAGGCGTATCTCGGATAGAACGGGAGAAACTTTGAACTACTTCTCTCTGGTCATGCTACGGCCGCAGACGTCCACTTATTGATCGACATTTTAACATGCCTACCTAATCATGGAAAAAATATTAGTAAACACAGCACAGGATATGCTTTATTCTTTTGGATTTGTCTTATTTTTTTTTGCAATTTTTGAGTAAAATTAGTGCAAAAAAAGGGCAAGGATAATATATTCTTTGACTCGATTGATTTCGTGGAGATTTCACCCAAGTGCTTTGTCAGCCAGGCTTTGACAAACAGACGGTGCTATAGCGTCGCGCTGGAGTTACGCGGCGATAGAGCGCTCTTTGATGTCACACACGCTCCTTTATGTAACTTACCAATGCATTTACACTAAGTGCAGCAGATCTCTCAGTCTTCGGAAATATCATTCAACTATCAGGAAAGACCAAAATTAGTGGGAGTGAGAAATGGAACACTTTTTGCGTGTTAGTTTCGCTCGAAGTGGTCAAGTAAATAATACAGTTTCAGGCGGAGGCAAAAACAAATTCTGTACGCCCGACGACAGAGCGTCCTAGTGCGGCGCTAGAATTACGCGGCGCTCTAGCGCACGTCGCTCCGGGCGCTCTGTATGACAGAGTTATATTACCATAGTACCTACATTACAAGTCAACGCTCTAGCGCCACGTAAGACTAGCGCGATGCTAGCGCTGCGTAAGGCTGGCGCCCTAGCGCGACATTACAGCTACTACAGCGCCGACTGTTAGACAAAGCCTTAAGGTTCCTGGCATGATGAGGCAGAATACTTGAGTTGTAACTAACTGACGCGTGCTGCTGCGATCTGGGATTCCTGCGAGGAGTGACGCGTAAATTACATTTTGCGTACGCGCCCTGCGAAAAAAAGTTTGTGCAGTATGTCGTCGTCAGCTCCGCGCCCTTTGGGTATCGATCGAGTTGATATGGCTATAAAATTTCTGTACTATTACTTAATCCGTGCTTAGTCAAGTTTAAGTAAATGTTTTGTTGAATAATGAACAATAAACATTTGTTTGCCTGAGCCGCTTGGTGGGCGCCCCTGAACAACCTCGCCTCTCACAATATAGAATTATTATTTATTTATTAATTAAATAAATAATAATTTTTGAGTTATGACATTCGTCTGTAGTGTGAATTCGGCGCCCCCCTGATCTTGGCGCCCGGGGCACGGGCCCTTAGCAGCCCCCCCCTAGATCCGGGGCTGAGTATAAGTATCTAGTAAGGTAGATATTACTTTTAGGGGCTACAAAGGCTAAAAATAGTTCTTGATAGAAACACAGAATATTGTAAAAGTTATATTATCAAAACTTTCTCTGTAAAACTTGCATAAATGTTGAACGGCAACACACGTGACCAGCCAGCCCAGCCGCTATCAGGCTAGCCTCAGATAAATATGGTAGCCTTAAATATTGAAATGGATTGCAAATTTGCAACGGATTCTTATTTTCGGACCTTGAATCCTTGAAAGACAAAACAATGCAAAAAGTATTGGATAAGATAATCAAATCTTGAATTGCACAATAATTATGTACTATAGCCTTCGGCTTCATTCACCTGCCCGGGCTGAAACTTTTTAACTTTTTACGAGAGGTGTCTGCGCGATCATATTTATTTAACTTTTTTACAGCAGGCTTATCATCAATTTGTTTATTGCGTAGTAGATGTCAGTTTCACCGTAAATAAAGTCCCGCGGATTCGTAAAGTAAACGCCTGACGGCGAGACATGATTGGCGCTCAGTGCCGCACATCCGCGTTGTAGTAATCGAGTCAGTGTATGACCATTCGTCGATCAAAGTGCGTGTGTCGTCGTCGCCCTAATAAAAAAAAAACTTCGCGAATCCCGCTCTCGTTTTGACACTTTCGTTTTTTTTTCTGTTCGTGAAAAGTGAAAGGAATATTTTGTATTGCAGCCTTTGCTGTTAACACGTTTTGTTAGTTTTGTGATTATTGGATTTATCATTTTGCTATCAGAGTAAGTATTAAATAATTTTATCATGTTTATATGAGAGCTCTATCTGGCGAACCGGCCTTATGGTTTCAATAAGGACCACTAGATGGAGTTAGTAGTAATCGACCTGATTCTTCAATTTTTTTAATGTTTAATCTTATATTACTATTTCTAGGAATGATGTAAGTCTTGTTTGTAATCACAGAAATCAGGTGCTACCTAGAAGAGGTTTCGTTGTCACACTATGAACCTTTTCGCCCTAACCACTTAGAAGTAAGACCGGTCTTAATCGCCAATTTATATGAAGAATTAGTGATTTAATTAACCCTCGTCTCGTTATTTAGACCAGGTTTAACTCTTTTTGTGGTAAAGCCCAACAGTCGGGCGGGTAGCCACTGTAGCACGCATTCTATGTAGTAAGAAATACATAAAACTTCAGGTAGGACTCATTCTAGTAAATATTAATAAACCTTTACTTTTTTTAAATAATAAGCTCTTTTACATTTTATTAGTTGACTAGAGGCTGCCCCGCGGTTATTCCTTTTTCCCGTTCCCGTGGGAATTTCGGAAATTCCCTTCTTAGTGCTCACCTACACTCCCCAAGGAACCCACGTGCCAATTTTCAGCTTTCTACGCCCAGTAGTTTTGGCTCTGCGTTGTCTGTCAGTCAGTCAGTAACGGAAGAGTTTTATATATATTGATTTGTTTGATTATTTAGCTTAAAAAATTAAAAGGCGGTAATTACAGGCTCTATATATTTATTTGAGTGAAGTCATAGATAGACGCGAGTGTGGCAGAGGTGTTTTTTTTTAAATATGTATAATACTAGTCGACCCGTCGAACTTCGTACCGCTTAAACTATTGCAATATTGCTCATGTATTATTCTTACTAACCTTCCTCTTTGATCTCTCTATCGATTACAAAAAAAACGCATTAAAATCCGTTGGATAGTTTTAAAGATATAAGCATACATAGGGACAGACGGGGGAAGCGACTTTTATACTATGTAGTTATATATGATGATGATGATCAGCGCTAGACAGCTTCCGGCTAAGTTACTACGCGATACTAGCGCCGGCTGTCTCAGAAAAAACATCAAGAACACGTTGCCCATACGTTGCCTAATCTCGACGATGCATGTGTTGAGTAAAAAATTACATAATCAATGTTGTTTTTTATCAAAACAAGTTTTATTATTTGACTAAATATGCGAAAGATGAAACGGTAGAAAGAGGTCCAGTGCGCGTTACTATCTCAGCATTCGCATTTTTACTGAGAGAAATCGCTGTAATCGATAATTACGCCTATGAGCTGAACTGAAAGACATCCACTGCTGGACATAGGCCTTCTACAGATCTCCACACTGACCAGTCTTGTGCGACGTTCATGCTCTCTTGCAACATTCACGGGCCTCTAATCTCTTAAACTAACTTTTATACTTCTATTCTATTACTATTCTACTATTATTATACTAATATTGAATAAATCATATTTTCCTTTTTTTTAATTAACATTCTACTTACTCTATTACGATTGGGTCAAAAGTTGCGAGTCTCGTAACTTTGATCCTGTAAGAACAGTAGAATGAAGATACTACAAAAAACTTTTCCAATCGTAATGGAATAGCAATAGAAAACTTCTAGTCTATTACAATAATACGTCTATAACGATTGGGTCAAGGATTGCGATTCTCGAAATTTTGATAGTACTAGAAGGTTACTAGACTCGCAATTTTTGACCTAATGGTAATAGATTAATAGTAATACTAGAATAGTAGTTTAATCGTAAGGGTGTTTCCTGAAGAAGCGATATCGCTCGCTCGATAAAAGTTCGATAGCCAATATGAATCGCTCGTACATCCGAATGATGCAATTCTGTATCGTCGCGATATCGAGCCCAGTCCCGTATGTAGTGGGGGCTGGGCAGGCCCGGGCCCCGGGCGCCAAGATCAGGGGGGCGCCAAATTCACACTACAGACGAATCAAATCATGTGTTTGATGTGTAAAATCAACGAGCGCTCTAGCGCAGCGTAAGGTTAGCGCTCCAGCGCGACGCTATAGCGCAGTCATTTTGACAATCCTGGGTGACAAAGCATTTGAGTGAATTATCAGCGAAATCCATCGAGTCAAAGAATATATTATCCTGGCCCGTTTCTTGGCACTCATGGATGGTCTGACATGACTGTTTTGACATATTAATGCGGAAAATGTATTGAGATGATGTCAAAAGAAGTCAAAAGTGACAGAAAAAATCGGCAAATGGTCGGTCATGCATAAAAAAGGTAAAATTTAATATAACTGGGCAGGGGGGGAGCCATTTTTCAGTTTTGCCCGGCCCCGCCTAAAAAAAATTGGAGATCCGGGGCTGTATCGAGCGCGCTGTTTGTCAGACGAAAACGTCAACAAAAACACTTTTGGGTACCTACATCCATACATAGAAAAAAAACCTAGACACAACATATAAATAGAAAAAAATATATTTTTACCTTTGCATCGAATAGGCTCCAAAACTACTGAACCGATTTGAAAAATTATTTGACTGTTGGGAAGCTACATATTATTCCTTTTTTTTTAAATGTGCTATACTAGCGCCACTTTGATAAATAATTATATCTTATAAACCATGGCCGAAATAAAAAATATGCGTCTTTGACTCCCTAGATAATCTTGGTAATGATCTTAGAAATATTATTTTATTTGCCTAAAGTGGCTACTTTAGTTTCATTATTTTATGAAGCCACTTTAGGCAATAAACGGTTTATTCCTTATATTATGAACCTGAAAGCTACACACAACAGGACCTAAAAAACCTCTTAGCCAAGGAGGCCTTAGGAGTCAAAGACCCATATTTTGACTTTTGCCATGGTTTAGAAAATATAAATTTTTTTCGGAAGTGGCGCTAGTTTTGCACCATGTAAGCCCTTAAACTAAAAAAAAGCGAAAAGTATTGATCTTAGTTATCGAATGTACTAATACGATATGTAAGAATATGTAAAATAATAATAATATAATGTAAGATAGGATATGGTAAATTATGGTAGGTTTTGATTATAAAGGCGCAGATGTTTTTAAACATCTTGAACAAATTTTAAAATTGTAATCTGCTCCTCCGTCAATCCAAAACTACATCCAAAATAAACATATTTGTTTACCCGGTAAGTACACAAAGTTCGAGCAGGAGCAGGCAACTGAATTGCTTATCGATTTTTGCGTATTTGACGTCGCTTGCAGGTCGAATCGATATCGAGCGCTCGACCTGCCTTCATACTATTCAATCTGTATCGCGCGTCATGTGAATGTACGTGCGATTCGATATCGAGCGGTCGTGTGATCGATATCGTTCGCTCATGAGGACATACACGCGATTCTCCATATTATTTGTTAGGACTCGCGACGTTTTCGATATCGCACCGATATCGCCTATCGACGCAATTCTGTATCGAATCGCTGCATGAGGAAACACGCTAAGTTTAAGAGACTAGATGCCCAGGTCGACTGACCATCTTGTGAGTGTTTGCCTACTCTGCGCCCCCCGGTGCGTAGTTTTTGCCTCTTGAGGACTTGTCAGCCTCATTTCCATTTCATAACATATAAAAACTCTGGTACTACACTTAACCGAGTAACTTGAGTTAACGAGTAAATATAGGCTTTAGTAAGTAGGGTACTTATGCGGAGCGACAATAAACAATATACTTCTAGTAGAAATCAATAAATTCCAATTCAATTTAGTTAAATAAGTATACGGCCTTGACCGCGACACCCAACAACAACTTTTATTTATTAGATCGTTGTAAAGTGTTTCTACTATAAGGCCCATCGCACATCTGGCGAGGCACGGAAGAAGAATTATTATGAGGCTGTGCTGTCCCACTGCTGGGCAAAGGCCTCTCTCCCCTTTTTCCATTCATCGCGTTCTTGCGCGGTCTGCCACCAGTTTTATCTAGAGCTCCCTAGCTCGTCACTTCATCTCATTTTCGGGCGAAAATAATATAGGTAACCGATATCTAAATTATACTGCACTCAATGCGTTGAGGAACAATGTTCTCGTTTAATTTCTTTGCGAGATAAGCTTAGTTTAGCCACACCTCGGACACTTCATAGAAAAAAGAGCGTTGCTTCGCTCAAAGCACACAAACTCGTGTACGTGCACGCGTATCATGCTTGTGTGTGTGAGATAAGACGTGCGACGCTGTTTTATTTGTTCTGAGCGGTAACCCAGAGGTAACTGAGAGCGGGGAGCCGCACTTGCTGAAGGAGGCAGGGAGTGACTGCTCCGTGGCTCAGTTGGCAGTGATGTGGACTGAGTAAGCGTGTGCACCCGGGTTCGATTCCCGGGCGGGGCGAATATTGATATGATTAATATCGACGTTTGTTTCCGGTCTGGGTGTGATGTTCGTCTCTGTGTGTGTTTTGGGCACCCTAGATACAGGTTCTTCCTAGTTAGGGGCTCTGAGTGTGATGTGTAATTATTATTATATTATTAGTGTACATACTGTATGTTATGTATTACTTTATTACTATGGCAGTGCGGATATCAGCGTTGACCTACGGTTTGCAGTGCACTCGCTTAACATACGTGCTATAATGTAACTAATGTGGGGTACATACTTAAGTTTCGTCTATCTTTGCTCGTTTGATAGATTGTCTTGTATCCACATTATTTCCAGTTTTGGTCGTTGTGACCTTTGACATTAAATATAACGAAGATTCAATATTAATTTCTCAAGGTCGTTTTTTAAGGAGCGTTCAAGAGTTAAAAGTAGCACCATCCTATTTAAAATCATACGTATAAAACAAAGTCGCTTCCCGCGTCTGTCCCTATGTATGCTGAAATCTTTAAAACTATAAAAAAGATTTTGATGCGGTTTACTTTAATAGATAGAGTAATTCAAGAGGAAGGTTTAAAAGTAGAATACATGAGCAACATAGTAATAGGTTAGGCGGTACGAAGTTCGCCGGGTCGACTAGTAGAAAATAAAATATTAAATGATTTTACAACTTCAACCAATAGAAAGGTGGCACGAAGTTCGCCTGGTCGACAAGTATATTATAATTTTAATAATAATTACCTATCGATAGTGGAGGGAGACCATTATTGTTGCCACTTTAGCTAAAATAATTTGTTTTATTTTTGTTCACGTGTTTTTAACTGATAACTTGACGCTTATTTGTGACCTTACAGAGTAATCATATCACTTAAATTTTAAACACACTTGCACCAATACAAAAATTTATCCCAGCCCAGCAATATTTCTGTACATAAATTCCTACCACACACGACAAGAGTACGTACGGCAGACTAATTTCTATGGTCCGCGTATATTCGTGAACGATACCCAACCATTCTTCATAATAATATAATAATATAATAACACATCACACTCAGAGCCCCTAACTAGGAAGAACCTGTATCTAGGGTGTCCGAAACACACACAGAGACAAACATCACACCCAGACTGGAAACAAACATCGATATTCATCATATCAATATTCGCCCCGCCCGGGAATCGAACCCTTTTTTTCATCACAAGAAAAAAACCCTTGCCCTGTGCAGGCAAGGCCTAGGACCCTAAGATACGTGGTATTTGGGACCTTAGATTTAGATGCACTGGGAGAAACCAAGTAAGATGTTATTTGGGTAATTTGGAGCTTATGGGTGAATATTTAGACCTTCAAAAACTGCGAGATTGAAGTATCTATAAGCCTGAGTTTTTAATTATGTTATTATTTATCCAAAAAAGGACCTAGACCTAAACAGTTAGTACTTAATAAATTGGATTTAGGAAACGTGGAAAAAAAATTTTTTTTTACCTAAAATCGGCCGTCAGCGGTGCGTCCGGACTCCGACCAGCGCTCAAAATGATGTTATAACTTTTTAACTATAAGAGACTGAACTAAAAACTTTATTTTAATCGATGGTTGATACGTTGTTTAACATTAAAAAAAATATGATAACTTAATTTAATTATCTGTTAAAGATATTATTCAACTTATACGAGCGTCCGAAGTTTAGTACTTTTTGAACTACCGCGCAGTTCTTCTTACATAACTCGCTAACCAATGGGTAAGTTTTGTATTGTCAGTGCCGTGAACCCTTACTGATGCTGAGTAAGTCACAGTAGTGACACATGTACTGAGATGCTTCGTTTCGACTCAATCATGTATGTTTGAGCGCAGTTACGCTTGGTCACCCTTTCTTAAAAATCTATTCTGTAGCATAGAAAAAAATCAAGCCATTATATCATTGTTTTAATTAGATTTTAATGAAATACTATGTGTTTTGCATACTATTGTAGTATTATTTACTTGCCAGACCTTTTATTTCCTATAAATAATCACCTTTTTTTTATTGCTAAGATCGCTGTCCATAAGATCGCTGTCATTTCTGAGATCGCTGTCCTAATGACAGCGATCTTATAGTCAATGACAGCGATCTTGTAATTTACTTTTCAATTTCACTGTTACCATTTTTTTTTAGAATTCTTCTTTACTATGTAGTGTAGGTATAATGTTTCTGATAAAGGGTATCATCAGTTCAACCACAGGTGAACTTCTGAAGGCGGGTAGAAAACCGATCCTTAGGGCCAACACCTACAGTAGGTAATTGAATAATTCCGTTTAGAGGCATAGCACAGGTAAAGTACCGCCACCCGCGAAAATATTTAATATCTTCAAAACAAAGGCAAATATCGAAGATTTCACTAGATGATGAAGCCTTTGTAGGCGGGGAAACTCCTGACGAGTACCCTGCAGCCCCGGGGAGAGCCGCAGGATAATGTGGTTCGCATCCACTAAAACACAGCCGGTGTCCTCCTCGGCTGTTGGCAAGGGGGTCACGGTAGATTTTTGATCTTTATGTGTAACTCTGCTACCTCCTCCAGCATCGGCTACTAAGCCTCTTCACGGGGGGCCAAGATGGTAGTCCCCCCAGCGCGTGGATGGCTCTCCCAACGCTAAACGACGGAACTGGACACTGCGTTCCGTCATCCTTCCCAGGTTTGTTATATGAGCAGAGCTTGTTACTGGGGGGCCATGGCGTGGCACACCACACAAGCAAATTCTTTATCTATGTAAAGCGCGATGCGCAGCGGCATACGTTTTTCGGTTATTTCTTTGAATTTCAGGTAATTTAGTGATCTTTATTCGTTGATTCTGTGGCACCGACTCAAAATTTCTTGGTAATCCAAAATTACTTTAAGAAGTGAGTAAATTAGGGCCTAATAGAAAATGTTTCCCTATTATTTAATGCTTTTCAGTTTTTTCGGCGGTTTAATTTTTTTATAAAAAGTTTTAATTTTTTGCTTTTCAGTTTTTTTGGGCTAATTTTTTTGACCCCAGCTAATCACCCTTCACAGGGTGGTCGCACCCCACAAGGTGGCCACACAACCTGGTGAAGGTTGAGGGACTAACAGGATGAGGTTCGATCACGACCGGTCGGTGAGGCGATTTGTGAGGGAGGCCTATGTCCAGCAGTGGACGTCTTTCGGCTGATTTTATTTCATTTCCAAAGATATTGTAGGTAGGTATCAAAAGTTATAATGTAACACGGAAATGCAACCTGTGAGTGGATAAATCGACCCGCCGACCAAAAAGTCACCCCTATTTTCCCACCCTTAGGGTAGGAATTTTATTTCCAAATTTTTATGGGACCAACTTCAAGGTATACCCTGTCAATTAAAAAAAGAATTAATAAAATCGGTCCTCACAGTAAAAAGTTATGCGTGATCATACATAAAAAAAAATATATATATACGCGACGAATTGAGAACCTCCTCCTTTTTGTTTTTTCGTCGGTTAAAAATCTAAATAAGAAGCGATGGAGTTTTTTTATGTTTCTTTAATCTTAATCTGTAGATGCAAGCTTGTTAAAACTGTGCCAAGAATTCTATTATTATTTCTTGAAATAAAATAATAACTTTTTACAATAAAATATTATGTGCAACATCTTTTTATTTCAGTTATATGAGATGTTCTAAGATCGCTGGCAGTGAATATAAGATCGCTGTCCTAATTTTTTCAAAAGCGATTTGCAGAGAAACTATTGGGTAAAAAAGAGTCCCTCCATCATGAAAACTATAACTTTTTGTTCTTGTATACGTTAAAATTATTAAAATAATCAAATTCTAAAAAAAAACATGGACAGCGATCTTAGATGAAGAATATTTTTTGTGAGAAATACCCCTATACCAAACTTTTTTCATTTTGCTGTAACTTGTGCGCCAGTTTAACTATTCCTATCCACCTAGGTACTGCACAAATACCTGAAAAGTGTCTGGAAACAGTCCTCCCTCACAAATCAAAACATTGGAGTAGGTTTTTGCTATAGGGTATTGCTATTTGCTAGATAAATTGTAAAAGTTTGTTACCCCTTTCTTCTCTACGCTGTAAAATCTGCTGCCCCGCGGTTTCTTCCGCGCAGATTTCCCATAAAGACATAAATCCCGTTTTGTCTCGTTCCCATGGGAATTTCGGAAAATTATTCATTAGTGCTCCCCTACACTCCCCAGGGAACCCACGTTCAAGATGACAGCCTGCTACGTCCAGTAGTTTTGGCTCTGCGTTGTCTGACAGTCAGTCAGTAACGGAAGAGTTGGGTAGCAACTTTCAATCATAGCTAAAATATTACATTGTTTAAGTGTCTAAAAACTATAAAGGCTTTATAACATTTCAGAGTTGCGCAGACGCAAGGGGACCACACCATGTTGGAGGACATGATGCCGAGGATGCGGAGCCTCAGTCCCGAGCCGGAGGGGCCGGCCGTCGTTGCCAACCGGAAACTTATACAGGTAAGGGACACTTTCAACTTTATAAGTGATAGGAATCCCTGCATCGAATAGGTACTTAGGTGATTAGAAAAACTCATGCTGTCGCCCCTGCACGCCAATCGTGCGATAGAGAAGAGAGAGAGAGCTAATTTTTTAACCAAATCATAGTGAAACCACATGATTTTGATGTCCATCGCTTTGGCATATGTTGGTTAGGTAGGTTTGTTTGTAGGTAATCTAGGTAAGTACATACGTTTAGTTTTTTTTTGATCTGCGTTGGTTTTGTTAAACAAACACCTCAATCTGAAATCTTTGTCTGTGAGACAGAAATCATGCTTTAAGTATTTTAAAGCCTGCCTGGCTTCCCAGTATCAAGTAGGATTGTTTTTGTGTTGCGAAGCGGCGGTTTCCTTACTCTGAGTGTTACATGGTCAATTTATGATAGCAATCTATGAGAAAGGGAATGCAGCTAAGTGCTACGCGTCTGCGTAGCAAATCGTAGCATTATAGCTGCATCTAATATATATAATCTGCATTTGCATTACATTTTTGGTTCGTACAGTGGCGGACACAATCGGCGTAACACTTCCGGTTTTTCGGTATTGCAAAATAGCTCTTGTTCTTTGGTAATACAGTCTAGAGTTGACGAAACCTGTACTTACCCACCCCAGTTATGGTGTTTTGTTTTTTTAAGTCCCTTTTTTGTGCGGAACACACTATTATCGTAGATATCTTCCTATATATTTTACCTAAGTAGGTATTCTGTAGTTAAAAGTACACAGACGATAGTTTTAATTATACCTAGTCCTTTTTTGCTGCCGATCGTCTAGCCTCAACTGCGATCGCAGATTGCCGGACATCTACAAACATATCATTAAATAAATTTATATGTCATTAAATATGCTACCTGTTTATAATCTCGTATTTGTTCGTATACATGGTGTAATGGCGCTATAGAGTTAGATAAGGTGTACAAAACAAACACAGACAAAGAAAATGTTTTTACAAAAATTTGTGTTTTTGTGTTTAGTTTGGATACACTTTGCGTCGATGTCACCTAGAATTTATTGTTTCGAAAAAATATCAAATTTTATAACCATGTCGATCTAGAGTAATATAAATTAACTTAGATTAAGATTAGATGAAATCTTAGTTAAGATGAATACTTAAAGAACATCAGAAGATTATTTATAAAACCGATTGTTGTACAACGTCAACTATAAATATTTTTATGTTTCGTGTTGACTGACCGCGCTTCCGCGATAATCAAATAATTTTATCTAAGTAATTAAGTAAAATATAAATTTAGGTACCTACCTAAGTAAAATACGAGTAAGAGAGAGAACAGGTTTTACATAAGTAATTAAGTTCTTACCTCAGGTTCTTACCTAAATAATTAATAGCTTTTTTCTGCGGATTCCAGATATTCATATGACACATGTCTGCTAACTCTGTCTTCCGGTGCGTGGAATCATCGGCCCCAGCCACCATTTTTCTTCGATCTGTATAGGGTTAGGTTAGTTCTGCTGAACCTATGGAGGTATATTTAATTATTTGACAGTATTCCTATGTATCAGCGTAGACAATTATGTATGATACGTTACGAGTTTACGTTAAAATACTACTTACAAATGCTAAAAAGATTTAATCAACCCACTCAGCGACACCGATAAGTATGACAAAAAATAAAAAGATTTTATACGACGACGATCGATAATGGCTCGTTTTTGTAGGCGTCTAATCAAAAACGCCCATTTGACTTGCAAATTTAAGTTTTTGGGTTAATAATGTCGTTAAAATTAATTTGTGCGATTGTATATAACTAAGAAGAAGCTGAGTTTACTCGCTTTGGCCACCAGAGAGCGGTTTTGTGCTTCTATCGGTAAGAGAGGAGCCAGTTTACGGCAATACTAGCGCCATTTTTGAAAAAAAAATATATTTTCTAAACTAAGGCAAATATCAAAAATGTGGAACAGTATTACACTAGATAATCTTGCTTAGTATTTTTTGAGCACAGTAAAGTGGTCCTAACTTAAAAGCACAAAATAATACACAGAATTTGTTGCATTCTTTGGTATTTAATTCAAAAGCTATACAGCAGTGGCCTAAAAATATTTGGCTACATTATCTAGTGTCATACAGTGCTACATTTTTGATATTTGTTTAGAAGTTTTTTTTTCGCGAATGGCGCTAGCTTCGCGGTTAACTAAGTCGGCTCTACCACAAAAAGAGTTAAACCGGGTCTAAATCACTAGACTAGGATTAAATCACTAGTTCGTCATACAAATTGGCTATTTTAGACCGGTCTAACTTTTTTGTGGTAAGGGGGAGTATGTATACGTATACTTACTCACCAATTAAACTATCTTTCTTATCGAAAACTTCGCAAACATTCGAGCGATATCACTGGAATATATCAGTAAGTACCTACCTAAACAACCAACCTTAATATCGCTGAGATTTCATTCAGGCGGGCATATAAAGAAACAAACAACTAAGTGGTAGGTATTTCTTTTCAAAACACCCAATCAGAGTAGACCACTAGTATCATGATTCATGATTATATATATTTCTATATCGCTGCCGGCTTTATGAAAAAAAACGGCCTATCAATAATTCAATAAATAAAAATACTTATCATAGGGATGGCAAGAGGCTACGTGGTCGACCTAGGAAGCGATGGAGCGATGAGCTGGGAGCCCACACCAAGACCTGGTTGGAATGTGCCCAGGATCGGGAAAAGTGGAGAAAGGGGAAGGAGGCCTTTGCCCAGCAGTGGGACACTACAGGCTAAAAATAAATAAATAAATCACTCTGTGTTGTCATGTTCTGTGCTCAACTCAGTGAGGTGGGGAAACGCTTCATACTATATTACTAGTACCATCTTTTGGGGAGTAAAGTCAAAAGCGGTACTGAAAGTGTAAGTTCCGCTACTCGATAAAAGATGGCGCTAGTAGTTTTAAATTTTAGTTTGATCTTTTATAAACTTCTCATAGAAAAGAAATTCTATCACATAATGTAAAAACATAAAAAAAAACCTTATTTGAAATACTACAATACCTATTTAATTTTGGTGTTTAGCGCTGTTTATTTATTAGAGGTTATTAACCTCCTAATTTCATTGCTCATCGTCGAGTGCATCTTCCTTCTCTTTCGTAACGATACACGCATCTCGCTCATTCTGACATCATGTCATGATGACGTGTTATTTTTGAAGTTGAAGTTCGATCGCAGTCAGTGTTGCCACCTTAGTGGATTTTCCACTAAATCTGGTGGTTTGGAACCCCCATTTAGTGGCCATTTTTTGCGTTTAGTGGCTAGTGGATTTTTTTAGTGGAAAAATTAGACCAAGAACTGTAGCAGTTTTTGAATAAATTTGAATTGCGGTATGCTGTTACAAAGCGTATGAACTAAAGATGTTTTAGACAATTTAGTAGAATTACAACATTTTTCCTTTTTTTTTCAATTGAATACAAAGTCGATGTAATTTTTTTTTTTTTCATATGTTTGTCCACACTTCGAGGACCCTTAGCTTTCTTTGTAGCTGTCTTGAGCACCTGCTTATAGTTTTTAAAGAAGATAGTTTAAGATCTAGATGGCAATAAAATTTTAAGATTGCAAATTGGTTAATTTTTAGAAAAAGGTCGTCCCTCTCGGTATGGCGCAAAATTAAAAAAAATCATGTTTTTTTAAATGTGGGAGATGGTTTCTTATTTCTTACATAAGCGAATTCATTAAAACTTTATTAAATTAATACTTTCGCCAAAATAAATAAAAAACGCGATTTTTTTTTAATTTCGCGCCATACCGAGAGGGACCACGTTAAAGTTTCAAGTTCAAGTTAGGGCTCAAGTCTTACGAATTTAACATTAAAAAATCCTTAAAAAATAAAAACGCCCAGGGAGGCAAATTTCTTAACTAAAAACGATTGACTCGTAATTGTCTTGTTCTTTTTGGCGACTTCGTTAACCATTGCTGTTTTCTTTGGGCGTGTAACAGAAATCACATTTGTTAAAGCGGCAATGGTTAACGAAGTCCCTAACAAGTCAATTACGAGTCGATCGTTTTTAGTTAAGAAATTTGCCTCCCAGGTCATATATTTGGGGTAGAACGCATAGCAAAGGGTCACCACTGTCTCCTATTTACGTATATCCACTCATCTGTCATGCACCCTAGTGGAAATTTTAGTGGTTTTCAGAGGGGGACATATTTTTGTTAGTGGTTTTCTGGTGGTTTGAGGAGCCTTATCTGGTGGATTGCTATTTCAACCGTTGGCAACACTGATCGCAGTGAAGTTAGTTACAAATCACCTTGATTACGAACGAGTGTTTTCCGCAGTTTTCCTGTGAAATTATTGTGAAACAACGACTTTAATCAATGCAAAAACGCATATTGTGCATCCAGTGATAGTGTGTTTGCATACAAACATCGTACTTTATTAGAAAAACATTGTTTAACCTAACAGTGTTAAGACGGACTTGCAGTGTGTTTTTCGTTGAAATTACAGCTATTTCGTATAAAAATTTGTTTGGAGGTAACAGCGCGGATCGTACGACTTTAATTGATGCTACAACAGAGTTGGTTAAATAGCTTTATAAGCAGTTTCTAAAACCTAACCTAAAACCGACTTGGTGAATCTAACATAGGCTGAAGGTAGAAAACACTTTGCCACCCTTTGGACTGGCCTTGGCTTTTAAAAAAAAACTTATCTTTCTAAATTTATGAGCTTTGAGCTCCTCTATGAAGTTTTGGATTTTTCCTCTTTGCATTTTTTTATATTTTCTTATCAGAATCCTTTGTTTGTTTTGTGGTTAAAGTTATCAGGTTCAAACACTGTCTGGTTCTGGTAGGTATCTACTTGTGAAGTGCTTTGAACCCACATTTTTACTTACTGAAATAATGGCCCTTTTTTTACATTTTGTACCACCGTACCACCACTCTGTACAGTCCAGCTTACCCCTTGTAAAAAAACAAAACAAACAATTTTTAATACTTTGTTTAGAGGGTTGGGTAAGGGAAGATGTAAAACACAACATGTAAAATTTGATATAGAGAAAATTGGACCGATTATAGCTGTCTCAAAATAACATGCCCTTTACCATGGAGCCTAAAATGTAATTTCTTGACATGTAAAATGTAAATGTAACCTAGGGTGTCTAGACGATTGACAATTTTTATTTTGATTCATTCAGTTAAATTTTACAGGTCAAAAAAATTACATTTTAGGCCCCATGTCAACGGGCACCTTATTATGTGACGACTGTCGTGTAGGTACTTAATTTTAAAACCACTTAATATTTTATGGTCCGGACACAGCCAGGGCCCTGTGCGCCTTCATTAAGCATAGCTCCAACCAAATGCTAAAAACTTTTATTTATATTTAGCGATGAGGTTTAAAGAAGATGAATGGCCATATAAACTTTTATATGGCCATTCATCTTCTTTGAACCTCATCGCGTTGTGCGCACATAAACTGTGCATAATTTAAATGCGTTTGAGGGTAGTCAATCGTTCCACGGGTTAAGTAAAAGAATAATTTTGATATTAAAGTCTAGTCTTCAAGCAAAATTATACATTATAGCTTCGTAAAGGTAAACAAAAGTTTTTTTTTTCTGGCTCAGCATAATACTTACTATGGTTTTCACTATTGGTGGTTGCACTTATTTTGTTTTCTCTGAATTAGTGGGGTATGTCTTTTATTAAATAGAAAGAAAAAGTAAGATTTATAATTGCCCTAGAAAATATTCCTAGTTCTTGACTCCAAAAATAGAACAGGGAATGCATATCTGCCAAGCGCAGCACGCATCGAAATAACCACACTCTCACTCTCCTTGAGAATAGTTTGTAGGGGAGATTAATATTTAAACATTGCATACAATATGTTTCAGTTTAAGAAACTGACCAGATTTATAATACAAAGTATACACTTAGGTATCTTAGAAAAAAAAAAAAAATTATTCCATAAATATTAATAGGTTTGGTTGTAACTAGTCGACCCGGCGAACTCCGTAATGCCTAATCTATAACTATATTTTTTGCATGTATTATGTACTTATAATTAAATCACTCTATCTATAAAAAAAACCGCATTAAAATATGTTGCATAGTTAAAAGATTCAAGCGTACATAGGGACAGACGCGGTAAGCGACTTTATACTATGTATTGATGTAATGTAATAATACCAAATTTTACTATTTATTTAAAAGTTTTATTGATTACTAGAGGCTGCCCCGCGGTTTTTCCCGCGCAGATTTCTCATAAACACAAAATTCCCTTTTTTTCCCGTTCCCGTGGGAATTTCGGGAAATCCCTTCTTAGTGCTCACCTACACTCCCTAAGGAACCTACATGCAAAATTTCAGCCCGCTACGCCCAGTAGTTTCGGCTCTGCGTTGTCTGTCAGTCAGTCAGTCAGTCAGTCAGTCAGTAACGGAAGAGTTTTATATACCTACTAAAGGCTGCCCCGCGGTTTTACTCGCGCAGATTTCTCATATACAAAATTCCCGTTTTTTACCGTTCCCGTGGGAATTTCGGGAAATCCCTTCTTAGTGCTCACCTACACTCCCCAAGGAACCCACGTGCGAATTTTCAGCTTTCTACACCCAGTAGTTTAGGCTCTGCGTTGTCTGTCAGTCAGTCAGTCAGTCAGTAACGGAAGAGTTTTATATATATTGATATTGATTGATACCGGGCGGGATACGAAAAAGGCAACAAACAATCCCTTTGGGAGTGGCACAGATATATAGACCATGCAGCCTCACAATAAATAAAATGCAACATGTATGTACAATGTACAAACATAATGTATGTGCTCAATATGAACAAAAAGGCTAAATTTATCTTTTAAATCCATCTCCTCAAAGTCAAGGCAATGATTAATTTCCTTCCAGCCAAATGTTTTTTTTTTTAATAGAACGACCTTGCGTGGCGTGGGCGCTTGGTTCGATGATCTCGATAGAAAACGTCCGAGACATTGGTTCTGTTTGATGTAATCTTACTAAAAATAACATTTGTTACGCTTCATTGGTAATGTTTTAAAAACATATGCAATCCAAGTAGGTACCTAGTTGTTGTATTGAGTTGAAGGTAATTATCCGGAAATCTTAAAACTGTAAAGTTAGGGTACAATTGTATGAAAAAAAAAACTACATTCATAACTGGAACGTAACCTGTTTTTTTAAATTATATATTCCAAATCCGGAACGCCTTGATATTTTATTCCTGTACAAATCTGACATTTCAGGTCGCCTCGTTTATAATGCGTTGTGCGCTTTGCATTGGACGCATTCTTTATGACTCAAACAAAACTGAAAATAATTTTCATTAAAATCCTTGCGTAAATCTCTCTTTTTAGAGGACGCATAAACACGACACTGCATTTAATATTAAAATTTTATGGCATGGTAGGTATTATAGTTAGTTGTGTGCTGCTCTTTTCATTTTCACACTGGCCGCAAAGAAAAAAAAACTTAATGGTCTAGTTGGGCATCGTGCTTAGAAGATAGCGGTTTTTTTTATGATTTTTCTTGCAAAGCACTTTCCGCTATATCAGGCCCTCAAGCTTTAGCATTATTATTGTTTTAAATATTAGTGAAATGACATCTGGGTATAAATTTGGCGCCAGTTCATCCGGTAGATTACTCAATACAGGTTCTTTTAGGTAAGCTAGGATTTCGCACATTTATTGCCTTTCTCTCTTAATTTCCGTAACTTTAATGTAGTTTCTTTCTATTATATGTCGGTAACATTAAACAAAAAAGTGTCTCGTAGAAAAATTTGTGAAAAAGTGCATTTGGCTGACGGACGGCCAAAGAATAATAAGCTTAGAATACTTTAGTCTGAGATAATAAGGTTTCTTCGCGAGGAGATGAGTACCGAAATCTTATCTCTACAACCGAAACAAATAAAATTTCTAACATTTCAAGACATGATATTATTATACATTAGGGTTTAAAATGACTAAGTTACAGCCCTGTTTTTTTCAAGCCTCGACTTTACCTATTAGGCTTTGTACGGTGCACGCACATAATGGCGCCCCAAAAATGGTGCGATCGGCTGACTCCTAAGCACCTTGAAAGGTTTTGCTGGTACTAGGCGCACATAGCAACGAAGCGGTTGTCCTTAGAGTTGAATATAGAATCTGATGCCCTGTGCTGTGCCTCAGTATCGCAAGGTTGGGTTGGCTTATATTAATACTAGATTTTCCTCTAAAGAAATTGTTTTCTAAGTACAATGATTCTTGTACAATAATTCAAGCTAAAAAAGACAGTTTTTATTTTACTTTAGGTCCAGTTTTTTATCGATTATCAGAGAATTGTCATGTTGTCATCGAGTAATATGTACTTAGATCATTAAATCATGGGTAAATTTCACATAAATTTTCACGTATAATAAAGAAGAGCCCTTTTTAATAAAAAAAAAATACACAGGTTATTGCGTGAGGGAATCTAACTAATTATAGGCGTACTAAAATAAAATGAACAAAGAAATGGGATTCTTACTTACACGTGTGGTATTTTAAATTTATTGTCTTCGTATTAAATCGGCGAAGTGCGAGGGCCGCGAGTGACGCCCGCGCCCTGCGGTCAGACACCTTTTTGACAAAAGCATTCTGGTCATAAGTCCTCTTTGTTTTAAAAGATTTTGTAGCACAGTCTAAGATCTAAAGAAAATCCAAGTTTTACCTTATTAGGTTATCAAATAGTAGTTTTCGTAGTAGTAATTTACTCCAACGAAAATTTACAATTTAGCTAAAATCAACTTTTGAAGAGTAATTTTACACGAAATATGACGCAATCCGGAAGAAAAATCATATATTCAAGAACAAAATGCCAAAATTTTTAACAAAAAAGGGAACCCTAGTGCATTAGATCTTGGTCCCTATGGTATTTTAAATAATACTAGCTTTAGACTGTTTTAAGTATGTACATACTTAAACCTTACTTAACCTACCTGCTACTGCTGTTTGTTTCTAAAAGCGCCACTATGCGTGTAAAAGAACTCTTAAATCATAAAACGACACATAAGGGCCAGCTCACATCTGGCGGTACACGGCGAACATACCGATCGGATAACAATTGAAATTTGTCTCTAAATTTCATGGCAAAGGGTTCAAAAAAGGCTTCTTAGCTACCAAAGAAACGACACGCGATTGCTTCTCAACCTTGTGCCATAGAAGTTAGTTATGACATGGGATGCAAAGATATATCAAAAAACCGATAATATCGATAATATTATTTAGTCATTTAGCGCCCACCTTTACATTAAAACAACCTTGTTTTGAATCCCTAAAAGAAACAAAGTAGCGTCGATACATCGAAAAACCGATATTCTCGATAATATCGTAGCTAAAATATCGATATTTGTATCACTCACTTCCAAAATTGTCCGCATTAGAACCAACTTGCATCCCTAGTTTAAAAATTGTTATCCTATCCGTATCTTCGGCACGCCACGCCAGATGTGCGCTGGACCTAAGTCGTTTAAAAATAGTCTAAAATGAGAAAGTGTTTATGAGTGAAAGCATCAAACATCGGAGTACACAATACAGTGAAAGTTATCGTCGAGTTACGCACAATGAACGCTCATAATAATTAATTAACTATTAAAATATACACCATTTTGAGTTTTCGCAAAATTTACTTAGAAAAACTTTAAATCGCGAACTCGTCATACAAATGGGCGATTTAGAGCGGTTTAACTTTTTTGTGGTAAGAGGGATGGAGATGTGGACTACTTCAATACAAATTAAAGTCGCTTTCCGTGTCTGTCCCTATGCATGCTTAAATCTTTAAAACTACTCAACGGTTTTTGATGTTTTTTTTTAATAGATAGATCTAAGAGGAAGGTTTACATGCACAAAATAGTAATTTAGGTTAGGCGGTACGAAGTTCGCCGGGTCGACTAGTACCAAATACCAATAATAGGTAATGAAAAATGAATCCACCCATATTTTGTGAATATTAGGGAATTTAAAATGAATCCATCTGTATCTGATTCCATTTGGGAATATTCTCGTAAATTTTCTCATTAATGGAAACTTTCCGAATAGGTATCAATAATATAGGTACCGGATGAATTTCTCATAAACTATTTGAGGTGTCCTTTTCTAGTTCACACGAATGAAATACGTAGGTACGAAAACTCAAAGTGAGTCTAGTGCAGGCAGAACCTAAAAACTGCCAATTTTAAAACTGGCCAGATTCACAAACTATTTCGGAGAAAAAATAAAAATCCAAACGCAGCGACAGTCTGTGTAGACCCGTTCTAAGCATTATTCTATTCTAAATCATAGCTCAATAAATTGTGGTTTTCACTGTTGGATTGCAGCCATGACAGTGGAACGGCCGGTAGGTCGAGCCAATGATACATTGCCACGAAAATAAGAATATTTTCAGTTTATCGCGTTCCGTTTAGGCTGAAGGAGAGCAAGGTCAAGGCCTGCTCTGTTTTGTTCTGAAATGCAGTTTTGGCGCCAAAAGTGACGTTCGTTACGCCGCTGCCATTTTCTTTTTTAGATTTTTGAGAAAGTTTTTTTTTCCACATCCATAACGCACCGCATCGCACGGACGACGATACGAATGTGAAACGTTTGCTTTTAATTATAATTTAGCTGTACAGCATAATTCCTTTGACATATTTAACATAATCACATTAACTCACGCCTATATTCCCCGAAGGGTAAGGCAGAGGCCTCAGCTCATTGACTGAGCCCACGAGAGGCATCAGTGCATCGAGCTGGACAATTTTAGCCATGTTAACATTGTTTTAAAAAAAATATCGTATTTTTTATTTTGTTGCAACCAACGTATTCAAAATTGATAATTAGGAATGAAAATCTGTCACTCTTCCCAAATATTTTCAGAATTTCTTTGAAGTTTTTCAAAGAAAGACATTGTTTATGAGCGCAAAAATAAATTACAATGCGTATAGTATAGTAGTGTGATTCAATGCACTCTTTCCATGTCGTCGGAAGGGTACCTTGAAAAACCTCGACAGATTATTGCCCTTGACTATACCTTGACGAGTTGACGCCATCTTGCAAAAATTATGATCTTAATTAAAGTTCGTCTTACGAAAGAACAGCAGGTTGTATTTTACCCACATAATTTTTTAGCTTTATATTTTTATATTTGCACACATCTAAGTATGGAGTTATTATAAAAAATATCATAATTAAATAGAGTTTCCTTTAAATTGTTTTAGAAACCAAATATTGTACAATAAATAATCTTTTTTTTAAAGAGAAACCGTGAAAATGATGCACCGTGAATTTGAAGTTAACCGTATAAAAGATAACGGTTAACGTTAAAGGCAGTCAGGCCCGTGCCGGTTCGGTGACATTGAATTTGATTTTGTATACTTTTTGGGAATAAATATAGACATTTTAATGTAAAATTTGAAATAGGGGAAGACCTTTTCCCGGCAGTGGGACAATATAGGCTCGTAATAAAATTTTTGTTACTCACCATACTAAGCATTAAAAGTGTACTTTTAGTGATAATCAATTAATTGAACTAAGCTTTCATGGCAAAAAAACTGGACTCACCCAATATGAGTCAACAATTTTTTTTACCCATAGAGTTACCCTGTTATTCATTAAAAGTTAAAGAGCATTTTAGTTATTAGACATATATGTCAATTTAGACTGGATGTCACGTATTTACCATACAACAAACCAGAGACGTAGACCTCCAGTAAAGCTACTTAAAATGTACTGTATCTTTATGAATAAGACGGTTACTGTATAAACTTACAGGTGTGTAACTTTATTTTCTATGACTTCGTGAAACTAAAACGTCACCAGATTTACTAGAATAAAGAAAAACATACTTACATATTCCAACATACTTCCAACCAAACCTTCTAGACGCTGTCTTTTGCCAATTTATTTTATAACAAGACACATTTTATTTAAAATAAGAACTATATAAATAACGTATTTACATGCATGATCAAACCAATACGCGTGTATTGAGAAAGGTCCATTAACCTTTGCTGATTCAATGATCATTGCCAAATATCGCGCCCATGCGCTCCAAAGTATTACAATATACAACATACGCGGTATATATCGATAATTTTTGCTTAAATCTCGTAGGTAAAATATTAATCTAACCTGCGTACTATGACCCCAGCCGGCAAATTAGAATAGATCCCCTAAAGATATTGTAGGTCGTCGCCAGCGAAGGTCACGATAAATCGGATGGCTCGTACACGTGAAAGAAAACGCAAGATTTTGTTCGACGCAGTACGCCCGAGAACTCTGCGGTGCGAACTCGTGTCCCGTCGCGAAATAGTGTAAACAAAGCCCTTTGTTTTTCTAGTGAAAATTAAGAGAAAATATACCTGTATTTTCTTTTAGAAAACTGTTGTAGTGTGCGTTACGTAAAACAGTATAAGTTAATTTTTTTTACTTTTTAAGTTTTGTCTTGAGTCGTAGCGTTGGTAACGTGAGGTTACTGAACTAATTCGTGTCACTGTCAAGGCTATTTGGAGGCTTTAGCTCGGTGTTATTTACCTCCAACTACACAGATTTTGTGAATTTTAGTGCTACCGCTCCCTCCTTTCAAGTCCCCGCTCTGTGTTGTGTGACTTTAGATTATTAAAATTTGCATTTGAAACGAGAGCAAAGTAAAATGGTCCTTTAATTTAGTTTTTTGAAACTTTAATGTTTAACTATAGCTGTGAGATTAATCATAAGTGGTCAATCAATGCTAAACATGTCATTAATATAGAAAACTCTGTTATTAATTACCCTATAAAGTTGACCCATCAGTATTTTTCATTTAAAAAAACACAATATCTTAATTTATATTATACGAGCTTTCCCGGCTTACTTCGTTACGCCATAGAATATAAGATACTACAAAAGACTTGGCTCTATAGACTATGTTCTTTTGACTGCCCAGAATGGCCGAATAAAAAACAAACAACAACAACAAACCACCTGTCAAAATATGTAAACAACGGAAAAAATATTGCACCTTGGGTTACATTATTTGAGTATAGTGATAATCCCTAATTTTTTTTGAAAATCTAATATAGCCTATGACACTCGGGGTTAATGTAGCTTCCTACCAGTGAAATATTTTTTTTAAATCGGTTCAGTATTTCCGGAGCCTATTCGTTACAAACAAACAAACAAATCTTTCCTCTTTATAATATTGGTATAGATTTACATTATATAGGTGCAGAACCCTTCTTAAAAACTCAGACATCCCAGTCTACAGTTTAATGAGGAACAAAAATAATTACAAAAAACAAGCAATAGCTCAATTATTCAAACATTCTGGAAAAGATTAATGTTTTTTGGTTTTGGAAATTGCTTGGATACGGTTTTGAAAGTATTGCACATTTTTTTTTTTACTTTTTTATAGACACATACAATATTTATCGTATTGTAACCTAAAGTTCAGAACATACTTGCAGTAGGTACCGGCACATTCAATGACCGATCGATAGACATGGACTGCTGATAACAGACAAACGATGATATGTCACTATCAACCTGGTCGGTCAAACTTTCAAAACTAAATTAGATTATTCAAATACAACTTTTACTGTTGCACTTAATTTCATTGGAAATACATGTGATTTCCTAATTATTATTAAGTGTGATTCATCGATAATATTATGTCTTGTGATTACGATTAGGATCGCAAAGGTGTGGGAAAGTAAATCAAATCAAATTTCTTCAGTAGTTTTTATGTGTTAAATAATTCAATAAAAAGAATGTTAATTGAAAAAAATATTTAGCTTTATTTTAACAATGATATATTTTATTGATGATTTACTGAAAACTTAAATGTTAATCAATTAAGACAAAACAATATGTTGATGTATTACACGGAAAGACCGCTAAATAAAAGTAATAATAATAATTATAATTCTAGGTTGTTCCTTTACTGGCTTAGAGCCATAAATACTTTTCCCTATTTAGTGAAGACATTCGACTTCATTAAAAAACTAAAAAAAAAACTGCAACTGACAGATGCTTTTATGGGTGTTACATTAGCTTTCGATAAACATACATACATAACCTCACGCCTTTTATTCCCCGGAGGGTTAGGCAGAGGTACCAGCTCAAGAGCCGGACCCACATTTAGCCGAGTTTATGATTTTTTATTACCAACGTGACAAGGGGCCAGCTTGTCGCCGCGGTTATAACGACCACTACTGCGGCCGGGACCAACGGCTTAACGTGCCTTCCGAAGCACGGAATCATCTTACTTTTCGGACAGTCAGGTGATTCAAGCCTGCAATGTCCTATCCAACCGAAAACAACCACAACGTGATTTTTGTGAGAAATCAATATGTGGTGTTTTCTGCGGGGATTGAACCCACAACCTTCCGTGCCCTAATCAAAGGCGCGACGCGCTACGCCACTGAGCTACGGAGGCGGTTCGATAAACACTTCAAGTAAATACTTCTTTTCTACGTCACAAACTATATTAATAGGTGGAATGCCTCTCTTTTCAATGTCTTTTTGCAGTGTTTTACTGTTGATATACAAGTCCTATATTTTCGTGACTTTAGCGACTGTAATGACTCTTTATCGAAGGTCCTTCAGATTTTAGTCATAAATGCGGTAATTCGATGTAGAATTGCTTCTACCGTTATGCTATGTTCTGACCTTCTCTCTTTATCAGTCAATCAACTTTTAGATAATTCACATTATTACAGCATTGTAATAAGATTTTAAGCTAAAAATACAGTAACACTGATATGTTGATTTGAGTAAACTCCTGAGTCCTTAGATTAATTTAAAAAAAGTACCTTCGTCCGTAAACTAAACAAGTAGCATAGTTATTTCCACATCGGTAACGGTACAAAAAAGAGTTATGCAAAAGTTTAAATACTTACTAACAAATTAGTAATATATTATGATGTTGAGTTTGAGGTTCTTGGTTCTGTTATCGGCTAGAAATAAAAATTTTGCAAATGAAAAATCCTTTTTCGTCTCCCATTGTCCTTCAGTCCATGTCTTTATCCTACTCAAGTTTTTTTTAATTGAACAACTCTGTATAATATGATAGTTCTTTAATTTGAAAAGTTCTAGTTAAGAATGCGAGCAAAACCGTATTCTTTCACTTGTTTCACTTTTTCAATAGAGTTCAGAGATCAGTAGAATCGCCTTATATACAGTTTTAGACTAATTACATGTTAACTAAGCGATTGTTTTTAAATATATTACAAACGTTCAAAAATTTTGGTTATTCGTGTTTCAATTCTTGTTTTGATTAGACGAAGCGCACACAGCCACAGTTTTCCGATTGCGTCATTATAAAGTATAACTTTTTGCTTGTCGTCGAACAGGATTTTGATTGTATGGAACTTGTTATCTTTTACGTGTTAAACGAGTTCTGTGCATAGAGCTATTATCAATGCGTCACTGTACCGGCCTGCTGTAGTATCAAAGTCGTACAAATCAAACAGTTTGTTCCAGTTTACGTGGACTTTATATTGTTAGAACTTTGTGATAATGCCAACTAAAATGGGTGAAGTGACTGTAAGCTACGAGGCGAGACGGAGTGCCAAGTGACAATTTATCAAGATGTCGCCTGATAAACGCAAGATCAGGATATACATCGTGCTAAAGAAATTCTGCTCACGGACTTACGAACTAGTCTAAAATAAACTATAGTGTAGTGTTTTATATTATAATGATCTCATAAACTTAGTGCTCAACGAATTATAAAAATAAGACTGATAATCAAAATGATAGCTCTAAAGAAAATGTACGGCGAGGAGCTGCTGCGGCTGGCGTTGGTGCTGAGCTTGCTGAAGGCAGACCCTAACGAGTACTTGCAGACTGAGACGCAGCAGATAATGGCCGGGCTGCATCCAGCCAACGGCACCGACTGGTCCATAGAACAGGAAGCTAGGACACTCATCCGACCTAGGCAAATACACCCCAAGTCACTAGACCACATACTGATGAACTACGAACGGCAACTGTTCGAGGAGTTGAACTCCTTAGGGCGCTACAACGGGAACAATGGTCGGATGTCGTCACTTCATACATATTTAGTGAACAACGTAGCGACTGAAACAGTCGCCCAGTCGCTCCCCGACACGGTTGACGATGACGTCGTGTCAGACGATAACGTTGCACAGGAAGTCAAAATTAGCGAAGACGACAACCAGGAAGAAGGCCCTGACGCGGTCGTAACACTGTCGCCTGACTTCTTCCACAATCGTAGTGAGTCAGATATTTTCGCTGATATTGCGTCCAGGTCTTTTGACGTCGAAGAGTTGCTGAACGAACCGAACATGATTACAAAGGAGGAGCAACAGGATGAGTTTAATCTGGCAGTCAAACTGGAGCAGGATGACTTGCTCAGTGACAACGCGATGGACGACTACGTGCCGTACTTCACTGAGAGGTCCAAAATCGAGATCGCGGATCCGGAGTCAGTTCTGGATCAAAACATTGCTGATCTCCAGGATTATGGCGAGTTTTTCGATGAAGCTAAAGCTCTGAGAGATGATTTCGAGCATCTGGACGTTAAAGAGAACGACGATTTGGAAAAGTTTCTCCTAGAAAATACCCCTTTGGAATCCCCCTACGAGTTGACTCCGATGGTGGGTGGAGAGTTGGTCGTTGAGGTGAAGAGAGAGAGGGCGAGCACAAGCTTCACTGCGTCCTCGAGTGGTGTGAGCGAGATAGATACTTCAAGTGATGAGAAGGAGGTGAAGATCGAGCCTGATGAAGGACACCATAGCGGCGACGAGCTGACTCAAGAGGTGAGTCTACTAAATATATATTTTTAATGATTCATATTGTTTCTCAAGATTGCATCATTTACCTAATATCAAGGGTATGTAATTATAACAATAAAAAAAGGTAATGTTATGTAACTGGATAAATTAAATTTAATATTTATGTTCCGGTTCGATAAATACAAATTTAGTATGCTAAATAAACTTTTAAGAAGTAGACTATTGATTGACTATAAAATATTGGATAGTCAATTGATTGATATTAGTATAGAGGATAGGAGTAGGGACTACTTTATTATAAAAGCTGTCTCGCTATATAAATTTGGAGCAAAAAATCAGAAACAAAAATTTTATTTTAAAATTGAAGTAGACGCAACTCTAGAGAATAAATTTAACTTTACAAGTATGCACTTTGACATCCTGTTGAATGTTTTATTTTTACTCTACAAACAAACGTACAGAACATTTCATGCAATGCTTTTTCATTACTCAATAATTATTTTAACAGAATTTAAAAAAGGAGGTAGGTGTGTATGTTTTCCGCGAATATCTCCAGTTGGTCTTAATTGATGTTGATGCGGTTTTCACAAAAGTATTTATTACATCCAGGAGAAGGTTTAAGTACCTATTTAACCCACTACAAAACGAGGAAGGGCTCAGTTGATGTATGTGCTAGTTTATTGAAGGCAGGTTCCGTTTTTGTAAAAAAAGAAATTATTTGATTTGCTACTGAACTCATATTATAAATGCGTAAAGAAATATGTAAATATTTTTTTAAGGATGGATAAGCGTAATTTAATAATATTCAAATTTTGACACGTAGACTAAACGATAACAAAAACCGTTTTTTACAGATTTATCAATATCAATTAAAAACAAATAATAGCTCAAACCGCTTCAGATACATTTGAAATAAAAAATTATGGTTCCAAATTACAAAAATTTAGCAGTATCGAAAAAAAAAATAGAATTAAAGTATTTAATAGCAAAGGCTAAGCTTTGAGCTCTTACACCGTTGACAATAAGTAGTCTTTTTCTCAAAGAAAATTTTAATAAAATTTGGAATAATTAAATTACAATAACAAGATAAGATACACTATGTAAATTTGATCCGAGGTGCGGACGGACTCGCTTGAAACGTACTTTACCGAATGACGTATTTATATTGGCGCAAAAAAGGTTTTGATTTGACTTTTAAATAAAAATAAAAATAAAATTTGTATGGCGCCAGTGGTCCGTATGTTAGGCGAACTGTTTGCATAAACAATACATTGACTACGTAAGTAAGTAGAACCAAAACACGTGCCCTTTTTGTCCTAAAAACAAAGAACGATATAAAAGTCGTTGCGCAAACAAGTACTGGCATTGAGAAAGAGCAGGGCAGCCTCACTGATTCGCAGGACTCGGGGCAGCCCTAACCTCATTGCACTTTTATGTGACTGGATTGGATGAAGTACTGAGTTAGAGTCAGCGCATATAGAGATATGGCCCAGCCTATGTAAATACAACTGTTTAGTTCTTAATTTTAGTTTAAAAAAAAACCGCATCAAAATCTGTTGTAGCATACATAGGGACAGACGCGGGAAGCGACTTTGTTTTATACTATGTATTGATTGATTACTTATTGAGAACAAAAACAACTAAAAGAAAGAAAACAACATTTATTACAACAATTTAGTTCAGTACATAATTAACGTGCAAAACGCAACTTTAAAAAAATAATAATATATGTATATAATTTTGAAACAAAAGAATGGTTTGTTATATGGCATTCGCAGCGGCCTTAAAATGGCACTAAGTCAGCATTTTCTGTAGGCAACAGCTCTTAATTGTCAGTAAATGCCAAATCAATCTGGGGGTTGGACTATATCGAACAGTACACTTTTTGGCTGACATGATGGAGTGGAGAGTGTGGCTAGAATTTGACACAGGTGTCTAAAAACGGAACCATTTTTATTTTGAGTTGTAAACTCTAAAGACAATTAACTTCTTGTAAAGAACCAGATATATATTTGTTGATTTTTGATTTTGAATAATTTCAGGCTTAATTCAGCAAGGAGAAAATTAATAAAAATGACTCCACATACAAAGTGGCGCCCCCATTGTTTTCTCAACTTCTGTATGAAGAGCTGTAATTTAAATTTACGTCCTGTATGAGCTGAACTAATTTGTTATGTACTTAGTATTGTTTTATTGTGCCATAACAAAGTGTAAACTGTAAACAAAGTGTTGTGAAATATTGGTGTTGGCGAATTTATTTAATTTAATTAATATTGCACTTATTGATGTTTGCTTTAGTCAGCATTATCAAAAAGTAATAATATTATTTATTTATTTATTTATTTATTTATTTTTTCAATTTACAATAAATGCTGACAGTGAAAACCATAACGCACTTATTGCTAGAAGATATATAATAAACATTATATTATGATTAAGCATTCTAAAAATTACTAACAAGTAAGATTAATTGTTCTTCTAATTTTGGCATGCTATCAAAAAATATATCAACTTCGTTAAAAACCTGAATAAGCTTGTTAATAAGTTTGACAGCTCGTGGAGTAGGTGCATTTCTGGCGTGTAGAGTTCGGAACTCAGACACCGTGGCCAGAAGCTGCGGCCTGCGGCGGAGCATTCGAGTTGCCAGCTTAGGTACAAAAAGGGCAATGTTTGAAAGTACAGCTGGATTATTAACCTGGCTTCGAAGCAAACTCACATAATGAATAAAAAGTGCTAGCTTTCGCCTTAAATCTAGTGTATTTATACCAACCATACCCGCAACGAATAAGGAAGGGAAAAGGAACGGATAATAGCCATATAACTTTTTGTAGAGGTATCTGGCAAACCTACGCTGAACTCGTTCAATAAGGACGGTATATTTAGATTCGCGGGGGTCCCAGACAATTGCGTCAAATTCAAGCTTGCTGCGGACATATGCGTTATACAACATTACAGCTACTCTAGCGTCTGAGAATTGGAAAGAAGTGCGCATTATAAATCCAAGAGTCTTACTTGCGTTTTTGCAGCATGTCACTATGTGGTCACTGAAAGTAAGTTGCTCGTCTAATATTACCCCAAGATCTCTTATTTTGTCAACTCTTTCAACTATGCTCCCTTCAAGAGTATAAGGATTCATACAAGGTGAGCGAAGCCTAGAAAAGGTTACAATTTTGCATTTAGAGATGTTAAAGGCGAGATCATTCGATCTACTCCACAACTCGACAGCGTCAATATCATCCTGCATTGATTTACAATCAGAAGGATCAGAAATTGATAAAAATACCTTAAGATCGTCAGCAAACATCAGGCATTTAGACTGTGTCAGAATATCTGGGAGATCATTAATCATGAGTGCAAAAAGAGTAGGTCCAAGCGTGCTTCCCTGGATAACACCTGAACGCGTAAAATAATCCTCAGAGCGAAAATGTTGCAGCTGCACATATTGAATACGGTCACTTAAATAATTGGCGATGAGTTTTAAAAGGTGAGGATTGAAGCCAAATTTAGACAACTTCATCAAAAGTATATCCTGATTTACCACGTCAAAAGCTTTTCGAAAATCGAAAAATGCAGTATCCACCTGGTACCCGGCATCCATCTGGGCTACTGTCCAGTCAATAAAACTAATATGGTTTGTTACAGTTGACCTACCTTTTCGGAAACCGTGCTGCGAGTCAACCAAACGATGATCGACTTGTCGAACTATTTGCGCATTAATTAAATACTCATATATTTTACAGAAACCACTCAAAACTGCAATTGGGCGATAATCTGTAACGTCAATGGAGCTAGCTTTTGGCACTGGTGAAACTCTAGATGTTTTCCACTGACTAGGAAACTGGCACTGGCAGATAGACATATTAAATATATGCTGAAGTGGCTTAGCAAAAATAAACATGCAGTCTTTTATTAAAAAAGGTGGTATATTATCAGGACCAGCAGCAGATGTAGCTTTCATGCGCCTAATTGCACGACAGACTTCTTTTTCCGTAACGTAGTCCAGGGAAACATTATAGGTACCAACATTCCCACCAGCACTGCGCTCTGCTTTATCTGCATTAAGATGCGGAACCGTGTCCAGGTAAACTGAGCGGAAATACGTGGCAAATGCATCGACGGCTTGCTGACCGCGTAGAGTCTGGCCATTGCACAAGTACTCGCTTCCTGAGCCACAACGGTCTTTGCGCAGGCTTTTAACATACTGCCAAAACTTACTTGGATCATTACAAATATTATTTTCAATTGCCTTCATATACTTTTGATGAGAGGTATAAATCAGATATTTGATGTGATTTCGATAGTACTTGTACACTTCACGATTGAAATCCAAACCAAGTTGCTTGTACTTCTTGAAATGAAAATGTTTAATTTTTAGTTTGGATTTTATTTCGTCAGTAAACCATGGTGGATAGATTCTTTGATTAAACTGAATGCCACTTTTAGATGGGACATTTTGTCTTAGAACACAAAAAAGTAGCTCGTAAAATTTGTCAAGTGCGGAATCAATATGCTTATCGTTCATGACTGGAGTCCAGTCGATGTTAGATATATTCAGGTACAGTTGGCTGAAATCGGCTTTGTTAAAATTTAATTTCGGTGTAAAAATATTATTTTTAGACACCGGAGATGGTTGGGAAAGTAAGGAATTCAAAGAGGGATGATTTTTGCAGGGTATGGTTAGAGTCACTTCGAGCGGGGGATGGTACAAGTCAATGTCAACTAACGGATCAATTCCTGATGTGACTGTTAACATTTCAGTATTTATGTTAGTCAAAACATAGTCGAGGATACTGCCATGTGAGTTGAGTACAGTGTTGAGTTGCTTAAACTTACAAAATTCCATAAAATTATCTAGTTGCATTTTTACATTTAAGCTACACGAGTTAATATTAAAATCTCCTAATAACACACATTCCAAATCAGAGTAACGACAAATAATGTTTTCTAAACATTCTAAAACATTAAGGTATTGCATGTCAGTATAACTAGGTGGTAAATAGACTACACACACAAGAAATGAGACAGAATATTGGGTAATGATCATAGGTAGGATTTCTTTATCATCACTTAAGCTATCGATATCAGTTACTAGTTTCACCTTCATATATTTTTTTAATGCTAATAGCACTCCACCCCAACCGACATCGCCAGTGCGATCTTTACGGAAAACTTGATACTCCGGAGGGAATAACTCTGAGTCTAAAACTGATTCATTTAGAAAAGTCTCAGTTATCGCGACTACATCGTAATTCATTGCTGATATGTTGTTGAGAAATTTTGAGGTTTTACTCCTAAGGCCCCTTACATTCTGGTATATAAACATAATTTTTTTACTTCTAGCTCTGACCTTTGCTTTGGCGGCGAAAGGATTGATGCCAGGGTTTGACACATATATCTGCGGTCCAGTTAGCAGCCGCCATAACATTGTCAGCATGACTGACCGGTACGCCCAACTTAAACGAAGCATAATCTCCACAAAATATAAATAATGAGGATTATTATTTATTACATTTAGACAGTCTCATATTAGTCTACTTACTTTTGAGCGTCAATACATAGTATTAAAGAAAGTCGCTTCCCGCGTCTTTCTGTCGCTATTATATGCTTATGAGCCAGTTTACAGCGATGCTAGCGCCATTCTCGAAAAAAAATTATATCTTCTAAATTAAGGCAAATATAAAAAATGTGGCACAGTATGACACTAGATAATCTTGCTTGGTATTTTTTGAGCACAGCAAAGTAGTCCTTAGTAAAAAAACCATAGATTGTTGCCAAAAGTGGCCACTTTTAGCAACACTTTGTAGCTTTCTATGGTCTTCAACCTAAAATCTATACAGAAGTGCCCTAAAAATTGTAGGCTACATTATCTTGTGTCATACTGTGCCACATTTTTGATATTTGCCTTAGTTTAGAAGATATTTGTTTTTTTCGCGATTGGCGCTAGAATCGCGGTAAACTGGCTCTTAAATCTTTAAAACTATGCAACGGATTTTAATGACTTTTTTTATACAGATAGAGTGTTTTAAGAGGAAGGTCTATAGCTTTAATACATGCAGAAAATATAAATAGGTTAGGCGGCACGAAGTTCGCCGGGTCGACTAGTTTACATATTAAAAGATAATTTGACATAATTTTGTTTAGCCGGATTCATCATCCCCTAGCCGGAAACCCAAATCCTTTTGATACCTACCACAATAGCCTTTATTTCTATAGTAGTAAAAAATACAATCAGAATAAATAAACTCTAGTATTATTATTTTGAATAAACGTTAGGTGGTAACTCTCGGTATGGCGCGAAATTCAATTTATTCGCGTTTTTTTTATTATTCTGGCGAAAGTATTAATTTTTTAAATAGTTTTATTGAATTCGCCTACATTGTTATAAACGTTTCGTCAGAATAAATAAAAAACGCGATAAAATTTGAATTTCGCGCCACCTTAAGTAAAGGTTTTATGTCTATGATAGGTAAGCCTATATTACCTAAGGCCTAAGGTTATTATTTAATTACCTAAGTAAGGCAATACAGTCGTCACAAAATAATAGGTCAGATGAGTTTGGACAGATGAGTGAGAAAGAACCTAAAATGTAACTTGGAAAGTGAATGAAACAAAAAATCTAGGTGATTATTTTTTTGTTTCATTCAGTTACGTTCCAAGTTACGTTTTAGGCTCTTTCTCATCTGTCCAAACCTTGCCAAAAAAAAGTTACCTATTATTATTTGTGACGACTGTAGTTCCCTTTTCGGGAAAGCCCTAAAGCTAAGAAAATAAGACATTGTTTAGGTTCTGCGTTTTGCGTTTAATTATTTACATACAGCACATCGCACATGGCAACCTCCTCTGCCGAAACTAAACGCAACGCATGCGCCCGCGCCGCATCGCGTGTACGGAAATCGAAAGTTGCATCCTCGATCGTATTTCATACAAATTAGCTCGCCAACGTATGTAGTAACTTAGTAATATGTACTACGTTAGTAATATTAGGTATTCTGTGGCTATACGTAGTATCATTAATCATCATCATCATATATAGTCTATCTATCTATCTATACCATTATTAAAGAGAATGAAAGATAGAAAATTGCAGAAAAAGAAAAAACTTTGTTTCCACCAAGTTTTATAAGTTTTAAAACATGCATAGTAAGGGTAGTAATAGGTTAGGCGGTACGAAGTTCGCCGGGTCGACTAGTAAATGTATAACATAATACCGGGAATATTCATCTCTTGATTACAATGTACATTGTACCGGGACGGTATTATGTTATACATTTACTAGTCGACCCGGCGAACTTCGTACCGCCTAACCTATTACTACCCGGACTGCATGTTTTAAAACTTTTTAAAACTTATAAAACTTCTGTTTTTTTGTATGAAACTGACAGAAGTAAGTAAATGTTATGGGACCATAACAATATTTTGTGATTAAAAAAAAAATACGAAAATGATCGTTTTGCTAATTTTAATTTTTTTGTGTTTGTTTTAATTGTCAGGGAGATGATTCAAATGACAGAAATAAATTATAAAATGCAGGAAAAATAAGAAAAAATACAAAAAAATACTTTATTACCACCAATTATTCTGTCTACTGTCAGGTCGGGTACAGTTATAAATCTTATGCAATTACTAGTCACCCGGCGAACTTCGTACCGCCTTACCTATAACTATGTTGTGGATACTATACATATAAACCTTCCTCTTGAATCACACTATCTTTTAAAATTAAAAAATAAAAACATCAAAATCCGTTTCATAGTTTTAAAGATATAAGCATACATAGGGACAGACGCGGGAAACGACTTTGTTTTATACTATGTTTTGATGTATTGATGCAGGCATTACGGAGGTACCTAGGTTAAACTATGGACACATCTATGGACACAGTCTGAAATAAATTATTTATTATTATTATTATTATTAAACTAAATAGCATTGACTGGTAGGCCATATGCTCAAGTACCATGACCTATATTGTGCCATATAAGACCTACCTACCGTCTCTTACACGGTTTCACCTTGTTTGTGATGAGAAAAATATTTTACGATAATCTGGTATGGTAATACACGTTTTTCTTGTAATGTCTTTTTGTCCTATAGATAGTACTTAGTTCTTTTTTTTAAGTAAAAAAAGATTTATTCAATATAGGATACATGATATCGCTTATTGAAAGTCAATTAGACTAATCTAATTAATATTTATACCTTACTAGCTTTTGCCCGCAGCTTCGCACGCGCTTTTTCATTAAAATCGTTAATTACTGTTTGATTTACGACTCAGGGTTTTGGTGACATCATTTCTGATCGCACCCATACCCCCTAAAAATATCTATTTTATTTCAGTTCCCGTGGCAACTCCATAAATTCATTTCTACACTCCACCATTCAGACACTGAAACTTCTAACATTTCTATTAGCTGGTTGGGTAAAAGTAGTTGGATATACGTACCTACATACCTAATATATGTACCTACTACTACCGAGTAAAAAAAAGTTGAAGATTTTTAGGCGCTTTATGTTTTTGGGAATGTTCCGTTACCATGTGAATTTTGGTTATTTTTTCTTAGTAGAACTCTGAATCTAATTACACCCACTGAAGATCCCGTTTTCCTATTTTTACGTGGAAATAAAGAAATATATATACATTGTTTAAATACAAACTAAAGAGTCCAGTTTTACGTTCCCGTGGGAATTTAGTATATTTCTTCCTTCCAACACCCTTACACTTGTAGACCAAATTTCACGTTGGCATACTCAAGGAAATCGATTTTTCATACTAAATTATTAGTCCTGTAACCCCATTCCCATGGGAATTTAGTTAATTCCTTTCTTCAACACCCTCTCATCCACTGAGGAACCTGTATACAAATTTCACGTCGATACACTCAAGGAAGTCGAGATTTCATTTTCACAAAAAGTCCCGTTATTTTGGTTCCCATGGGAATTTCGTAAATAACTTTCTTTCAACATTCCTACATTTACTGAGGAACCTGTACATCAAATTTCACGTCGAAACACTCAAGGATGTCGATTTTTCATTTTCACTAAAAAAGTGCCGTAATTCCCGTTCCCGTGGGAATTTTTTAAATTCCTTTCTTTCAACACTCTTTCATTCACTGAGGAACCTGTACACCAAGTTTCAGGTCGATACACTCAATAACGTCGAATTTTCATACTAACAAAAAAGTCCCGTAATTCCCGTTCCTGAGGGAATTTTGGTAAATCCTTTCTTAGCGGATGCCTACGCAATAACATCTACCTGCATGCCAAATTTCAGCTTAATCCGTCCAGTAGTTTGGGCTGTGCGTTGATAGATCACTATGTCAGTCAGTCAGTCAGTCAGTCAGTCACCTTTGAATTTTATATATATAGATTTGGTAAAGTATCCTATACTGCTAAGGGCAAGGAAGTTCAGGGTGCCCACTAATTGGCTCAGGCAAACAAATGTTGGCCTTACCTTACGACAATGGTCGCCTGGAGACGCCCCCAAACGAGCCCTCTGTCAAATGCTTTTACTCGGTTGAGACGATGATTATAATGTTATTTAGTAGGATTTATTCTTTAGAACATTAGTTACTGTAATTGGTTATTTGCCTATTCTTGCGTGTTTTGGATAACCTGCGATAAAAATTAGCTTCCAGACAGGAATCGAATTTAGGACTATTTAGTGTAGTTAGTTTAGTATTGCACTGACCTAAACGTTTACTATAAAGACTTACGCTGTTATTCATAAAAAGTTAAAGAGAATTTTAGTTATTTGACGTGTCAATTTATACTGGATGTACGTATAGTAAAACCAAAGAAATAGACCTCCAGTAAAGCTACATGAAACCTACTGTATCTTTTAAATAATACTGTATGTTTGTTACAAGTTAATTTTAAAGCCTTTGTTTAAACGAATTCTACGTTTAGTTTATAATATAGGTAGATTCTTAAAAGTCCCCAGACGGGGCCCAGACCAGACGGGCAACGCACTCTGCTCGGTTTGGTAAACTATGTCTCGCTTGTTATACCTTGTACGTAGCCAGCGCGTCAACCTTTCATCCTCTTATTCATTTCTCCAATTATCCATTTTGCCTTGCTGAACTGGAATTTAAAGTTTTGGGTTTACGCGAAATACATTTTTTTTCGGGTTTTTTCAATTTGGTTGCCGAAAGTTGTTTATAAAGAACTGGAGGCTGCCCCGCGGTTTTTCCCGCGCAGATTTCTCATAAACACAAAATTCCCGTTTTGTCCCGTTCCCGTAGGAATTTCGGGAAATCCCTTCTTAGTGCTCACCTACACTCCCTAATGAACCTACATGCAAAATTTCAGCCCGCTACGCCCAGTAGTTTCGGCTCTGCGTTGTCTGTCAGTCAGTCAGTCAGTCAGTCAGTAACGGAAGAGTTTTATATATATTGATTATATAATATTACTAGTCGACCCGGCGAACTTCGTACCGCCTAACCTATTACTATTTTGTTCATGTATTATACTTATAAACCTTCCTCTTGAATCACTCTATCTATTAAAAAAACCGCATCAAAATCCATTGCATATTTTAAAAGATATTATTTATGCAGTAACAGGGTATGGACGATTATTTCTGAGCGGCATAGCCGTTAACCCTGACGTTCAGAAAAGAAAAACTTAGGTATATAATTTTATTGTTTACAATACGATACGTTTACTTATGATAAAGATGTTTAAAAACAAAATGTTCAACATTATCATCATAACAACCGTTGGACGTCCACTGCTGGGCAAAGGTCTCCCTCACAAATTTAATATATCGCCACGCTTGGCAGGCGAGTTGGCGATCGCAGTTAAGTATTTCAACGAAGGACGCTTTTTACAACACTCATGGGAGGAGATGGGGTGGGTGGTGGTATAAAAAACCGCCTTTCAAGGTTTTATAATAATAATAATAATAATTTATTTATTTAAAAGACAACTTGGTCCACAATAGGCAGGTCAGACTTAACTCAAATTAAAATTAAAAATTAAGTACATTTAAATAAAAATAAAATAAATCAATAAAGTTCAAATAATAAAATCAAATCAAATAAAATGAAATAAAAAATAATAATAATTGATAGTCATAAAATTAAAAATAATAATTATAACTAATAATTAATAACAAGGAGTGACATTGTAGACCCCACCTTTATAAAATATTTAGTTAGCATATTACCTACTGATGCATCCGAAATGCTCAGAAAGTAGCTGTCATGATGTATGGAAATAAAATTGGTAATGTGTAGTATATTTGAAAAAATCCACATAAAACAATAAAGTCAATTTTAACCCATAAACTCTTGCAGCGACTGCAGCGGGCTAATAAAGAATTTATCAATTTTTCTTTCATGCGCAAAGCGAAATGCAAAATATTTTCTTGAGCGCCATCTAGGGGTAGTTTTTTCACAGAATATGTAGTAACGCCATCTAGCGCTGAGTAGCATAATACAATATATTTCACGTGCCGTTTCAGTTCTTGTGGTACATAAATGCGACAATAGATAGCGCTTGCGAATATTTATGGTTACCTAATTTTTCAACAGATGTCGTTAGTTGTTTTTCTATAGCGTACGTTTCTGAATCGTCCCAAAATGAAATTTGTGTTTTTTTTGTTTCAGGACATGGATCTCATCGAGGTCTTGTGGAAGCAAGATGTCGACATGGGCTTCTGTGTTGAAAATCCGGTTCTACCGGTAAGTGTATTTAGTTTTTATTGGAGTTCCGTGCGCAGATTGTAAATCGGAACCCTTTTACTGAGCACTCTAAGTCCGTCCTTTTGTAATAATTTTTTTAAGGGCCGTAACTACATTAAATTTCCTTAGGTAGTTAAAAAAAAAAATTGGTTCAAAAAGATATTGTAATTATAACTTTCCAGTTTTACCTGCCTGTCGCTTCCTTAGCTATTCTACTTACTAAATCCACTCGGGAAAAATAAATACCTATATCACATTTTTAATTGATGTTATAGCCTCCATCAAAGACTTTTCCTACCACCAGGGGGCGCCTCAAGCGGCCAAGGTGGCGACCGACGAACTGGCATCGGAGCTGAAGCGCGCAGAGAGCAAACTGCAGGAAGACAAGGAGAGCAAGATTGCTGAGGTGGAGAAGTCCTTGCTGGACGAGGAGCGCAAGGAGGTTGGTAGTAAAGTTTATCATTACAGCTGAAGACGATGACATAGACTCCCCCCATAGATCGCCATAGTGAGGGTCCGTGCGATCCTCGTCATCCAGTGTAATGGAAGCTTCTGTGAGCCTTAGATCTTTAACTGTAAATTTAAAAGTAGCCGGGATCGACTTTTGCAAAAAAAAACATCATACTAATTGCGTTGAGGCTACAAAACAAAAACACTGATACCCAATAAGTTTTTATATTAGCCAAATATACATTTATTTTTTATTATTAATTTAGTAATAAATAACCTCGTTTTAAGAAGATTTTTCTATCGCCTATTCACTAAGGACATCATTGTACAATTTTTGAGCCTATTCGCTTGAAGCAAACAAATATTTTATTTTATAATATTTGTGTAGAATAAAGAACTAGTAACTAGAGTATACAAAAATCAATTTCAGTTTCATAGACTACCAAACGAAACTAAACCCGATATAATTTCTTTTTTGCAAAAAGAGACCCGCCTTCAACAAACAGAGACATACATAATCTGAGAACTTCCTTTTTTCGAAGTCGGTTAAAATAGGTACTAAAACCTTCTCCTGAATGTAACAAATACATTTCTGAAAACCGCATCAAAATCGGTTCAGCCAAACGCGAGATAATCGCGGACAAACATACATACATACATACAGGTCAAACTGATAACCTCCTTTTTGAAGTCGGTTAAAAAACGAACATCGATATCCATCGTTACAAAGTTTGTCCTCGTCGAAAATTAAAAGTCTAAAGTCAAAAATAATTCATTCAATATAGGATACAAGTTAACACTTATTGAAAGTCAATTAGACTACATCTAATTGCTATTGATACCTTATTTGGTAGAGTATCCTATACTGTGAGAGGCGAGGTAGTTCAGGGTGCCCACCAAGCGGCTCAGGCAAACTAATGTTTGCCTTGCCTTACGACAATGGTCGCCTGGAGACGCCCCCAAAGGAGCCCTCCTCTGTCAAATGATACTCCATATCCATCTCAATCGAACTCGAACCTCCAACGCCACAGTCGACCACACTACCAACCACACCACGGAGGCTGTGTAAATTTGTATCGTTTGTTTTTAGGAAGACCCGTGGGCCGGCCTGTCCTACACCGTGGACACAGAAACTGGTGCGTATCTTCAATTAATTATATATTTTTTCAACGAATGACGCTGGTTCCCGACTTTAGGACTACAAACTGAAACTTTATATTAAACTATTCGACCCGGCGAACTTCTTCCCGCTTATCTATAACTAAATTGTGCATGTATTATACTTATAAACCTTCCTCTTGAAAACTCTATCTATTAAAAAAAAACCGCATCAAAATCCGTTGCATAATTTTAAAGATTTAAACATACATAGGGACCACAGAACAAGAGAATACAATAGAAATAGCATCATGAGCTTTTAGTACTGAAACCAGTGTGTCCAAACTCACACATATAAACCAAACGCTCACTATGAAATCCAAGCTACCATTGGTGATTAACGACAAAGCCGAAAAGATCTACATCACAAAACTTTAAAGTAGACTATGAACCTTTTTACAAATAAATAAAGATGAAAATCAAATAACAATTATGAAATACTTAAGATAATGATGACATACATTTGATAAAAGAATGAAATTAGGTTTTTCAAAGACATGGTAGAAAGCTATACATCCTCTTTGCTTTAAAATCCTCATGCATTGTTCCTAGTTTTACTATTCGACGCTAGATGGAACTACAGCTTTTGTATTACCGCTACTAAACACTAGGTGGCTACGTCGAAAAATGAAAAACTAAGCTAGGGATGTACATATTGCGGGAGAAAGTTTGTCGATGAGAAAAACCTATCGATATACAACTTCCTTCATATGGCTACAGTTAACAGTTACTTTTTTTTTACGAAAATCTATGTGTATTCTACGCAAACGGCCTTCTTGGTGATTGGCGATGTATTGGTATTATCATATGAAAAAACCAGTCGCTCATAGAACAAAGTTTATTTTAGTGTTCAGTTTAATTTTTATTTATTTCCAATGTCGTTTTGTATTCAACAGTTATGCTTCGCATAAATAGAGATTCAGAAATAAAAATGTGTTTAGTTATAAAATTGTATATACCTACAGTACTGCAAAAGTTATAATGCGCATAGAAATATTCGTCACTGTTCGACAACGGTCGTATTGCCAAGCGACGGAAGACGATATGTATATAAGGAGGTTAAGTGCATTTTCTGCATGCGTAATTTAGTAGAATTATGATTTTTGATTTAGGTGTTTCCGTGAAATCGACAATTAGCGAATCTGCATGCGCATTATTAATTTTGGAGTAAGTACTGTACTTTAAATAAAGTTTTATTTTAACCAAAGTAAACAATTTAGGTGGATGGGTAGAGAGACCAATAAAACAAGATGGGTTTTATATTTATATTATTTTATCTTATTTAATATCGAAGTACTTGCTTATTTATTACTTGCCTTAAACTCTTAACTAATCTTGGTTTTTAAAACATAATATTTAGCATTTTTTCTTCTCTAGGTATTGCTTATTGAAACTCCTCTTAGCTTAAGAAACTTTCATGATGGCTCCATCTTCAAGTTTATGCTTAAGTGTATTAGGTTCTGAGCTTGGCCCAAGGTGATCCAGTAACACAGGCTGTAAATAAATGAAAAGAAAAATAAAATATAGCACACTATAAGAGTGACGACTTGTCTTTATACAATACTAGTCGACCCGGCAAACTTCGTACCGCCTAACCTATTATTAGAACGTGCATGTTATATACTCTATCTATTAAAAAAATCCGCATTAAAATCCGCTGTATTTTTAAAGATTTAAACATACCTAAGGACTGATGCGGAAAGCGACTTTATTTTTTCCATATTATAACATTATTGTAATATGATGATGATGCTAATATAATTTCATTCATACGCAAGAGTCTAAGTTGAAAGATTCATATAATTTCATTCTTATTCAAGAATTTAACTTTAAAGTAAATCACATTTTAAACCGAAAAAAAGGTAGAGGTTTTCAAGTCGAAGCGAATACCTATTTTTTTTTCACTGAAAATTATTATTATCGATAGATTTTTATCATAGAAAATTATCGATAGATTTTCATCATGTTGAGCAATCTCTAACTGATTTCCATTATACTGTTGTCAAAATGTTCTAGAAAAAGTCATAAGTCTAATATCATAGATAAAGAAGAACGCTAAGAAGGTACAGTCACAGTCACAGGCTTCAATGAAAATTCAATTTTACTGCTCCGTAATTAGGGTGTTTTCATTTTCTCACTTATGGTTTTGTTTTCTTGTTCATGTATAATTTCAAATTTATTTAAAAATACAGTGAAATATTACTTACCGATGTAATGATACGGCATAATTAGTACTTTTAAGTCCTTAACTTTAATTTTTGCATTCCAACACAGCACAATATGGTATTTTAGTGGTTTTTTTTTCATATTTTTCCTGGTGGTTTGTTTACAAGAAGCATAAAGCAACTGAGCTTATCAAATCTGTCAAAAACTACGCATAGGCACTGCAGAGCTAATGATAGGCACGCGGGCTCCGCCTACTCGCGATTTCTATTTAGAGAGAGAGAGCATCTTCCTTGTTCTGTGATAGGGACAGACGCGGAATGCGACTTTATTTTATACTATGTATTGATATTGAAGATTAACAATATAGGATAGAAGGTAAGAGTTGTACTGTACAGTGGCGGTCTAGGACGGTGTAACAGGTTTGTCTATGGTCTCGTGTGGCGTAGACTGTATTACCAAAAAGCAAGAGCTATTTTGGAATACAGAAAAACCGGAAGTGTTACGCCGATCGTGTCCGCCACTGTACATATAGACAACAAATAACTTAGTACCCGGCTATTTCAATTCTTAGATTATAACACCCCTCTGATTTTGAGTCGGCGGTTAAAAATAGAAAAACCACGAAGAAAAACAATTGAATCATAAAAAAAAATTCATATATTCAAAAAGAACTTACCTTTGCTGCACCTATATTTGTAAACTAGAGGCTGCCCCGCGGTTTCACTCGCGCAGATTTCTCATAAACACAAAAACCCGGTTTATTCCCGTTCCCATGGGAATTTCGGGAAATCCTTTCTTAGTGCTCACCTACACTCCCTAAGGAGCCTACATGCAAAATTTCAGCCCGCTACGTCCAGTAGTTTCGGCTCTGCGTTGTCAGTCAGTCAGTCAGTCAGTCAGTCAGTGACGGAAGAGTTTTATATATATTGATTTTATCAAAATTCTAACTACATCTATGCTAATACAATTCTTCTTTAGACAATTGGCTACTTTCCACTTTTCGGAAAGATATTTCGGTAAAATATTCGTAGGTTTATTTTATGCACTATACAATAATTTTACTTTATCCCTGTAAAGTTATTTGAAAAACCGGAAGTGTTACGCCGACCGTGTCCGCCACTGTACATAAAATAAAAGCTCATCATTGTGCGATAAATAAAATGAACAGGGGTACTATTGCGGCCACATTTGCAATATTACTTATAGTCCTCTTTGTGTTTCTTTTGTATTGACTTTGACACTCTGGAGGACGAAAAGAAATATTGCAAATGCGGTCGTAATAGTACCCCAGTTTATATGTTTAGAACTAGTAACTTTCTCCATATTTTCTAGTCTCTTTATATACCTACAGATAGACATCAACCAATTCCCTTCTTTTGGTTCCTATACCATACACCGTAAGATCGATTTTACAATAAATATATATCTGTTAAAATATACATAGGGTAACAAAATCTCCCCTTTAAAAAGGGTCGTAGCGTAGGATTATTGGTACTTAAATTGAAATAAATATGCTTAATAGAATATTATTAACGAAGCGAGTGCGAAGCGACGAAAGTCGGGTGTTTGAGTTTCAGCGTAGGGCAAGAATTAAGAGCCAGTTTACAGCGATGCTAGCGCCATTCTCGAAAAAAAATTATATCTTGTAAACTAAGGCAAATATCAAAAATGTGGCACAGTATGACACTAGATAATCTTGATTAGTATTTTTTGAGCACAGTAAAGTAGTCCAAACTGAAAAGAACAAAATTATACACAGATTGTTGCTAAAAGTGGCCAGTTTTATCAACACTTTGTAGCTTTCTTTGGTCTTTAACCTAAAAGCTATACAACAGTGCCCTAAAAATACAAGGCTACATTATCTAGTGTCATACAGTGCCACATTTTTGATATTTGCCTTAGTTTAGAAGATATTAATTTTTTTCACGAATGGCGCTAGCATCGCTGTAAACTGGCTCTTAAAGTGCTATGCATATTTTATGCTAGTAGACCCGGCGAACTTCGTACCGCCTAACATAATACTATGTTAAGCATGTATTATTCATACAAACCTTCCTCTTGAATCACTCTATCTATTAAAAATTAACCGTATCCAAATGGGTTGGGTATTTTTATAAAGACATAATCTCACACCTTTTATTCCCCGAAGGGTTAGGCAGAGGTACTGGCTCAAGAGCCAGACCCACGTTTAGCCAAGTGTATTCTGTTTATGTATTTTTATAAAGATATCAGCAAAAATCATATATATAATATATTCATACTCACATACAGCGACTTTGTTTTATAATATGTATTGATGATGCAGAGTAGGCAGAGGCCTATGTCCAGCAGTGGACGTATTTCATAGTTCTCTCTCCCCCATAAATCGCCACAACGGCCGGTCTTGAGCGACATACATCCAGTTTACTCCCGCAGCTTTCACCAGGTCGTCTGACCATCTTGTGGGAGTTCTGCCTACTATGCGTCTTCCGGTTCGCGGTCGCCACTCGAGTACTTTTGCATTTACCCATATAATATTATTAGGAACATTTGAACGTTAATTCTGTATCGCCATATCGTGTGATTCTTAAAAAAAAAAACACTTTTTCTCTTTTTTCTTTCCTCTACAGCCGTTCAAGTAAATCTCATATCTCTTCATCGAGGATTTGACACTACAATAAGTGTACGTATAAACCTATATACATTATATAGAATTTAAACCTATTGTGTTAAACAGTTCCCCCCGAGTTTTGTAGTTATGATTAATGTACGGCAATACAGACGCACGGCTGATGGCTCAATTCCCCACAGATTTGGTGTCATTAATAATATTTTTATACCAACAAAAGTTGTGTATTTGAGAGTCATACGCTATTGTGTGTTGGAAAAAAAATATGAAATGGTAAAGTGAGTGAGTTTATGTAGGTACTGAGGGTTCCGTCATTGATTTCAAATCTTGCCTTCTTACTTTACCACAAAAAAGTTAGACTGGTCTAAGGCCGCATTGAAGGGCACGCGGGGCGTTGCGTGGGGCGTCGTCGTGCGGGGCGTGCTGATAGATCAAACGTATAGCAATGTATGAGAACTTTTACGGAGACGCGTTGGCGGGCGCCGACGCGGGCTATGCCGCGGGCGACGCTGTGTACGCCGCGGCGGTGCCCGCGTCGTTCAACGCTTCAAAAACAAAACATAGGCCTATGTTCGATATCGTATAAGTATTCGTATTGGCTGGCTCCCGCGGAGGCGCCCGCACGACGCTTCGCGCAACGCCATGCGTCTCCGTAAATGAGGCCTAAATCTTCAATTTTTTTTACGAATTTGTGATTTAAACCTAGTCTAGTGATAAACACCAGGTTTACCTCTTTTTGTGGTAGAGCCATTGTTGTTTTATTCTTATGCGCCCTGCCTCTGTATCACTTCCGCTTTTGAAATATTGCTTTGACATAGACATAGACAAATCTTTATTTGCTTTGAGTCCTCTTTGCGTTTTTTTTTGTATTGACTTTGACGCTCTTGAGGACGATAAGCAATGTTGCAAATGTAGCCGTAATAGTGCCCCAGTCCATTGCTTTTCTTTGAGCTATGTCGTTGATATTGTTTTTTTTCTGTGTATCTCATAATTTCTGACTTGATCTCGCAGGGAAATTCGAGTTTCCATTCATTCATTCATTCAAGTTTTTTGATAAGACTTTCAAAAAAGGACAATCTCTGAAATTCTATCTAAAAAAAACGGTGAATTCCCGGCTTCATAGGTATTATGATTTAAAATGGCAATCAACAGTATACTATAATATACTATATACCCTATAATAGTGTAAAAGGGTTTTTAACATTTGGCCGCGGACCCTAGAAGATGAACGTGCTCGCTGTGTGTTCATGAATATTATATGGGTAACTAAAGGATATTTCGGATTTTTGTCGCAAGTTTGGGTTGAGTAGAGAGATTCTAGTATAAGTCCTGTCGTATTAAGTTGTATAGTTTTATATTTTGCCCAACCTGAATTTCAATACAGTAAAATATAACAATACTAGCTGTCCCGGCGAACTTCGTATCGCGTTGTTTTTACTAACTTCCCATCAAATTTTCCATATTTTCTTACCCTTTAAACCTTCCCTGGACTACTACGAACATTTCAAAACCAAAATCAGCTGAATCGGCTCAGCCGTTCTCGAGTTTTAGCGAGACTAACGAACCACGATTCATTTTTATATATGTGTATATATATATAGAAGATTATCCGTAATCAAGCAAATTTAGTTGCGTTCAGAATTGTTTAATGTTTTCAATCCTGTTCCTAAGAGGCCTGTTACACCAATATACATCAAAATTTACATTTGAATCTCTTAAACCATAGCAAATATTAAAAATGTAATAGTGTACGAGTATGACATTAGATAATCTTGCTTATAGGTACTTACTTATTTTTACGAGACTGTTTCGTAGCTTTTAAGTAAAAGTTTTCCTAACAATACTAAGAAACACGCATCTAAGAAGATTTATTTGGGTAAAAGGCCTCAAAAGGTGTTTTGAACGCATAATTAAAGGCAACTAGGCAAGAATAAGATGGTTATTTCAGATTATTTGAATCTTAAGGATGCCTTATTTATCTCGAAGCCTACCTACATTAATAAAAGTAGGTATTTAGTAGTATAAAATTAACAGCCCGTAAGGTCTTTTGCAGTCACATTATGTATTCGGATTTAAATGAAAGAAAGAAAAAAATCCAATCAAAAACAAAACAGAAACGAACGAATGCATCCAAAAAGGCGGCACCCTAAAGAACCTATAATACGCATCCTTTGTGAACCGAATAAAAAAAAAAGTTGTATTAATCACACTGGCCAGCACGATGACTCGTGAAAATGGCTGACGAAAAGGAAAAAATAAATTGTTTCTCGACTATCAGCTAAGCCAACAGAGAGGATTGCACCATATATGACCATACCAATGGCTTGATAGTTTGATACCTTGCTTAATAGAAAGACGCTTTTAAACCTAAAAATACAAAGTGGTCCGTGTCTGAATTGATGAACGTACGTTCATCAATTCATACATACATAATAGTACATATTGTGGATATTCTCGAAAGAAAAAACTTGAATATTATGCTGTTATTAAACATTTCGTTACCTAAATTTATCTGGGGCTAAACTTAGAAGTAGGTACTTAGTTTTATTTATCATGGAAACCACGATTATAAACTTGCCCTGTTATTCATAAAAAAGTTAAAGAGCATTTTAGTTATTTGGCGTATGTCAATTTAGACTGGATGTCACGTATTTACCATACAACAAACCAAACAAGTAGACCTCCAAAGCTACTTAAAACCTACCTTATCTCTATGAATAAAACGGTTAATGTATTACTTACATGTTAAAATTCAATGTGAGCCTTTGTTTTTAAAGAAGCATAATTGGGAAATATTACCCGTAGTCGGGTCTTGGTTTTTTCACGACCCGTTCATATTTCGAACGCCCGCTGTCATTCGTTGCCCCGAAATGGGGTCTTTTGTCTTGAAGGAATCGAAGAATCGAGAAATATTATTTTGTAATGATTCGATTCCAGCTTGCATAACGTTGAAAAGTCAGTTTTATAAAAAAAAAAACTGAGATCTTAAAGCATTTAGCGATGCGCGATTTCAAATCGGTGGAATCTCTAAAAATATGGTTGCATATTGTTTGACACAATCTAAAAAATCCATACGTAATATTATTTAGTCCAAAGAAAACTCAATTAAAGAGACAATTTTTTAACAGGGGAGTTAGAAGCTAGATAAAAAAGGGATCCTCGTCCGTGGTACTATATTCTACCTACCTAATTTCATCTATATATCGGTTCTGTAGTTTGGGCGAAATGACGTCAGTCTGTGCTGACACGAGTTCCTTTTGCATATAATCTTTCTTACCCTGATATTCATAAAAAGTTAAGGAGCATTTTAGTTATTTGACGGATGTCAATTTAGACTGGATGTCACGTATTTACCATACAACAAACCAGAGAAGTAGACCTCCAGTCTCCAGTAAAGCTATCTAAAATCTACTGTTTCTTTATGAATAACACTGTTAGTCTCGATTTATCATCATTCCAACCAAAAGACGTCCACTGCTGGACATAGGTCTCCCCCACATATTGCCACAAGGACGTATTAAACATTGTGGAAGAATTTTACGCTAATCGCCACGCTTGGTAGGCGAGTTTTTGATCACTGTCTGGCTCTTCGAGTATTTCAACGAAGGACGCTGCTGCCCGGCCTTCGGCTGTTCCCTATCGCCTTTAACGACTCCATAGGAGAAGATCGGATGGTATTCTTTGACAATAAATTACCGCCAGTATTCAATATCAATCAATACATAGTATAAAACAAAGTTGCTTTCCGCGGCTGTCCCTAATTCCCTATATTTATGCTTGTAACGGCCGGGCCGATTTAGCTGATTTTGGTTTTGAAATGTTTCTAGTAGTCCGTGAGGGTTTAAGAGGTTAGAAAATATTGTAAAATTGCACGGGATATGGAAAAACACAACACAAAAATTATAGCGCCTATCAGGATCCACAATCTAGCGTAGAGACTAGTGTAAAATTTGTACTCTTATGGTGAATTGTGGAAACAATAAATAATGGAGTAGGTATTGAAAAACAACAATTTCTTTTCCCATAACAACCGTTTTATTGTAAATTTAGCGCTTTTTGGTGTTAGACATAACTGTCAGTCCTTTCAATCAGTTCAAGACGGGACAACGTCTATAGCTAGCTCGCGCAACTCGCGCATAAAAACAAAACCGAATCACCGAGAAAAAAGCGATCCGGCCTATTGCGTTCCGTTCCCCGCAGATCGATAGTGAGGGGTGGGCCATCATTACTCTTATGATTCAGCAATATATGCCTAAGGGCGCACGGGGTGCATTCGCATCGCACTGAGTGGATGGAAACGTTTTGGAATATATTTTTTGCTAAGAAATATTAGTTTTTTTAGAAGTTATTAAACAACTGAAATTATTAAAAAGGCGAACTTAGTAACTTAACTAGAGCTATGTCGGTTTTTGATCGATTCTAAACATTATTTAAAATTTTACTCCGGCTTTATGGTTATCATACTTATTAGCTACTTATTAGATAATGTATGATTCTTATGGTGAAAGCCTGTTTTAGATCGTCTCGTAGTTATGGAGCTCATTCGATTTAAACAATCAAATTTCTTTTTATAATATTTTTATTGTGTTTTCAATAATAGTTAAAATATAAAAATATGAAATACTTACTGATTTTCAGAAAGATCTTTATGAGTTGTGCCGTTTTGTCTGATTATTTAGAAAGAAACGAAATTCACTTGGTTGTTTCTAAAAAAAACATAAACCAATGCTGGCTCTTAAGAGCGTCATGCCTTTGCTCAATGGAGTTACGAAATTCCGATTTTAAATACAGTTATAAAAAAATCTACTCCCTTCCCTGTTCTGTTTCCCCCAAATCTCGAGGGTTACATAACCGGATACATACAACGCGGCCCCTATCTGAGTTTCCGCCCTGCGCACTACAGATATCGATACATCTAGTTACTTACTTATTTGTATATTTATATTATTCTGAAGAAGAAATAATATTCCCGAATTAAACAGTTATTTTTAAGAAAAAAAAAAAGTTGTCGTATACAAGTCTATTGGGCCACTCTTTATAAATGTATAATACCTACCTATACTAACTAAATTCCAATTAAACCTTAACCAAATTTCATGGCATCTTTTAATTCGTAAAATTATTTCAACTGGTTTTCAATCGAAAATTAGGTAATACTAAGTTACTTATCATGAGAAACGGCAGCGCAATTAGTCCTCAATTACATTTTATACATAAAAGATAGAAATATAACACACGCACAAAGATATAAACTTTGAGAGCTACAATAAATTTACACACTAACCGTATTGTTCTTAAAGAACTGTAGGTTTAAAGAAGCTTTACTGGAAGTATTTTAACGTGACATCCAGTCTAAATTGACATACGTCAAATAACTTAAATGCTCTTTAACTTTTTATGAATAACAGCGTAAGTGTAAAGCACAGGGACAGGTACCACAACCAAAAATAGGCTCCGACTCAGCTTGATGCCATAGTCAAATTGCCTATGACGCTGGTATTCTGTCGGCGCCCGACGAGAGAAGCACTAATAGGTACGAAACTTTTTTTTTGTGTTAGTTTTTTATTAGGTCATTATAATTATCGTAGCCGTCGTCGGCGAAGACGTCCCCTGCTGTACAAAGGCCTCACCCCACAAATCGCCATACTGACCGGACTCGAGCGACCCTTACTTACCCTGTATTGAACACCCGCAACCTTCACAATCTTCTGACCAAATTGAGCACCAACTTGTTTTTGGGGGTTGTTTAATAGGACTTCTTTTCTATTTTTTTAGTTCGTCACAAGTAACACGTGCTTTAATACCTGTGTTGTCAGGATCAGGAACGTAACCCGAACTTCAACCGTCAAACCAGAGCGTCAACCGTTATAAAAATAAAACTCATAATGATTAAACAAAAATGTAAGGCTGTGGTGTCGGGTCGGTTCTATTCTATGGGAGGTGGCGAAAATTGGTAGTCATCAAAATATTGCCCGATAATGCTAGCTAGCCTACACGAGTTAGAGTTTTTAAGGTCGTATTAGGTAAGGTTAGGGAATCTTGTGTACTTGTAAAAAGAACTGTCGATTTCAATAGTTTATAGATGTATTGTCAAGTTTTGGCGTATAAAAGTTAACAAAAAAAAGGTTATAAAACTTAACCCCCTGGCCCCTGACTCAACTTATGGTACAGATTTGTACCAATACCAATGTTCCATTTAAACCCGCCAAAAAGATGAGCATGAAGATTAAAACAGCTTTTTATTAGTTTCAAACATTATTTGCATTGTTGCACGGCTTCTTCATCTTTAAGGAATTATGCATCGCTTTTTAGCAATAAAGCGTATGTATGTCTTGTGAACTTCCAGCCCAATGTTTGATGGGTTTCATTTTTATTATTTTTTAATCATCCAAACCCTCTCGGAGTAGTTTTCGGTAGCACTGACTGAGGTGCCAAGAAAAGCGCGTAATTTATAAAAAAAAAATTAAGCTTACTTCTAAGCGATTGCCTATTTAAAATCTTTAGGGATTTTTTCTTGATTCCTCAGATTTTTCTTGTGAGTACAAGCGTTGTTACTTTGGTTGAGTATTTAGATACCCATCTAATTATACACAACATAGTATAAAACAAAGTCGCTTCCCGCATCTGTCCCTATGTATGCTTAGATATTTAAAACTATGCATCGTATTTTGATGCATTTTTGTGTTAATAGGTAGAGTGATTCAAGAATAAGGTTTAAATGCATAAAACATGCACCACAAAGTAATAGATTAGGCTGTACGAAGTTTGCCGGGTCGACTAGTAATAAATAATTTAAGGAAAAACTCTACGTATATCAAACAAGAGCTCTTGGGTGGGAAGAATTCAAAGAAAAACGTGAAAAAATCAATCTGATAACAAGATGGCGGCCGTGGGCAGGAAAATGCCCCCCGCCTCGATCCGCGCTCGTTTCATTAAAATAAAACCCGCGCCTGCACCATTAATAAAAGGAGAAAAAGATTAATGTCGGCCCGGCACAATGCGTAATAAATTAAATGGATATATTCGTGAAAAGGGCGCGCTACCCTCGCCCCGCCATGTTGGTTTTTGCCCCGTCCTGATTGGTCGAGAGCTCGCTAATCAATAATTTTCGTATTCGGAACCGAAACGTCGTAGATGGGATTACGGTTTGGTATTAAAAAATGGTCTTTGTTTGTTTATTGTTTGCGAAATATATTTAAATCGATTACATATTTTTATTATTTAGTCCTTCTTTATCAAATCAAGTCAAATCAAGGACGCTTTAAGTATTATTGAAATTATAAATGATATTATTATTTTTAAATCTAACCAGGCAGCATCTGCATATCATCGACAGTTTGAATATAGAAAACTGATTTACGAATATTTAATATTATTTTAATATTATATAGCTTTTAGGCCGCTACTCAACTCAACCTGACCCCCCTACCTTAATGGGTATGTGTATGATGAAAATCGAGATCAGAACAGAACTATATAAGAAGAAGATCTACGGCTACCACTAGCCAGTTATTCATAAGTTTTTCCTATCCACAAAGTCTTATTTTCAACGCAGATCTCTTTCTTTCTTTTTGCATTCGATCTTCAATAGCAAAACCTAAAAATTCCAAAGTTACAAGGTTCATTTTCGTTTGAAAGCCATCACGAATTTAATCAAAAAGGTCGTGTAAATGGTAAAAGGTGAAAAAAAGTTGGTTTTTTCGATTAACCTCTGTCAGAGATGAATAAAGGATGTCTTGGTCCCGCTGAAGCCTTGGAGCAGGGGCCACCAAATAAGACAGCTTACAGCGTCTAGTTATAATTAAAAGTCCACTTAAAGTATCTATCTACTATCTAATTCTACTATCGTGGTTCGTTAGTCTCGCTAAAACTCGAGAACGGCTGGGCCTCTTTCGCGGATTTTGGTATTAAAACGTTCGTATTAGTCCAGGGAAGGTTTAAAAGGTGAAAAAAATGGAAAAATTAAGAGGAAGTTAGTAAAGTCGACAATAAATTTGGTAAGGCGCGATACGAAGTTCGCTGGGACCGCTAGCATGCAATTAAGACCTCCTGAGTATTCGACAACGGTGACCATTATCGTCATCATTAGGACGACGATATTGATCGTCCGTTAGTGGGAATGAAGCTGCGTTGACCACAAACCCACTCTGTAGTCTCATAGATGCATGACCCACAGCTTAAAGTGCTCTCCGAGGCACGGAAGCGATAGTGGCAACATTTACATTCTGAAAAGACACAATTCCATTGGAAATTGAACCTCGACGATGCGTTCTGCCCCTTGGCTACCATACCACCGCTTCTGACTCAGTTACTAACAGACAGACAATGTACAAAACAAATCGCGAACCCGTTGAAATTGTGACTTGAAAATATTGGTGTTGAGGTGTACTTACTAATTACTAATTAAAGTTTTTCCAAATTTACCAAGGGACAGTGATAAAACTTATAAGGAATTCACGGTAATAAAATGAAGAAACGCGGACGAAAATAAAATTGCAATAAACCGTTATCCTTCATTTCTTAAAAAAAAATTGTTACTTACCGCACCACAGAAATTTAAAATTTACAATCAGTTCTTTCAAGTTATTCAATTTGCTAACAACTAGCAACTCAAAGAAAAATTAGACACCATAAATTTGAAATATTTGAATTTGCAACCCTTTCGTTTAACAAAGTGATTTACTAAGCTACCGCAAAAATCATAAACCATTTAACACTTTTAAGAGATTCTGTATTTAAACAATGGCTGGATAGAGCAAGCTACCTGAAACGGAAAAAAAAACTTTTAACAAGATTCCGGGGGCTTTTAAGATAACGACTCAAGGGGTACCTAATTTGCGGGTTGACGAAAAAAAAAACTAAGTAATCTTTGGAGGGAACTTTGAAACGTCATTGTGTCAGTTTTTTTTTAGCGCTTTGTTTTAAAGTAGCCAGCATGTTTAGCAAATTCGTGTGTGGAACTTATCTTACCGTGATCACTACAAATTGTCGTATCGGTACAGCTTCAATACGAAAATCAACGAACTAAATTATCGCATAGCACCATCAAAGTTTTTAACGCAACTAGCATAAAATACATGTCATAGTTTCCAAGCTTTGTGAGGATTTGGACAATTCCTCTGTGCTCTATATCTAAACTGGTGACCCCCGACTTAACTTATTTTTCACACTCTACCAAAAGTGATTGTAGATAACCAACAGGTGTAGCTTGATTAGTGTTTACCTTCTCATTGAACGAACCATACCGGGAATCTCTACATGAGAAGTCCAAAATGTAAGTGTTAGAAAAGTTGGCTACCAAGTCACGCTGACGTCACACACAACATGGCGGCCAGTCATCGCTCATCAGCGGTTTCACGGCGTTCCTTTTTCGAATGCGACGATGACAGTTGGCGGGTATTTTGATTTTGACATTTGGCGGGTCAAAGGTCGCCATTTTGTTGACAGGGTGCAAGATGAGTGCACAGGCAGGGCAAACGGGAAAGTATTGTGATTTTATGATTCTTCTTTTAAAAATGCAGTACGGCCTAACTTTGTAGTATATAGTATACTATTCCACTACTTTCTTTCCGTGTTTAGGTTTGAGTACAGGTTGCACTAAAGTTTTTAAGATCAAATAGAAAATTGAGAGAGTTTTCTTGAAGAAATAAGAATATTTTAGAAATTTTATATATTCTTCTTACTTTGAGCTCGAGCCATAACACCAATCTTTTGATAAAGTTGTTCAGTTTAAAGTAAAATCTCGAATATGATCTTTTCATAACGTCAGATCAGAAGGTATTTGGCGGTATAGAGCGGCTAAAAGTAACCCGCATCATGACGGGATAGATAGGTCAATCGAAGTCTAGTGTTACTATGCGTAAGGCTGTGTGGTAGCTAGTAGTCGAATAAGGAAACCGCTGCAGGTCAGGCAGCAGCGTTATTCTTTAAAATATACTTGAAATGGCACATTGCGATGGCCAACCCGCCTGCCAAGCGGGCACGCAAATTTTTAAACGACTTCAAAAAAGGAGGTTATCTGTTTGACCTGTAATAATAATATAATAATAACAATATAATAATAACACATCATTATAATAATAACATATTATTATTACATCACACTCAGAGCCCCTAACTAGGAAGAACCTGTACCTAGGGTACCCGAAACACACACAGAGACGAACATTACACCCAGACCAGAAACAAACATTGATATTCATCATATCAATATTCGCCCCGCCCGGGAATCGAATCGTGCACACGCTTACTCATTCACATGACTGCCAACTGAGCTGCGGAGCAGTCAAACCTGTATGTATGTTTGTTCGCGATTATCGCGAGTTGTTTGAGCCGATTTTGATGCGGCTTTTAGAAAATTATTTGTTACGAGCTTTCCCGGCTTACTTCGTTACGCCATAGAATATAAGATACTACAAAATACTTGGCTCTATAGACTATGTTCTTTTGCCCGCCCAGAATAGCCGAATAAAAAACAAACAACAACAACAAACCACCTGTCAAAATATGTAAACAACGGATAAAATATTGCACCTTCGGTTACATTATTTGAGTTTAGGTAAGGTTCCCTAATTTTTTTGAAAATCTAATATAGCCTATGACACTCGGGGTTAATGTAGCTTCCTACCAGTGAAAGAATTTTTCAAATCGGTTCAGTATTTTCGGAGCCTATTCGTTACAAACAAACAAACAAACAAACAAACAAATCTTTCCTCTTTATAATATTGGTATAGATATTCAGGAGTTTAAGGAATTTTAAAAAAAAAAGTATTATCCTTGTGTCAAACTATGGGAAAGACCTAGTCTAGTAGTGTACGCGTATCGGTTGTAATGCTGATGATCACTAAACGGAGGTCATTGCAACCTGTACTAACGATATCAAGGACCAAAAGTGCCCAATAAGCATATTTCGGTACAAAACTGCTGATATACCATGACTACGCGTCGGCAGCTTTCAGTCACCGTGACTAGGTGTTGGAACATTTTTTTTTAAAGCTAGTGAAAGTTTGGCGCTGGTTAACTTCCGATTGAGCCTTGACTAGGATCTTGATGAAAGTAATAGGACTAAAAAGTAAATTCATCAGAATTGTTTTAAAACTCATTATTGATATCTCAGCTGTGACAGAAATCTACTTCTATACCTATACTTAAAGAGGATCGTATACACCGAACGCGTCCGTACAATAAGAGAAAACGTTTTTCCACTACTAATTATTTTCCAATAGCCATGAAATTTTAGTATGTTAGTAACACTATAAAAAAATAGGTCCGTACGTTTTCCTTTTTTCAAAATTCGCGATTGATTCAGACTTATAGGTCTCTGAAATACAGAGATTTTTTCATAAAAAAATTAGTCGGATAAAGTTGTTTGTTTCAAGAAAGCAATGCATATTAAAAAAAAGGAAAACCTGAACGTGAAAACGTAGATTATTTCATACTGAAGCGATGGACATTAAAATCATTGAGATTTGATAATATTTAGGTAGTGAAAAACGTTTTCCCCCGAAACGCAAATTTCATAAAAAAATGTCTCTTTTTCTGTCGCATGAGGGCGGTTAGGGGGCGACAGCATGAGTTTTTCTTAATATTTTAACGTTTCTATACTGTCCTTTTTAATAGGTTTACCTGCCCCACAGACACAGATCGTATTTACCTATTATTTATAATTAGCAACCACATCTTATTTAACTCGTGCTTCCTATAAAAAAAAATCTTAATTAGAACGTTGAGAATGTACAGAACAATGCCCTGCTCAAAAATGCAATTAACAGTTTTAACAGAAATACGGAATATTTTCTATTTACAATACTTACTTAAAAGAAGCATGGAAGGATTTGCAGTGATAATTTATTTTCATGAAATATTTTCGTTAGTTATCCAAATGAAAATATAGGTACTTTTTTATTTTCTATACGAATATTAAAAGAGGAATTTGATTGCTTGTTTGTTTGCATAGAATAGGCTCCGAAAGTACTGAACCGATTTAAAAAAATATTTCTGTGATTTGAAGATAGAATATACCCGGGTTTCATATCAATGGCTATAGAATATTCTCAAAAATCCAGAACTCTAAATATTCTTAAGAGCCAGTTTACCGCGATGCTAGCGCCATTCTCGAAAAAAAAAACTGTTAAACTCAGGCAAATATCATAAATGTGGCACAGAATGACACTAGATAATCTTGCTTAGTATTTTTTGAGCACTGTAAAGTAGTCCTAACTTAAAAGAACAAAATTTTAAACAAATTGTTGCTAAAAGTGGCCACCTTTAGCAACATTTTGTAGCTTTCTTTGGTCTTTAACCTAAAAGCTATACAACAGTGGCCAAAAATACGAGGCTACATTATCTAGTGTCATACTGTGCCACATTATTGATATTTTCCTTAGTTTAGAAATTTTTTTTTTTCGCAAATGGCGCTAGCATCGCTGTAAACTGGCTCTTAAGTATATTTTTTGTTAATAATTCGTAAAATATATATTAATCAAATACCTACTCAATAAGGATTTTAAAATAAATATATATGAATGAAATCGTAGTCAGAGCTACATTTCAAATTAAGATATATCGATCCTATGTGAATAGCTCCAACGAAAACCGGCTGAACGACTCACATCCTTTGCCTTCCCGGATGAAAAAATCTTCACACACCTACCTTACATAAAACATCCATCCCTCTCACACCAGGTAATAGAAAACAAGCGCGAAAGAGACAGGCAGCGTGTGTGAGCTCCGCAATCCATTCGCTCCGCCTACGGGCGGTTTTGTAGGCTGCGGTACCGGTTGGTCGAACAATGTAGAAAAAAAATTAGTGTGCGTTCGTAGCAAGGGACAATAAGGTTACAGCCTTACAGGCATTATTCCGACGAGGCCTCAAGGAGCGGTATCCTTGCAACCGCGCGGAAAATTAAAAAGTGAAATTCATAGTGCATTCGGCTTAATTCCGCCAGGTCATTGGCGAGTCATCGTTAGAAAAAAAAAACGTTGACAATTTCTCCACGGATTTCGGAGAGTGACAGTGATTTTTTTTTAATGGATAATTAGCGGAACTAAAAAGTGGTCTGTGATTTTCAATCGGTTGTGCCTATTTGAGTTTTGTATACGGAGTTTTTCTTTGAGAAGCTGGTAAATACTTTATTTTGTAACAATCAGCATTCTGCAATAACATACATCTACTAACATAACATTAAATTAGTATTTAATTTATTATTCGTTTATACAATTTGCTTTGGAATTAGGTATTTGGTTTGGCCTGTAAATTATAGGCATATTCTTTTTTTTTCTTCAAAAAAATAGTAATTTATTTTTTATTTTTTTTAATGTGCAGTTTTACAGCGCGATATTTCACTATTTATTTTAATAGGTTTTGTAGGTTCATATTCCAGAAACAAAACACAAAAAAAAGGTGAATCTCTACCTCCGAAACTGCTGGAGTTTCTGGACGGACTTAAACATTATTTCATCATTACAAATCTACATTATGTCTAATGAACATCAATATACATAGTATAAAAAAGTCGCTTCCCGAGTCTGTCCCTATGTATGCTTAAATCTTTAAAACTATGCAACGGATTTTGATGCGGGTTTTTTTTAATACATAGATTGATGCAAGAGAAAGGTTTATTAGTATAATTATTATTTATTATTATTATTATGAGCCTGTGCTGTCTTACTGCTGGGAAAAAGCCTCTCTCCCCTTTTTCCATTCATCGCGTATAATAGTTGCACAAAAAAAATATAGGTTAGGCGGTACGAAGTTCGCCGGGTCGACTAGTATAGTATTATATAATATTTTTATAAAGTAGAGCTCGATCAAAACACGCCTTTTCTAGCGGTTACATTTTGTCCCTCAGCTATATTTCTATGTTTCCATGCACACAAACATAACGTCACGGGACTGTTTTTCAATGTTTTCATGTATTATCAATAACTAGTGTGCGCCCCTCTGTTTCGCAAGCGCTATTTCACTTCAAACTGCAGAATCCCAACAATATCTTTATAAATTGTAGCCTCTGTGTTATTCTGATGTATAAGCTAAGCTATATTATTGTTAAGTTTCATAAAAATCCATCCAGTAGTATTTACATGAAAGAATAACAAACATCAATACATAGTATAAAACAAAGTCGCTTCCCGCGTCTGTCCCTATGAATGCTTAAATCTTTAAAACTATGCAACGGATTTTGATGCGGTTTATTTAAATAGATAGAGTGATTCAAGAGGAAGGTTTATAAGTATAATACATGCACAAAATACTAATAGGTGAGGCGGTACGAAGTTCGCCGGGTTGACTAGTTATACATAATTACGAAATTTCGCGTTTATAATATGAGTAGGATCAATTTCTTGCTTTTTCGTCAGTGTCTGAAATTTACACCAACAGCTCTAGTTTTTATACCTCCAAAAGAGGCAGTTAAAAAGATACAATTGAAATAATCTTGTCTAGTAAGTACAGTACAGTCTGGCAGGCTTATGAAAGTCAAGGTTTCCTACCAAAGCTTGTATAGTTTATTGAACTCTCATTGTTAATCTTACCGCCTCGCTACGCCGCCGTGCGGTGCAATATATTAAGATACTGGCTGTCCTGGCGAACTTCGTATCGCCTTACAATTTTATATAGAAAAAAATTTATTGTTTTTGCCTTTCCTCCTCGCAATTTTTCCATAACATAATAATCTTAACTTTTAGACCTTCCCTGGACTACAATAACATTTTGAAATATAAAATTAATTAGATAAGCCCAGCCGTTCTGAAGTTTTAGCGAGACATACGAATCGCGAACGTTTTTTATATATTTTATATTATATTATACATAGAATAAAATAAAGCCGCTTTCCGCGTCAGTCCCTATGTATGCTTAAATCTTTAAAACTATACAACGAATTTTGATGCGGTTTTTAATAATAGACAGAGTGATTAAAGGGTATAAGGTTTATAAGTATAACTAGTCGACCCGGCGAACTTCGTACCGCCTAACCTATTACTATGTTGTGCATGATTATACATATAAACCTTCCTCTTGAGTCACTCTATCTTTAAAATAAAACCGCATCAAAATCCGTTGCATAGTTTTAAAGATATAAGCATACATAGGGACAGACGCGGGAAGCGACTTTGTTTTATACTATGAACTAGATAGAGGCTGCCCCGCGGTTTTTCCCGCGCAAATTTCTCATAAACACAAAGTTCCTGTTTTTTCCCGTTCCCGTGGGAATTTCGGGAAATCCCTTCTTAGTGCTCACCTACACTCCCTAAGGAACCTACATGCAAAATTTCAGCCCGCTACGCCCAGTAGTTTCGGCTCTGCGTTGTCTGTCAGTCAGTCAGTAACGGAAGAGTTTTATATATATTGACTAGAGGCTGCCCCGCGGTTTCACTCGCGCAGATTTCTCGTAAACACAAAAATCCCGTTTTTTCCCGTTCCCATGGGAATTTCGGGAAATCCTTTCTTAGTGCTCACCTACACTCCCTAAGGAACCTACATGCAAATTTTCAGCCCGCTACGCCCAGTAGTTTCGGCTCTGAGTTGTCTGTCAGTCAGTCAGTAACGGAAGAGTTTTATATATATTGACTAGAGGCTGCCCTGCGGTCTCACCCGCGCAGATTTCTCATAAACACAAAAATCCCGTTAATTCCCGTTCCCGTGGGAATTTCGGGAAATCCCTTATTAGTGCTCACCTACACTCCCCAAGGACCCCACGTGCCAAATTATAGATTTCTACGCCCAGTAGTTTCGGCTCTGCGTTGTCTGTCAGTCAGTCAGTCAGTCAGTCAGTCAGTAACGGAAGAGTTTTATATATATTGATTGATACAAGCATAAAATAGTAGAAGATAAGGCGGTACGAAGTTCGCCGGGTCTACTAGTATTAAGATAAAGACTAGCAGCTTACACGGCGAACTTCGTACCTCCTTACATTATTATTTTACACTGTATTATTAAATACACCCTTGTTATATACTGAATTTTCAAAAATATTGTATAGTCTAAGTTAATCAATATATATAAAACTCTTCCGTTACTGACTGACTGACTGACTGACTGACTGACTGACTGACTGACTGACTGACTGACTGACTGACTGACTGACTGACTGACAGACAACACAGAGCCATAACTTCTGGGCGTACCGGGCTGAAATGCATGTAGGTTCCTTAGGGAGTGTAGGTGAGCACTAAGAAAGGATTTCCCGAAATTCCCATGGGAACGGGAATAAAATGGATTTTTGTGTTTATGAGAAATCTGCGTGAGTGAAACCGCGGGGCAGCCTCTAGTCAGAGATAAAGTGAGATTCTAATGGTGAAAGAAGTTTTCAAATCGTTTTACCAGTTTCGGAGCATATTCAATTCGAACAAACAATCAAATCTTTCCTCTTCATTATATTAGTGTAGATAGAAACTTGGCTGTATGTGAGACGTACCAAGATGTAGCGGCAGAGATTTAGTTTGTAATTAATGTAACGGATTATTTTGATTACAGCTCTTGTCTTGTTATTTTAATTACATTCTTCTTTGTAAGCTATATAGGTTGGTAGTTTTACGGTACGATTTTAGCTTCAGCTGTAGTTACACACCTACATAATAACTTAACTAGTCGACCCGGCGAACTTCGTACCGCCTAAACTATATCTTTCTTGTGCGTGTATTATACTTATAAACCTTCCTCTTGAATCACTCTATATATTATAAAAGACCGCATCACAATCCGTTGCATAGTTTTGAAGATATAAGCATACATAGGGAAAGACGCGGAAAGCGACTTCATTTTATACTATCTACTAGAGGCTGTCCCGCGGTTTTTCCCGCGCAGATTTCTCATAAACACAAAAATCCCGTTTTTTCCCGTTCCCGTGAGAATTACGGGAAATCCTTTCTTAGTGCTCACCTACACTCCCTAACGAACCCATGTGCAAAATTTCAGCCCGCTACGCCCAGTAGTTTCGGCTCTGCGTTGTCTGTCAGTCAGTCAGTCAGTCAGTCAGTCAGTCAGTCAGTCAGTCAGTCAGTCAGTCAGTCAGTCAGTCAGTCAGTCAGTAACGGAAGAGTTTTATATATATTGATTGATGGTAAATTTAGCTGATGATAATAATATTTTGGAGGTTTAAGAGAGATACATACTATTACTAGAAAATAAAAAATACATAAGTATATTAGAAACCAATGCATATTTTCAAAAAAAGTAAATCGTATAAACCTAGATTATTCAATGCTGAAGCGATGGACATCAAAATAATTGTGCTTTGCAAAGATTAAGGTAGCGAAAACGTTTTCCCCCAAAACGCAAATTTCATCAAAAAATTTGCTCCCTCTCTGTCGCATGGTTGCGCTTAGGGGGTGACAGTATTAGTTTTTCTTAATATTTTTGCGTTGCTATACTGTCCTCTTAAGTAGGTATCTTATCAGCCTACAAGACAGCCGCTGATGTGTACTTAGGCCTTTTTTTTTATAGATATAATAAGTGTTGTGTGATGCGGTATTATTAAGGGCACGATTTTTTTTTAGCGATTGGAGCTAGTTTCGCGTTACGCGGTCGGCGAACTCTTTACGCGAACGCAGAAACTCCCATAACGCGAATCGATCAAACATGACAGATCCCATGTCAAAATATTTTATTTTATCCGCCATCTTTATTATTTACTATCGCCTAGGGAATAGTATTTTCTGTCCTGAATAAGTGTAATACAATTTTCAATTCTATAATTTTAACGATTTCATGCACAAGTTTTTGTATCCATCTTTGGCTTTTTTATTTGAACGATTGATTGATTGATTGAACGCTCGTCCCAGCATGTTTTCTAAATTTATGTAAAAAATATAAAGAAATGAAAATGTTTTTAAAAGATTGCCTTTCAAATTAAATTGAATACCACATCTTAAAACTCAAATCCTATTGTCATAATAAACGTTACATTAACCTTTTAACCGCCAAGCACTTGATATGAAGTAGTCACAAAGTTCTCCCACCACGCCAAGCACTTCTCTGGAAGTAGCTTACATTTTTACATTTTATGACCCAACTATATGTTCTAAAGAGAAAAATCAAATTGGATACTGTTCTTGAAGCTTCTATGAAGTAATTCATGTTAACAGATTTTGTGAAAAGTTAATAAACTTAGAATAATAAGACGATAAACTTTAAGAAACTTTCAAATGAAAAATAGTGTGCTCTCCCACGCCAAGTACTTTACTGGAAGTGGTCTAGTGTTGTGACATTACTCGGAATTTTCGATGATTCCTAACAAATATATTTTTTTAATTATTATAACTATACACTTTTTCAACCATCTCATAACGTGTACGCATAGTGCGGACTAAAATAATATAATTTCTATTAGAATTTACTATTGATTCCTTTATTGTAGACATTACAAATCCTCGCCTTTGAAAATGTCGACAACAATTAATAAGGTAGGCGGGCGGCTCTAGCGTAGCAACCCGTTCATCAGTTGTTTGATATATCCCGTACGCCAAGCACTTGAGGTGAAGTGCTGCTGTGACGTCACATACGCAAGACAAGTTTTTTAGTGCTGTGCTAAAGAGTGGACATTTTGGTACATTGTGTCTAGACTGTTGGTACGCTCAGCGTAAAAAATAGTGAAAGTAGGTACATCTACAGATGATTTGCGCTGCGCATTTTCCAATGGTTCTAATTAGAAACTAATAAAATATTGTTGAATTGAATTAAGTCAGTTTGGATTTGGTCGTAAAAGTACCTACCTACTAATACTACGTTTACTTCGAAACGTGTACACTTAGATAAGATAAGATAAGATTTATTTAATGCTCTTATGAAATAATTTACACAGTTAGCATGTACAAAACATTCATAAACCCCGTAAGGGCGCAGCAAAAAAAAATTAAAAACTTAAAAATACTACTTAGCTTACACTAAGTATATCACACTAGGTTAGGTTATTGCAGTCTTTCACTGAGTATAATAGTTTATGCTTAAAAAAAATACTAACTTACACAATGAAAAAAAAAAAAAAAAAAAAAAAAAACAAAATAGAAACTAATAAAGTGAATGGGAAAAGGTTTTAACAATTTTTATTTAATCCTTGTCGTCTAAGAATTCTTGTAGAGAGTAGTAACATTTTTCTATTAGGTAATTTTTTAATTTATTTTTTATGTTTGTATTTTTGTCATTTTGTGTCATGATGGGTTTGAGCTTATTATATATTTTTACACAGGTTGCAAATGGGCTGTTATCAATTAATGTTAGAGTAGAGTTTGGAGCTGCTAATTTAGTTTTTGGTCTGAGGTTTTGTGGTCTTGAGTACTCTGGAAATAATTCACTATGTTTTGTTACAAAGAGGTAGCATTCTATTATATGAATACAGGGTAAAGTAAGTATATTTAATTTTTTAAAATAGGGTCTGCAACTTTCGATTGATTCGATGTTGACTATAATTCTGATACATCTCTTTTGAAGTATTAATAGTTGTGATATCTCTGCAGTTTCCCCATAACACTATTCCGTATTGAGTCTTGAGTGGGCGTACGGGTAGTAGGCGGTCAATGCAGCTTTGGTGTCGGTGGATTTTTTTAGTTCTAGTAACGCGTATGTGAAGCTGGAGAGTTTTGATATTAGTTTATTTATGTGGTTTTTCCAATTTAAGTTTGTGTCGATTTCTATTCCTAGCAATGTGTACGAGTCAACACATTTTAATTGTGTTCCATTATATTGAAATTTAATTTGTAAGGGTGTTTTTTGGTAAGGTCTAAACTGTATTATATGTGTTTTTGAGAAATTTATTTCTAGATTATGTTCCGATAACCAGGATACTACTTTGTTTATTACGTCGGTAAGTCGGGAGTTTAAGTTGTCGTTTTTTTGGGAGGGAATTACTAGTGAGGCGTCGTCAGCGAAGAGAGTACAGAAAGTGTCTATGCATTTAGGAAGGTCGTTTATGTATATTAAGAATAAAATACACCCTAATATACTTCCTTGGGGAACAGATTTTACAATACTCGTGGTTTCGGATTTGATGGATGATATTTTTCCTGTTGCGGGGTCAAAGTGTTCTATCTCAACGCACTGTTTCCGGTTTTCGAGGTAAGACCGAAACCACTTATGAGCGATTCCTCTTACCCCTATGCCGTACAGTTTCTCAAGCATAATATCATGAATGACTCTATCATATGCTTTGCTCATGTCTAGCAGTACACCTACAGCGTATTTTCTGTCATTTATTATATTAAATATCTCTTTAGTGTAATTAAAGACAGCAAGTGTTGTAGAATGGTTTTTCCTAAAAGCATTTTGATCAGCATTAAATATGCAAAACTTTTCGCAGAACGAATACAGACGCTTATTCATTGCTGTTTCAAATACCTTTGAAAAAGATGGTAAGAGGGCTATAGGGCGGTAATTTTCTGGGTTTAGTTTATCTCCTTTCTTATATATCGGTCGAGTGATAGCTATTTTGATTAGATCAGGAACAGATCCTTCCTCAAAAGATTGATTTACTAGGGCTGTAAGGGGAGGAGTCAGCTCAGTTGCACATTTCTTTAGCAGCATCGGAGGTATCTCATCATAACCAAAGCTACGCTTATTTTTTAGTTGTTTAATAATATTGTAAATTTCTCGTTCGTTTACTGGTTCTAGGAAGAGGGACTTTTCCGAAGGAGAGAGCACGGCACGGCCTCTGCACGGTGGTCCTGTCCTGTCTCCGACCGACTGAAAGTAGTCATTAAAAATATTTGCGACTTTATTTGGTTCCTCACATAAACTGTTGTTTATTTTTAGTTTTATGTTTTTAGGTGCTCTTTTTCTCGTTTTATTTGTTTGTTCCTTTACTATTGTCCACATTGTTTTTATCACGTTTTCAGAGTTGTTTATTTTTCGTTTATATTGTAGTTTTTTTGATAACTTAACTATCTTTTTTAGTAATTTTTCGTATTGCTTATAGTATTTATTTAGTGTAGAGTCGTTGGTTTGTTCTACTAGTAATTTCAGCAGTCTTTTATTTTTACATGACTTTTTTATACCTTTTGTAATCCAGTTTGTTTTTGTTTGAGGTTTACTTTTTATAAATATTTTAGGTATACATAGGTCTAATATTTCGTTCACTTTATTAGAGAACTGTGTGTAGTTTTGATTAACATTATTTCCTGCAATAAGGATATCTTCCCAATTTAGTTTTGTAAGTTCAGCTCTAAAATCGTTTATATTTTTATCATTAAATATTCTCTTTTGTGATAATTTGATCTTAATATGGTAGTTAGGTTTTATTGGTAACTTTACAATGACGCCTTTATGGTCGCAGAAACCGAATTCTTTGGCTTGAATATTTTTATTTTTTAGATAAAAATTGAATAAAAAAGATCTACAAATGGTCATTACAGATTTTTTACAAACATCCTTACATAGCTGGGTAAACGCTTAAATAGACACCATAAAATTGAATATTATACTATAGAACAAAATCACGTCTTTAAAAAAAGCTTTCAACATTTAAAACGGTATTCACAAAGTAATAGGAAATACCCAGCAAAACTAAAAAAAAATATTGGCAATTAATTCCATAAATGCGTTTGATTTGTTTGCTAAAGCTTTAGGTAGCAGTGCTCAGAGACAAATAGATGTCGCATTATGTTGTGTTTGTGCGTAAGGTATGTTGGATAGGCACCCCGCCTATGCGTTTATGCTAAAACAAAAGCGTCGATTCCAGGTAAGAATACTCTGCAAAAAACCCTTTACAAAAATGTGATTTATGACTTTGTTTACCTTAAAAATTATTCTTTCCCACGGCTTCTACTACTGGAATACAGATTTGCAGAGAACTATTGGGACCTTACCTCATAAGTTGTTTTTTTTGAACTAGTTAAAAGTTCATTAAAAAAAACTCTACAACATATATTTGTTTACGTATGTAAATTGAGATACTTAAGAAAATTCCTGATGAAAATTAAAAAATCTCTTTGATGAAGTGTAGATTTGTAATTTTTAATTTAAATGTTATTTATGTCCTCGAAATTAAAACAACCTTTGATTTTACATAGTTCTTTATAATGACGTTTTGGATACGATGTTATCTATGATTGATTTATGGCAATGGTCGAGGGACGAACAGCTACAAACATAAATTATATTAATTTTTAGATTTTTAATTTATAGAAAGTATAGTTTTAATTTTGTACATATTTGTATTTGAGGACGAAAGAGAATAATTAAAAAAATATATAATTTGCCAAAAGAAAACTAAGTATAGGTACTATATATTTTTTTTTCCAGAATTAATTACGTATTTATACAAAAATAGAAAGAACGCGCGTGCGGTCGGTGCGAAGCCTAGATCCCTCTAGAGGGGCACGATAAGGACCGATGCGCTCGCGACACTATAGGCTCCGTCCGCCCCATTTATATTGTCTCCATAATGTAAGGCCCCTGCAAACGCAAAAGCGGAGCGTTTTTTAATGGTGGCGAAAACACCAAGGGAACATTATTTTGTTGTTACGAGTGTTAGACAAATTTACCCAACAACTTCCATGTCCCAATACAACTCAATTTAATAAAGCTTGACGGCTATTGGTTTTTTCAAATTATAAGCTTTATAACACTAATACTATACGTTTTTTAACTAACAACTATAGCTTTTGGAGTATAAATTGAGTTGTGTTTCCATGCCCATTGTCCAGGTATGATTCAATGAAATATCCCGCCACGCTCATGACAAAAATGGTGCCTTAAACTGTAACGAGAAATGCATCACATGGCATGTGACTCATGAACCTAAAATTATTAAGTTACTTGAGTGAGATTATTTTGATTGGTACATAAATCGTTTTATTAAAAACTAGTCCACCCGGCAAACTTCGCACCGCCTAACGTATAACTATCTTGTGCACGTATTAAACTTATAAACCTTCCTCTTGAATCACTCTATCTATTTAAAAAAAACCGCATCGAAATCCGTTGCATAATTTTAAAGATTTAAATACGATTAAATAAAAGATAAAAAAATATAGTACAAAAAAACTATCGACTCTGTGATTAACAACCCTTTAACGAGATCGAACTTCGCAGTTTTTGTGTCTCTCCAGCGCCGAGTACTTGATATGAAGTAGTTAGTGACGTGCCACCGCTTTAGTTTGTTATATAATTCAGTTTAAAGTAATCGGACAAAACTCCATAAAAGCAAATTCTAATTGGGTTCTAGCATTACAAAAGTTTAAAAAACGGGAAAATGTTTAGCTTTTCGTATATTAATCACTCCATTGTTTATTTATCTCACATAAAAATTTTGGTTGATTTTGTGTGTCGATTGAATTTTGCAATCACTAATGTTTTTGAAGGTAAAATGCCTTGGCGTGGGGGAGCAACCTTCGTTTATTTCCTGCGGCGCCGAAAAGGTTAAACTCTTTTCAGGAGCAATTACGATAAATATTTAATCCGTTTAAAAATGCCCACATTGTCATCTCGAGCGACATTTTGTTAATATTCCGATCTTTTTTTTAAAAAGGTGCGTTCGGAATGAGTAACCATCCCACTTGAAGCGTCAAGCGTTGAAGTGCGTGGCTGTCAGTCTTGTTTCTTTTTTTTTCTCGTATAAAAAGAAAACAGGTTCCTTTTTCAAAATTCGAAGGCAAAGGCACGATGCGACGCACGCATCGGATCGCACGATGATCGACTTTGTATATTGTAACAATCTCGTTTTTTTTATTTTCACAGAGTTTCTTAGTTCTCTCTTCAGTACTATTCCTAAATAATATCAACACTGATATACTGACATTACATCAAGGTATTATAACACTAAACACAGAAATAAACAACGTTTTTTTTAAGTACCATTACATTGATTACTGATTTATATGTCATTATTTACTTAGTAGGTAGGTAAACAAGATTATGAGAGAGAATGGACCAAAGGTGCGTAGCGAGCGACCAATGAAAGTATTTTTAAGTACTCGTTGCTTGGTTAATAAAACTAAATTGGATATAAACAATTAAGCATACCAAGAGATGTCCCTTGAAACGGCTCTTGTGAAAAAGATCAAAATTTACTTTATATACAAGAGTACCAGACAAGTAAACAATACCAAGAAATAGAAACACGGTATCATTTCTAATCAAGCGACTGTCAAACATCAATTGCCCGCCATCTTAGAAACAATTGAAACAATCACGCGGGGGGTCATTAAATGACGGCGGCCATCTTGAAAGCCGCGGGCTTCGGCGCCACATTCCATTTTTAAATTGACCAGCCGTCTCTCTCTGGCTGGGGCCTGGGGCAATTTAAATTTCGGATCATTTTTAAATTAATGTCCCGTCTTCGTCTTTTGTGTTGCGTGGGAGCAGGACAGTTGCATTTTTTTGTTTGGTCCTGTGGTTTCGTCCTGTTGTGCTTTGTGGTTACGCCGACGCGACGGTTCTTGGAATGTATGCTTTTGTCCTTAATCGTCGTGTTTAAGTGGGGATACCTATGTACGATTGCTATCTGTTTTTTATCGAATAATACAAAAGCAATATTTGGCGATTCCCATTATGATACAAGCTTTTAATCAATGTGCAATCGATAAGAAGTCAAAAGGATTTGTATTTCAAAATTGCGCCGACTACGAACCGAAAGTCGGCGTTTTTGATATGTGACTTTGAGTTTTTAACTTAAGTGATTTAAGATTTTCATAACATAATAAACTTTTTTAATTAACAATTCGTTTTATTTGTCACGATAAAATAAGAGAAAAACTAAATCCATTTCCGTTTCACACACTGCAAAAACAATGCATAACTAAACTGAAATCAACACAATCGATTCCGAACACGCCTGAAAGGCAGTCGTTCTTTTTTTAAAGCGGGAAACATGGACATGGACGCCATTTTGTTTTGGTATGGTACCTAATTTCAGACGACCTTCATGCTCGGAAATGTAATTTGTATTTTTATTAGAATCTAAATTAGCTTTATTCTACCGACCCGGCGAACTTCGTACCGCCTAACCTATTGCTAAGTTGTGCATATATTATACATAGCTATAAATTTTCCTCTTGAATCACTCTATCTCTCTAAACAACGCATCAATACCCATTACTTACATAGTTTTTAAAGATTTTAGCATATACACCGAACACCAGCGGGAAGGGACTTATAGTTTTAAATACGTTTTATACTATGTATTAATTAAGTGTAGTACATAGCTGTTATATAGTTTTTTTATACCCAGTTCGAAATTTCAATGATCGTAATTATTAGGTATGGATGTACTAGGATTTCATAAAACCTAAGAAGACAGTTCTCTTTTAATTCAACTGTTTATTCCATTTATTTCTTGTTTAGTTTAATATCCAAGACAATAACTTCAAGGAAAAGACATCAACGTACGCACCGAACTTTAATTTGCGTTAATATTCCTAGAGCTTGTGTAAAAGTCTTCATCCCCTTCTTCTTGAATCTTACATTTTCTTTTTTATTACAATTATAATAAGTAAAATATTTTGTTGTGAAAGATAATTCCACATAACTCACAAGATCACATAAAACTTTGATTTCAAAAACGAATCTTAAGAGGGCGACTTATTACTTATTAGCGACTTTGTTAACTATTGCTGTTTTCTTCGTGCGTGTAACAGAATTAGCCTTTGTTAAAGCGCAATGTTTAACAAAGTCGCATTAAATAGATAAATATATAAACTATTTATTTTCACTAATAATACACACAACATAAAATACACATAAAAAGATAAATAACAATTCTACACATAAAATGTATGGTGCTAAAAGGTGCGAAAAGTATTACAACTGAAAATAGGCCCCGACTCAGCATCATGTCACAATTTCCTGTAACGCTGGTATTCTGCCGGCACCAAAATGGAGTGAGGGCTAGTACAATTATAAGTCGATCGAATTTAGTTAAGAAAATTACCCCCCAGAGTACCCCAGTGTACATCAAATCTTCGTAATCACAACCACAAACTAGCCCCAATGCTTCAAATAATATAATAGCTACTCACTACCAGTACCATTGCTTCGTCTCGTCCAAGTTGAGGCCTCCTTCCGTTCACGCCAGACGTTTTAAAAAACAACAATAGTCAACTCGACGTAACGTATCGTAACCGTATCAAAACACAACCTTGACAGTGACTCGGCCCGATCGGATCGAATAGAATCGCGAGTGGTCGATGAATCGATTTTATAGTGCTGTATCGATTGTTTACAATCGTTATGTCATAGTTGCTGATAAGTTTTAGCTTTTGATATCATCAGCGTCGCAACTGAAAGTCGTACACCGTTGTGTTGGACATAGGTGTCCTCACAGGTGGCTAAAAGGACAAACATTGTGAGGGTGTTGTGTTTGTGCCGTAAAAAACACGCTTGGCAGAAGGTTGGAAATCGCAGTAGGCTCTTCAAATAGACGCTACTGCTAGTCCTAAGTTGAAAACACGAAGAACGAGCTTCCCTTAATAGACTTAAATGACAACCCCGAGAGATTTGGTGCTAGTTTCTATTCTATGCCGCTAACCGAACTATCCAAAAACGAAACTGGGGGTTAGACTTTTTTTACTTTTCTTATCCCAAAAAAAAACTTTATTTTTCTCTTCAACACACTGTGACTTGATTAAAAAGAGTTAAACCTGGTCTAAATGACATCAATATACATAGTATAAAACAAAGTCGCTTCCGGGGCGTCTGTCCCGGATTTTGAGTCGGTTTTTGAATAGATAGAGTAATTCAAGAGGAAGGTTTATAAGTATAATACATGCAAAAGGTAGTAATAGGTTATGCGGAACAAAGTTCGCCGGTCGACTAGTAGTAATATAAATTGTCGATTTAGAACTGCTACCTTTATAGTGGTAACAGGGAATAAGTTTATGTTCAAGTCGTACAGTCTGCAAAAAATAACTGCATTGCATTATGATTTACAGCTAACCCTTCCAACGCTACTGTCCATAATTGGTTTAACCTGGCGACATTGTCCCGGAGGCCCCAAAGGCGATTATAACGTGAACACTGTTCCTTATTCAAATTCAGGATTAAGTGGACGTCAACTGTTTTTTTTTCTTGTTCGCCATTCAAGAAGGATTAGGTTTTAAAAGAGAATGGAAGTTGGTAAAAGGTGTGGTTTTGTTGATTGGGGAATTGTTTCTGTTTTAAAACCCTTTGTTAGTGTACAAGCTAAAAAGCTTGTTCACAAACCATATTAATTAATTGTTTTGTAGAACATATATAAAATGCTCATAACAAATGGCGGTTAGGACGGTGTATGTAACAGATTTGTCTATGGTCTCCTGCGACTTAACTTAACCAAAGAAAAAGAGCTATACAGAAAACCGGAAGTGTTACGCCGGCCTAGACCGCTACTGTACCTAGGTAAAAAGAGGTACTTCGAATATTTTTGTAATTACTAGTCCCGGCGAACTTTGTATCGCGTGGAATTTTTCCATATTTTCTCACCTTTTAAACCTTCGTTCTCGAGTTTTAGCGAGACTAATGAACCACGATTCATTTTTATAAATATAGTAGATTTACATTATTTATTTATTTCTTCTCTTCTCACTATATTTTCACGAATATATATTTTGACATCACAGGCTAAAAACTAACTAAAACTTTTTTTATTTATTGTTATTGATAATATTGTAATTTAGTTAACACTACGCTACGCTCTAATAAGGTAAAATTAACATCAACGCCGACTGATAAAAAAAACCTTTTCAACCCAGTGGCACCATTTTGACAATTGTCGATGCTAATGCACAATGACATATCTTTACCGTTTGACAGTAATCCCGCCTTTGTGGCCAGTTACATGCGGTGACAGTTGTTTTTTTTTACAGTAACGGTGGTTTTAAGGGTTAATTGTTTTGAGGCTTTGGTTTTGGCGAGCTACCCTTGCTGAGCAGGGTTACTCCTATCTTACTATACAGTTAAGCGTTTCGTATATAATTCGTTCGTTCTAAGTAAAAATTTGCAGAATCCGCTGATTATAAACTAAAAATCAGCAAAGCCGCTATGACGGCTGGTATAATTCTTGCAGATGGAATTTTTCCCTAAAGCTAGAAAAATAATGGCAATAAATTTTATCTCGGAGCAATTTCCAAATAAGTTTTCCGTGGCTTTTATTTTGTTATTGCTTAAAAAGTTAAAATTATTAATATGGTTCGCTTTCTTTTAGATAAACGGATAACGGGATAGAACCCCTTATAGGAAGAATTCTCTCCCTATGGCTTTGAGTGAAATACGTTTTTATTACTAAATTTTCAATATCTCTCTTCCTAGGTGAATACGTTCTTCTCGGCGAGCTGCCCCGCGAGCTGGTCAACAGCGAGGAGTCGAGGTTCGACCTTTTGGAGGAGGCTCTCAACTTGGTGGAACTCAGCGACGACCCGCCGAAGGGCGAGCAGCCCAATGAACAGCCGGAGGTGAGTTAGGGAGCGTTGCGACCAGAGATGTGTAGCGATAGATGTGTTTTTAAGAACTAATGATATCACTTTATTCATGTTTTGCTAGGTAAATTAAGGAATTCTATTGGTTCGTAAAAACAAATCTCGCTTGCTGCGTATCTCTGCTGCGTCTTTCTCTTAATAAGCCTGTCCCTAGAAACTAGAGCTAACGCAATGCATTAAATGATGCGTGATGATGAACTTGCATGCGCTAATGGCACAGAACTTGGCGCTTGACGAATTGAAAGCTGAATCGCAAGATGAACATGAAAGCGCACACACAATAACGCAGACACAAAAGTTGAGCTTCACATTTGATCGGATGATGGACGGCCACTGCTAGACTTGACCTCTCCTACAGCCCTCTAGCAGGCGGATGGCGATTACAGTGTGATGGGGTCTTTAAATGAACGTTCCTGCCCGTCCTTCGTGTGTTCCCTTAGTCGTCTTTTATTGCGACACCTACGAGTGAATATTGGGTGATGGTATCAATTTTTTTTGGAACCTATCGTGTATGTGGGGCTCGCACCCACTAAAACCCCCCGGCGGCCGTCTTGGCGCTTTTGGGAAGGACCCCGGGAACCACGCATTAAAGCGCCCGAAGTCCTTTTCCACGCTCAGCAGCTATCAGCTTCGTGTTCGAAGAGGGCATATTGTTTCTTTCCCGGCTCGCCTTCGGAGCTGTGGCGGCACAGTGCCACAAGCTGCTGTGCCGCCGCCCATCTCGGGGCCGTTTGATGAGTGTGTCGGGCCTTCGCCCTTCACACCCACGACCCCAAAGACCCCTTTACCTATTCTTACGCCCGGACCTACAGTGCTTGGGTGATGGTATCCTGCCTTCTCTGCTTCAGCTGTAAAGTATTAGTGTAGTAATGATTGTATCGTTCCGTTACAGGCAGTAGAGGGCCCGAGCGGCTCGGCGGACGAGATGCTGCACCCGGCGATGGCGCGGCACGCGATGCCGCCGCACCATCCGCTGGCGCACTATCATAATCAGGTATGTAAATACATAATCTCACGCCTTTATTCCTCGAACGGTAAGGCAGAGGCATCAGCTCATCAGAGCCGGCCGGACCCACGTTTAGCCGAGTTTATGTTTTTATACCATTGTGACAAGGAGCCAGCTTGTCGCCGCGGTTATAACGACCACTACTGCGGCCGCTGAATCATCTTACTATTTGGACAATCAGGTGATTCAAGCCTGCAATATCCTAATGTTACTTCTTTACAATTTGGTTTATCACAAGTAAGTTTCATTGTTTTTATATGCTCTTAGGAATCTACTGTTGTTTTTTATTTGCGGCACTAACTCCGCGTGGGTTCGCTATCGCTAAATGAGAATTTTCCGATCCCATGGTTTTTTCGGGATGAAAGAATCCAAAGCTTCCTTTGATTGAAAGCCAGTCTTAGCATGGTTGATCTTAGCATGGCTATTTAGCTCTTCAAACTTTTTCAACGAAGAACCCTGCTGCCCGTGCTTCGGCTGTTCCATTAGCCATTTGCGTCACCCACGAGAGAAAACGGAGTGGTAAAATTATTATATGCCGTCACTACACGGAAAATTTGAAGATACTTTAAATCCTGGCTAAAATAGATCTCTTTTCAAGATAACTATAGATCTCTATAGTTCTATTACACTAGTTGTTTAAAAACAATATCTGAGATCAACACTTGAACTTTTCACCCCCGATGCCAAGAGTTTACGATCTAAAGGCGGTCGCCCACCGCTTGCTATGTCGGCACAAAAAGGCGTACAACCGCCGAACAACGAAGTAATGATTAATGATCCCTAGTGCCGATGTCGCCTTAGCCCGCTGGTGTATACCACACACGACGCTACGGCAAGTTGGGTTTTGGGACAAGCTATAAGTTTTATAGGACAGAAATATCTTGCAGCGGTTTTGTTAGGTAAAAGTTGTTACCCCTTTCTCTGTAAAATCATTGCGAAAGGGAGTAGAATCATTTGATAGAGGAGGGTTCGTTTGTGGGCGTCTCCAGGCGACCATATTGTCGTAAGGCAAGGCAAACATTTGTTTGCCTGAGCCAATTTGTGGGCACCCTGAGCTACCTACCTCGCCTCTCGCAGTACCTATACTTTACCAAATAGGGTATCAATACAAATTAGATTAGATATGTAGTCTAATTTACTTTCAATAAGTGATATCTTGTATTCTATATTGAATAAAGAATTTTTGACTTTGACTTTTTCGAGAAGCTGATAAGAAGTCGAACTTCGTACTTTCTCATCATCTCAGCCGAAAGACGTCAACTGCTGAAAAGACACCCATGGCACAGTATAATAAATAGTACTACATACAGTATGGGCACTCCCTGCCTCCCTCAGCAAGTGCGGACGTCCCGCGCTCGGTTACTACTTAGTTACCGCTTAGTACAAGTAGCAGTAGCACGTCTTATCTCACTCACACAATAATGATACGCACGTACATGAGGTTCGGCTGTGCGCGAAGCATTTTTTCTATTTAGTGTCCGAGGTGTGCCCATGGGGTGAGATAGGGGTATACTATGCTGCAGGCACAATTCGGACCCTTCATAGAAAAAATCAAGTAAAAAATCGTGCACGCGTATCTTTATTGTGTGAGTGAGATAAGACGTGCGACGCTGCTTTATTTGTACTGAGCGGTAACTGAGAGGTAACCGAGAGCGAGGGAGCAGCACTTGCTGAGGGAGGCAGGGAGTGCCCATACTGTATGTAGTACTATTTATTATACTGTGCCGCAGGACTGGCTTACACCTTTGAGCACCTCTGTGGTTCAGTTAGCAGTTTTGTTGACTGTTTCTTGGGCGGTACACGTTCGATTCCCGGTGGGACATGTCTCTGTAACAATGTGTTTCGAGCACCCTACATACCGGTTCTATTCTAGCCAATTCGAGCTACTAGTTTCTGATGTGTATACTGTAAAATTTCATCATATTTCGATTAGTAGTTTCTAAGTAAAATCGCTATGTGTTCTACCTTGTACTGTATGCCACGGAAACATGTCATCTAACCCAACTTGACTCCTGATCAATCAATCATTACGTCTCTCAATCATTAGACAAATTGTTCACAAGCCGACTGTTTTCTGCCTTTTTATCGTTTTGACTACTGACCGGTAAAAACTTTGGTATCTCTTAAAACAAATCATCTGAACTGAAATTGATTAAGAGGCATAGGACATCTAAAGTGGCGCAACCCGCGAAAAAATATTAATATACTCTAAACTAAGGCAAATATTAAAAATGAGGAACAGTATTCCACCAGATAATGTAGCCTAATATTTTTACTTCAACGACCAAAGAAAGCTACAGATTGTTGCCAAAAGTGGCCACTTTTTGAAAACCTTAGTTTATATATAATATCTTTTTCGCGGGTGGCGCTACTTTAGCTGTTCTATGCCTCTTAGGCGAGCTCCACACTCGAGCACGCTTCATACGATAATAGGTTGACAAAAGGCGACCTTATCGCTGTAATCTAAGCGAATCATTGCTGTTCAACTGTTCTTTACATGAAGAAATAAACAATGTAAATTTTCACTTTTCCCTCGACTGTACTGCAATTAGATTAAGTTATAATAAAATCATCAAAAACACTAGTACAGTACTAGTACGGTTTTACTGTATTGCGAAAAATAACTCTTCTTCCTTGGTATTACAGTCTAGGGCGCACGAGACGATAGATATAACTGTTACGCCGTTCTTGACCGCCACTTGTACATAGAGCTGATCATTACACATATAGATAAAAACTTTTTATCAAAAAATTAAACCGCCGAAAAAACTGAAAAGCATTAAATAATAGGGAAACATTTTCTATTAGGCCTTAATTTACTCACTTCTCAAAGTAATTTTGGATTACCAAGAAATTTTAAGTCGGCGCCACACCACACAAGCAAATTCATTATCTATGTAAAGCGCGATGCGCAGCGGCATACGTTTTTCGGTTATTTCTTTGAATTTCAGGTAATTTAGTGATCTTTATTCGTTGATTCTGTGGCACCGACTCAAAATTTCTTGGTAATCCAAAATTACTTTGAGAAGTGAGTAAATTAAGGCCTAATAGAAAATGTTTCCCTATTATTTAATGCTTTTCAGTTTTTTCGGCGGTTTAATTTTTTGATAAAAAGTTTTTATTTTTTGCTTTTCAGTTTTTTTTGGGCTAATTTTTTTGACCCCAGCTAATCACCCTTCACAGGGTGGTCGCACCCCACAAGGTGGACACACAACCTAGTGAAGGTTGAGGGACTAACAGGATGAGGTTCGATTACGACCGGTCGGTGAGGCGATTTGTGAGGGAGGCCTATGTCCAGCAGTGGACGTCTTTCGGCTGATTTTATTTCATTTCCAAAGATATTGTAGGTATCAAAAGTTATAATGTAACACGGAAATGCAACCTGTGAGTGGATAAATCGACCCGCCGACCAAAAAGTCACCCCTATTTTCCCACCCTTAGGGTGGGAATTTTATTTCCAAATTTTTATGGGACCAACTTCAAGGTATACCCTGTCGATTAAAAAAAGAATTATTAAAATCGGTCCACACAGTAAAAAGTTATGCGTGATCATACATAAAAAAAAAAAATATACGCGACGAATTGAGAACCTCCTCCTTTTTGTTTTTTCGTCGGTTAAAAACGTAGTTGAAAACTAAATATTATCTACAATAGGGATATGTATGTTTAGAAGGTATACCTAGTTGGTTTCTTTTTAATCAAAAAAATCTCGATTAGTAAATCTGACAAATCGGAATTTGTTTGACCCGGCCCGATTTCTGGGCGACTATTAATCGATGTCAAATAACATCGGATCGATTCCGATCCAAGATCGATCCGTATCGTTCTATGCTCACCTTTTGTTATCTTAAATTAGGAATAGGAAGGAATTTGAAATAAAATGTTTTTTTTTTCTTAATGTTGGCATGATGGTGGTCTTTTGTTTTTGAGGCTTAATGAGTATGACTTTTTGTTGAACTATGTATGGGAAGTTGCTAGTATTCCCGCGAAGCAAGAAGAAAATTTCGACCCTATGTTTTTTTTAAATTAATTTTCCACTGTTATTAAAAACTTTGATGTATGAAAGAAAAAAATTAAAGCGCTTCTAATGATTCGATTGATTGTCGATTGAAATGTCGGACCTCCCTCTTATTTTACTCGGTTAGGTTAGGTTATGAAAAAGACACGCCCTGCAGTACCGAAGAATAGCACCGAGGTATCCCCTGCCTGTCGTAAGAGGCGACTAAGAGGGGACCCCGGGGACGTTAGGTGCACGAGGCGGGCCTCGTGTAGTCATATAACGCGGAACGCAGGTGTCTCGTTTCCGCCGTTGAGTGTTGGGAAAGCTACCACGTTCCGGGGGACAACCATCATGTCCCCCCGAGGAAAGGCTGTACAGCCAATGCTCGGTCGCGGAGAATTCCACAGGCTCACCCGCGACCCTCCTGCTATCAGCCGAGAAGGACACCCGCGGGGTTTTGTGGGTGCGAACCCCACATAACTATGCGGCTCCCCCCGGGGCTGCAGGGTACTCGTTAAGAGTTTCTCCGCCTAAAAAAAGTTGTGAAAAAGACGAAGAAATATGCTACTGAAGACGAGACTATTACGATTAACTTTCAGTTTCAACTTTTAAGCAAACCGTTCAATCAGTTTCAATACTTTTGCGAGTCCATCAATCTGACGACTCGACGATCAGTCTGGCACTGGCATCAATACCTATGATTATTTTGATATTAATTAGCTGACACATCAAACTAAAGCAGTTATGTCTGCGCGCAGTCAAAATATGAACCATTTATCAGTCAGCCATTTTTGTTTTGAGTTACGGGTGAAGTACGTATATAGTGGCGCCCCCAGTCGCGCGCAGACTAAGCTGTGAGATGAGACGACTAGGTTTATTAGAGAAAACACGTCTTTAGAATATGAAATCCATTTATTGAATGCTCAATTAAAAGATATGATTAATACATTGCCGGTGGGTGGTGGTGGGTGACATACATACCCTTTCAGCTGGTACGCACTCTACGTACCGCCCGGCGTTCTGAAATTTTAAGAGATGTCTGTAGCCTATGTCACCCGGCGAAAGTGTAGCTTCCCAACAGTGATAAAATATTCACATCGTTTCAGTAGGGTCGGAGCCTATTCCCATGCAAACAAACAAACAATCAAATCTTTCCTCCTTATAATATTAGTAAAGGAAATTGACTGATTCCAAACTAAGCGTGTAGGTTTTAGTCTGTGGTCGGTCGCGTTGAAACTTCATAGTCTGTTTACCTCGGCAAAGAATGTTAATGCAATGTCAATATTGCCTCCCGCAACTGCACAGTAGCACGGATTTTTGTAGACTTTTTTTTTCTTGATTGTTTATTCTGGATTCTGGAAGTAAACCTTTTTTTATCATCACGTTTTATTTTATGATCCGAAATATGTCTACTGCTGGACATATGCCTATTCTTCTCATACAGACGGCCAAAATGAATGATGAATGCACTCTCGCAACCTTCACTACATCGTCTAACCATTTTGTGTCTGCCTTCTTTGCGTCTTCCGGGGCGCGGTCGCTACTAGACAACTTTAGGTAGAGATAGGTTTTGGGTGTCTGAAATTATGATGAGTGATTGGTAAAATAGGTATAATATCTTGCTTGGCACAAAAATCTAGATATAAAAAAGTGGCTACACTGTCAAATTTTACGGTTTTTCGAAAATTTCCATTTTTTTTTTGTGACGAATTTCTAGATTTTTGTGTGTGCCGCACTGTAGAATTCTTTTGCATTTTGGTAGAAGATATAGTAATTTCTATAGATTTACCTTAGTCTATGCTCACGTGTGCTACAGATAATGTTTAAAAGTGTTTAGAAAATGTCGTCCTACCGTGTTTACTTAGGTGGCCACTCGACGCGCCGTCCCGTAGGTCCCCGCAAAATGTATTTGAGTTATTTTGAGTTACAAATACTTACGTGAAGAAACTCAAGTTCTATGGGAATGTTGTTCTAAGAAAGGGCTTTTTTGAAATTATGTTTCTTTGTATTAAAAGGCATAGGTTTACCAAAAATTTGGAATAGTATTTTTATGAATCTATTCCGCCAAAAACTCCCGTGTTTATCAATACGAGCATTTCAATACGTCAGTTTAGTTTAGAAGAAGACAAAGAAATACTACTAAAAAAAATAACTGTATGAACTATGTTATTTTGCCTTCTTCCAACTGAACTAACGTATAAAAATGTAACCAGTTAGGCTATTGCCGTTCACAATGAAAATAAGAATGAGTAACATTTTGACATGTGTGATAAGTATACATTGCGGGTTTACAGCTGAATCTCTTGTGTAGACAAAATAATTCACCTGTATAACCGCAATGTATACTTATCACATGCCAAAATTATTCACATTCTCATTTTCATTTTGAACGGCAATAGATCCCCAGAATGGGCGAATATAACAACAACTACATACAACTTACTACTTTGCCCTCTCTCGAGAAATAATCTATCTGTTAGTGAAATAGCGCTTCGTTCATCGGCAACAACAAATAAAAACTTTAATATGCAAGGCAATACCGCTAATACCCTTTGATCCCTATACAAACGTATGAAAAGCTTCTTGAAAGAAAGGAAATCAATATAAAGCAAGATCAAATTATATGTTAGCTAGATAGCAGTACAAATGAGCGGACAGACGTATCCTTTTATAGGGAGATAGGGCATGTTGCAGTCATGACCAGCAATTCTGTCATTTTGCAAAGTTCCCGCCTTCTATTCAAACGTCGATCTTGTACTGAGTTTGTGTAGGGCGATTGCCCCTATTATGTTATTTAGTGCTCTATAATATATATTTAGTTATGTCTAGTGTACTTTGCATGTATGCAAACGTTATGCATATTGTCCTGTTTTCGAATAGGTAAATCCTTTGGTTCTATTGTGTAGAATTATTAAATAATAAGCGACAGATTAAAATTGTAGCTCCCAGCGCGGTCTTTAATGTTGCCGAATGATCTCTATGCTTAGCGTTTATGTATTTATTGGTTGTGGAAACAATTAATAATTGAGTACCTTTTTAAGTTTGCAAAAAATGTAAAAAAAAATGCCATCAGTTCCATCTTCAACTCCTCATCAGTAGTGTCTGTCAGTCTGATATTGACGAAGGTGTCAATATTAATTTAAAACTTTTTGTTGTATATTTCCTCGCAAAACAGTGCGGCAAAATTATTTATAGGTTTAATTAATTTCTCTCGATTTACTTTATATACTAAATACAAAAACGCCATTTTGTTTCGTCATTAAAAATACAGAACATAACCTAAAAAAGAAAACAGATAAATTCAAAAACCCGCCCAAAGCAGGTGGCGTAAAATTAACAGGCTGTTACAGAGAAAAAAAAGGGGGAAAAAACATGGCGGTCTCTTAGACGATGTTTTTGACAAATGACTTATTTTAGCTCGACCGACCGCAAGGTGGAGGTACACCGTTTAAAATCGAACAGGATCGTTTTTCGCAGGTGGTTCATTTCATAACCACTGTTAGGTAAAGGTAGGTAAGTAGGAGCAGAGTTCCCCCCTCGTAATTTCAGGTTAATTTTTTAGGCATGAGGGAAATTTGGGCGAAATTATTTTTCGATGGGCCCAGCAAAATTTTGGTCTGGAAAAACTGAGTAGAGAGAAATTGAAAACATTATATTTATACAGTTACTAGTCGACCCGGCGAACTTCGTACTGTCTAACCTATTACTATTTTGTGCATGTATTATACTTATAAACCTACCTTTTGAATCACTCTATTTAATTCAAAAACCGAATAAAAATCCGTTACGTAGTTTTAAAGATTTAGCACATTTAAGAACAGATGAGGAAAGCGACTTTGATTTATAATATGCATTGATAACAAATTCTCTAACAAAGCTTCACGCTAAGATAGTTCAAATTTAATCAAAAGTGGTTCTGAATTTACATGATTTTCACTCATGGGTTAATACTATAATTTTTTAAATCTGCAAAGACATAGACATAGACATAGACAAATCTTTATTTGCGCATGCAAAACATACAATAATAAGTTATAAACTACGTAAAGATACACAAAAAAATAACACAAATAATAAAATTAACAAATGTATTGTAAGTGTTGTAGGCGCAAAATGGCCCCGACTCAGCTTATGTTGCAAGCAATGCAATAGCATTGATGCAACGCTGATGATTCTGCCAGAACCATGGGAGTGCGTGTGTTAAAGTTAATATATTATTATTTTATGTACAAAAATATCGGGTGAGTAAATTTCAGTATTTATTATTAGAGAGTATACATATACAAAAATAGATAGTGTTAGTTTTATAAATACAGTGTTTAAATATACGTAAGGTGTAATGTTGTATTGTTTTTGTGTAAATGTGTGGGTAGATGAGAATAAATATTGTCGGTTAGGGTTTAAGGAAATACTTACATATTAATATAGTTATTTCACATACTGTGCGTCTTGCGTTTGAGCGTGGAATAAGTATTTCTTGTAGTTAAATCTAAAAGTGTTTTTATTTGTTTACAAAGTGTTCTTTGAAGGTAAAAAAAAAGGAATATAAAATCTATCTTTAAAACCGTAGTTCAAAACTTTTAGCTTTCAAGTGGTCTGGTCCCCCGTTTGACAAATGATTTGTTGACATTATAGAGACAGGTAAAACCCTGTACCTGTGGATTTACGAAGAAATGTCAAAAAAATGAGACACCCTACTGAGTTATGCGGCACAGCATAAACATTGATTTTATCGAGGTGGTTAATATTTTTTGTAATAATTAAAAAACGTATGTGCCAAAATGAACAAAAGAATAATTTAAAATCGGTAATCCTAATATGTATAATTTTCTGTACTTAAAAGCCAAATTATACAAAAAAAATATTAGGTTGATAAGTCCCAAGACCTTTGCTTTGTTTTTTCAAGATGTAAAAGTTTGGTAAAATTTCATAGTCTCCTAAAACAAACCCCAAGAGAACATAGTTCGGCTACTGAGAATAAAAAAAAACATCGCACAGAAGGCTGGTCGGCAACGAACCCTTTACAAAATATGTTAAAAAAAAAGCGCGGTGCAATGCCTCAAAGTAAACTAAACATCATTTGTCAAATTTTTGCCTGAAATGCCGCTTTTAAAATTTCTTGTCTCTAGAGATTTTAAAATATGCTTTGAAATAAAGCAAAATGTATAATAATTGTACATTTTCTAATCTAAAAGAAACCCCTGAGCCTACCTATCACTGACCAACATGGTTTACTTGTAGGTTCTTTCTAGGTCGTCCTCGACTATTATATTCTTTTTTTTTCTTGCAATATTCTTAATCAATCAATATATATAAAACTCTTCCGTTACTGACTGACTGACAGACAACGCAGAGCCGAAACTACTGCGGGTAGCGGGCTGAAATTTTGCATGTAGGTTCCTCAGGGAGTGTAGGTGAGCACTAAGAAAGGATTTCCCGAAATTCCCACGGGAACGGGAAAAAACTGGATTTTTGTGTTTATGAGAAATCTGCGCGAGTGAAACCGCGGGGCAGCCTCTAGTTTTTCATAAGAACCATCTCCTGACGAACAAACACAACAAAGAAAGAATAAGCAAATAGGTCCAGTGGTTCACACGTTATGACGTGAGCAAGGACAATAGGGATTCATTTTGTTTTTTTTTTTAATATTAATAAATTTAAAAAACTACGTACCTACTTAGAAAAAAATTACTGTCTTAGAAAAAAAATATTAAAAGTACCGGAATTGTTTATAATATGATAGAAATAATAGAACCAATTAAGGATTGCCGGTGCGTAGCGTAAAACCAATTTGAATATGAAATTATCAAAATAACTAATTTCTCAGTATGAACGGTTAAGTGGGGCATTGCAAAATTTTATATACTTACTTAATTTTATAAATATTTTAGTTTACAGTTCTTATGGAAGGTCAAGAAAGTACGTAGTAAACGGAATCCTAGAGCGTGATTAAGAATCTGTAGATTTGGACGAAATGATGGTTATTGTTCTCTGTCTACCTAAGTAGAGAAATACCTGTGTGTTTTTATTTTTAATATTACACCATCAATCATGCGACAAACTTTCTCACCACGATCTACATACACTACAATATTCACGATCAAGACTTTTTTTGCATGTCTTATAACGAAGTGTGTTTAAAATGTGGGATGGATTTTTTTTTGCCTAAAATCTTTAAGTCTTGTCTTGTCTTATACAATCAGACAAAATTTGAGCAGATTGTACAAATTTATCGTATCATACTTTTGACACGCACTTGTGCTTGTTAAGCTGGGTCCTTCCTTTCCATTTTCGTTTCCTATTTTCCACTTTATTGCAATCAAACAGCTTAACGAAAATTTATATTGTAAGTTGGGTTGTGAACTAGGACGGCGTAACACTTCCTGTTTTTCTGCACTGCAAAAATAACACTTGTTCTTTGGTATTACAGTCTAGGGCGCACGAGATCATAGACAAAAGTGTTACGCCACTGTACCAAGTTCGTCCTGTCAGATAGGTTAAAACGAAAACAAAAGAATACCAATACTATTAAACGTTTGAACTTTATTAAGATACTAGGGCCTAATTATCAAGATTATCAGTTGAAACAATCTCTTTGACGCAGCCGAAACTGTTGGTCGCAGTCGAATGGTCAACTAAATACATCTTTAGATTGGTCTCTGGCCCAGTATTGTTATGTAATTTTTTTTCTATTGGAAGCGTGCCTTATGCGATTGCGTGGGAATTAAAGTTTTCTACCTTTTTCGGTGTGTTTTCACTAGAGAAGCAGACAGAACATTTATGGCGTGTGCACCTGGGTTCGATTCCCGGGCGGGGTGAATATTAATATGATTAATATCGATGTTTGTTTCCGGTCTGGGTATAATGTTCGTCTCTGTGTGTGTTTCGGGTACCCTAGATACAGGTTCTTCCTAGTTAAGGGCTCTTGAGTGTGATGTGTTATTATTTATCTAGCAACGGGTAAATAGTGATTTAATTGGTCCTTAATTATCACATTCCTCGCTGTGTATAATGCGATATAGAAAACTATGTTTTAAAATTATTTAAGGCGTGTGTTTGATCATTTCTTGTGGAAATCATTGCCCACTCTCATTTTGGCACAGTCATTTAATATTAGATTAAAAAAACTCTTAGTTATTTTAATGATTTCCGTGTTACATTCTAGATTATTGTTAGTCAAACTAAAGTATCCAAAGCTCAGTAAGTAGGAGAGATCTTCTCAAAAGTTTTTTTACGACAGCCGAGGAAGGAAATGGCGTAGCGTATTCTATGTCGCCACCATACACTTGATTTATATTGTAGTCAAAAATTAGTGCAAATACCTTCCGCAGCCGATTTTGCTTCGATTCCTGACGTGGAAAAACGTATGATAGATACCAATTGATGGTTGGGTCTGGTTCTGACCATCTTTGTAAGTCTTTCGGAATCCTGAGATGCAAGTTCTACATAGTTAAGGGGGCTCTGAGTGTGATGTGTTATTTTATTTCTTCTAAACAAACATTTACATACCTAGTCTAACAATAAATTGAAATAATTTTCTCAGTTATTACTAAAGTTGTTACAACTATTACATTCAGTGCAATTTCTTTAAACCGCGTACGTGAGCGTCGCAGAGCCAGTCCGGCCTTATTATCGATCAATGATCTATAGATCCGTGGATCTATGGATCGTTGGGGTCAGCGGCGGCAATTACTGGCCTATTCACGTCTCCGTACGCGCGTATTATGGATGCTGCTGTCACTAGTGTGTTTCTAGTCTTATGAGGAATGGACCGTGTTTAGAAGTTTTACACATTAGAATTGAAGAATACGGACTAATCTTAAAAAAGTCCCGAATTCCTATGTGGCGGGCTTTGAATTGAGCTGTATATTTTGAATTTCAAATTCGACATCGACAATATTTGCATTCAAATAAAAACTATTAACAAAGAAACTAAATATTGTATTTCTATTTCACAAAAAGACAATAACACTAGTCAAACATGGCAATAACGAAGCCAGCCTTTAAGGATAGAAATGTTTTTGCTGTCTTTACTAAAATCATAAAATAAACGCAATAACGCAGCCAGCCTACTAGGCACCGTAAGTACCTTTCGGTGGCAGCGATTTTGAGGTAATTTTTAATTTGTAAACATTTATTTGTTTTTTTTTTTTTATATTTGGAATAAAATAAAAATATTGTCTGAAATTATTATTATTATACTTAGATTTCTAAGGGTACAAATGTTTTGACCGGCTCCCTATGCTTATAATTTTTTAGTTCAAAAACCAGTTAAAATTATCAACGTCCATTTTCCCATTCTGCCAGCAACATTGAAACAGTAAAGACCGCAACTTTCCTCCTATGCACTATAGACTAGAGTTTCTTTTGAGAGCTAAATAAAAAAAAGTTGTCTAAATTATTTTATTATTTACTATTGATTACTACTGTTCTGTCTGTCTATGTTGAAGCCTAGTTTCTAAAGTGAGAATTAATGATCACTACCTAAATAATTTGCAACAAAAAAGTTAACTAAATGAAAATGTAGTTGGAGAATTATTATAGACTAGTTGACCCGACAGTCGACAGACGTCCTGTCTTAACAGACAGACAGTTATTTAAAACGTTAAGAGGGTAGTAAGTATACTAACGGAATAGGTATTTAGAAAAACTCATGCTGTCGCCCGCGATACAGAGAGAACTATTTTTTTTTGGTGAAATTTGCGATTCGGGAGAAAATGCTTATGACTACCAAAATCATAGCAATTCACTATGATTTTATGTCCGTGGCTTTAGTATAAAGTATTCTAGGTTTCCTTTTTTTAACAGGCTTATAGATTTAGTATTTCAGAACGAAATTTGAAAAACGGAAAACTATAAACTTACCCTGTTACTCATAAAAAGTTAAGATCATTTTTTTTTTATAAATGTCAATTTAGTCTGGATGTCTCGTATTTACCATACCGAGTAACCAGAGAAGTAAACTTCCATTAAAGCTATTTTAAACATATTGTATCGTTATGAATACTACGCCTAGTTTTTTGTAGTGTCAGTAAATACTTAAATTTAATGGTGTTTCGCAAATAATTAGTAGTGGAAAAACGTTTTCTCTTTTTGTATTGACGCGTTCGGGGTATACGGTCCTCTTAAAACGCGAAATTCATTAATTCATTCAAGACGCAAGACGTGCACTGTCGGACACAGGTCTCCCCCACAGATTGTCAACGTTGTGTGGGGGTTTTGCCGTAATCGCCACGCTTGGCAGGCGGGTTGGCGATCGCAGTGTGGCTCTTCAAGTGTTTCATTCAATGAAGAGCGCTCTGCTGCTCGTCCTTCCGATGTTCCCTTAGTCGCCTTTTATGAAACCCATAGGAGGAAAAGGGGTGGTGGAATTACGCGGCGCTTAAGTTTGCCAATAAAAAACTTTATATGGTCGTTAAGTTATCTCAAATTTTCTTATCTGTATTTAGTGAGCTCTTCCTACAATCATAACTTAAAATAAATATAATTATCGAAATCTGTGCAGGGCATTAAATTTTACTGAAAACTGAAACTTTGAAACTGAGCGTTTTGTGTATTTGTCTTTTTTAAGGCATTGTGTGGTGTGACAGAGAAAACGCTCTATTAACCAGTTAAGGGGATAGATTATACCAGTATGAAATGAAAAGTATGAGAAACGACTTGGTAGATGTGCGCGCTGTGCCTTAACAGTTTACGCTATGGTGCTATACTATTACGGTATCAACGTGTCGCGTTAATGTCTATCTAATACCCGTAGGTCAACTAAATCTCACACAAATTGGGTGCAGAAGCGAGATGTAACTGGTAAAGTACGAAATTGGCTCGTGCATTTACGGTTCCGTATAATAATAATAATAATAGTTTTACAATAGTTCCTATCACCTTCTGGGTGCCGCCCCTGGGTGCATGATCTATTTGTGCATTTAGTGGCGGTGCCTGGTTGGTGATCCATATACAATATAGCAAAACTCTCGAAAGGGCCTCTACGAGTTGGATTCGTCCCCTCGCACGCCTCTCAAAGGACCGGGCTCCATCCCGTGATACCGAAGAGTATTGAGAAACATAATAATAGTAATAATAACAACACCTGAAGAACCTGTATCTAGGGTGCCCGAAACATTTACAGAGACAGAGATACAGATATTACACTCAGACCGGAAACAAACATAGATATTCATCATACCAATGTTCGCCCTGCTGGGAATCGAAACCAGGTGCACACGCTTACCAGTCCACATCATAGCCAACTGAGCTACGGAGCAGTCAATAATCAGTATATATTACCTCTATTTATTTTGCTGAAACCCTTACTTATGGCCTTTCAACAATGGAAGTTACAATTAGTCCTATACCGTTAGAGTAGGTGTAAATCAGCAATTCGTACCTAGCTTTTAAAATTAAGAGGGGTCTGCGCTACCTACACTTAACTTAACTTTAGATACAACTAAACAACCAACCACAACAGTCTAGTCTTTTAAACCAGTTTTGTAGGACTGAGTGAGTCCTTATTTTTCTTGTGTGTGTTTTTGGTTATTTTTGGCTTGCCAAATTGTTTGTTTTACTATGTAATCGGTTGTTCATTTTAATAAGTTTGGCTGAGTAATGAGGATTGATGTCCATTCTGCCGTCAATATTAAAATTATTGATACCTATAAAAAATCAAATGTCGAGTAGCTTTTCTTTTTGGTTTACGGTAAAAGGGTCCCGTTTAACACTCTGCGTACGCGACCCTAAAAAAAGGCGCCCAACCAAAGTACAGAATTTAAATAAAATGACGCAGCGTTTTAACATTTCTAAGAGAAAATTTTGAAAAGTACCTTTCTACCCTATTATAGGGCGATTAGTATTAGCCATAGAGGCAATTATTTAGTTATTATACTATAGTTTGTACAACGGTTTTTTTTTTCTTTTTCGAGATTATTGCCAGAATTTTCAATGTCATCGGAACTGCTTATTAGCGGTACGGAGTGTAGGGCTGTACTTACTGTATGTATGAGAGAACATCAGCCGAGAGACGTCCACCATTCGTTACAAGGACAAACGTTTAGGGAAGTTTGCCATAATCGGCACGCTATACAGGTGGGATCGCGATTCGCGATTGCGTGAATGAACACTTTATTGTATGGATTGTAGTATGGCTTTTTAAGAGGACCGTAAACCCCGAACAACGTACAAAAACAGAAAAGTTTTTCCAATACTTATTATTTTCCAATCATCATGAAGTTTTAGTATGTTACTAACACTATAAACCAGGGCCCTCAGTCTCATCGCGCAAAACGTAACTATCGAATAAAAGTAGAGTAGGAACAGTACGTTAATCGCAAGAATATACACATTTGGTAGTCCCGTAATGAATTTTGCTATAACTATAGCAGTAGTATCGCAATAGATTGGAATTGACCAAAAAGGGTAGTCTGCTCCATAATAAGATAATGTTATGATTACGTTCGACTGACATTATAAATGTCAATACTGATTGATATTAAGTGACAGTCGCACTACGCCCGGTCCAATTTCGTCTAATAAAACAGGATAAACTATTTAGGTAAAAAAACCCAGATTATTCTATATCTTGCTATTCATATTCTATTGCTATACTATAATGATCGATCAAAGTTACCAGACTCGCAATTTTTGACCCCATCGTAGTAGAGTAATAGTAGAATAATAATAGAATAGAAGTTTAATCGTAAGTTTAAGAGACTAGAGTCCCAGGTTTGTAGGTTTACATTTTTTCAAAACTCGCTATATATTCAGACTTATAGGCCCCTGAAATACAAAGATGTTGTGATAAAAAAATGGTCGGATAATGTTGTTTGTTTTACGAAATCAATAATGTATTACGCTAAAGCAATGGACATCAAAATCATTGTGATTTTCTAAGATTTAGATAGTGACGTTTTCCCCCGAAACACAAATTTCATGAAAAAAAATTGCTTACTTTCTGTCGCATGTTTTTGCGGTTTGGGGGCGACAGCATGAGTTTTTGACCGACGAAAAAAAAAGGAGGAGGTACTCAATTCGACACGTATATATTTGTTTTGTTTTTTCTTGATATTTTGGCGTTGCTATAAAAGACTGCTGCAAAAATGATCGCATCACATTAACAACTGCGCTGCTTCCGCATTGATGTAAATCATTGGAAGGTGAAATTTTCTCCCGTTACCCACACAATATAAAATCTAGACAAAATACCTCAATCTCATTAACGACTAGACAAGTCTAAATAGTGTCACGTAAAAAAAACTAACATGGCCGCCACACTAACGTCTTTATCGATCGTAATGATCCATGGATCATTTGCGCGTCGCGCCGCTGATCGATCGGACAATGCAGCCTGCCGGTGATCTATAAAAGATCTACAGTTTAATTTAACTTGATTTATTATAATGAGCTTTCACATCGTCGTCACTTACGACGGTTAAAAAGTTTGTTTTCGAAAAAAACGCCGCCATTTTGTTAAGGCGGATTTTTTGGTTTTTCTTGCAGAAATGTAAAAATTGCCTGATACTCTATTTTGGCTTTTTTCAATTTAAAGCGAGTGCTCCCGTGTTTTACCGTTATACTTATCATGAAGTTTGTCAGATACCAAGTTAGCTTTCCTTGCTTGCTTTGCTTAAGCACACTAGCTTTGTTTCCTTTCTAAATTGTCTTGGGGAAGTCCTCATAGCTCTGTAGGGCCTTTTGCCATGCTTTTGATGGCTATGAAAATTAAAAGCATTTGATTTTATATTGGACTAGAGGCTGCCCCGCGGTCTCACCCGCGCAGATTTCTCATAATTTTTTTTCCCGTTCCCATGGGAATTTCAGGAAATCCTTTCTTAGTGCTCACCTACACTCCCGAAGGAACCTACATGCAAAATTTCAGCCCGCTACGTCCAGTAGTTTCGGCTCTGCGTTGTCTGTCAGTCAGTCAGTCATTCAGTCAGTCAGTAACGGAAGAGTTTTATATATATTGATTGGAACCCTAAATGAAAACGGAACCGCTCATAAAAGTGATTAGACCCAACTGAAAGTTAGGCGTGAAAACCAACAGTTTAAACTTGTTTTAAAATAATAATAAATACGATTTTTGTGCCATCATATTGGTCAAATCGATGATTGCTTGCATTATAGTGTAAAATTATTTTGAAAAAATTAATTGTGTGTACGGTACGCGGATGCAGAGAACTGTAGGCTGTTAACTAGCCAACAATACAGAAAATTAGCAATGCCAACAAACAAATAACAAATAAACTAACAAGTTTTGATTATTTTAAATTCAAGACCTAACTGTAGAAATCTGTGTAGTCTGCGATTTTAATCAATCATCTTTAATCAGTTTGGATTAAACCGTTAACTGCACACTGAATGACTGACAAATTGAGATTTCAAACTGAGAACGTTTTTTTTTTTGAGGGTGTGTTATAGAGGTTAGAGTTGGTCAAGAATTTGTGATATTTTTTTTAGGGTTTAAACCTCGAATATACTTAAACAATGTGTAACCAATAAAACACTTGAATGAATAACAAAATTTTAAGGTTTTTTTTTAAACAAACTTACACTCATTTACATGGTAACTTATATAAATTACCCTATTTTAAAATTATTCATATTGTAATGTGTTTCCTTTCTTGCCTATAGATGGCATGGCACAAAAGTCTTCTGTCAATGCCCTATGGCACTGTGGGAACTTTTGCAACCTTATTTCATGACCTGCAGCGTCCTTGAATAGACCTCATCGTTTGTCAGACCTATTGGTTTATCTTAGTAACTGAAATTACTCCGCAAGAGATGAAGTAAATTTTAATGAACTTTCGGATTCTCGAGTGCCTGCCTAGCCTACGTCAGCCGCCTGTCCGCACCGTGGAGTGTCTTCGAAAGCTGTAGTCTTCTTTATTTAGTACCGTTAGAAAATGACTGCTGGCAATTTGACGATTTCACACTGCCGTATGAGTTATTAGATTTTTTTCCAAAGCAACGGCATCGAGCTATTGCTTCGCCTCGTCCAGTATGGAACGCGTTTTGACACGGTGCGCGCGCATCGCGCCGCCATCTTGCGACCAAAAGCGCGGGAACATGTGACAGCTGTCAAAAAATGTGACGTTTCCTTTTTGAATTCGGTACCTGGAATTGTGTGCAATATTATTTTTTAAGGGTTTCCCAAGTGCAATATTTATTTTTCTTTTTAGTTTAGTTTTTAAGTGGACAGTCCATTCAGTGCAATAATTTAGTTTAATAATTATTAGGGTTAGTGTAGTGTGTATTTTTAATTCATAATTTGGAATTATGATGGATGTTCATGAATATCAGGTAATACCATATTATTATTTTTTGTCATATAAGTATACTAGAGGCTGCCCCGCGGTCTTACCCGCGCAGATCTCTCATAACACAAAAATCCCGTTTTTTCCCATTCCCGTGGGAATTTCGGGAAATCCCTTCTTAGTGCTCACCTACACCCTCCAAGGAACCCACGTGCCAAATTTCAGCTTTCTACGCCCAGTAGTTTCGGCTCTGCGTTGTCTGTCAGTCAGTCAGTCAGTCAGTAACGGGAGAGTTTTATATATATTGATAAGTGATATAAATATTTTTTAAATCCCCTTGTTTTAAAAAGTAGTAAGTAAGCAATGTTGTCCTCAAATCTGCACAGGACGCGTGTGATTGACTTCTTAACCCAAACCGCCTCTTTTCAGAAAAGTAAACCATGTCCTGCAGTGGTAGTACTTATAGTAGCACAAATTTTCTGGATGAAGAAAATTATGTTATCAAAATGAGGGTGTTCTTTTTTTGTAAACTGTACATAGGTACATAGTCAAGCTTCATCAAATAAGGCTGAAAAGATTGATTGATTGATTGATTAAAATCTTTATTCAATGACACAGTTACAGATAACAACATAAAAAACAATAATTAGAAGTATAAAATTACATAAATGAGCGTTATCCTAAAGCCATAATTTAAAAAAAATCGCACTAAAAGAACACGAGTTTTCCGATTTTGATCGTTTATCTCGTGGTGAATGTATAGAGTGCGTGCCAGTGCCAGCTAAGTATGCGCGCGACCGGGGGCGTAACGTACTGCCCCTGTATTACGGGCGAATTTGCAATATTGCTTTTCGTCCTCTTTGCGTTTTTTTTTTTGTATTGACTTTGACACTGAAGGACGAAAATCAATACTGTAAATGTGGCTGTAAAGTACCCCTGCACCCGTTATTCAAAACAAATGGCTGCGGCTGATCGCTATTTGGTTCATATTTTTACCGCGCGCAGACTTAGCTGGCGCGCTTTCGGATACAATTAAAAAAAGAATGTCAGAATAATTTTTTAAACCAAAAGTTATACATAAAAACAATAACACGTATATTAATATCGTCGCAAACCAAACCATACAATAAAGTAAAAAAAGGTTTAGTTTTCTCTAATATTTTAATGGTATACAATTTTCCCATTGCATGCCGGCTAGGTAGCGGGCAGCCGTAATTAATTGTATGTGTTTTAACATGTCGTTATCTCTGAATAGATTATATGAACTGTCGCACAGAACAGCACAGATTATTAGGGTTCACTAGAAAATGCTTCCAGTGACCTCTGAAAGGTTTTTTTTAACTCTTGTCTGGTGATTAAGGGGCTAACTGGTGCGATACTAGCGCCACTTCCATTAATATCTTCTTCTTGCTGCCTAAAGTGGCCACTTTTAGTTTCACAAAATAATATTTCTTAGATCATTATCCTAAAAGCTACACAACAGAGCCTTAAAAATTCTAAGCAAGATTATCTAGGGCATCATTGACGCATATTTTTGATTTCAGCCATAATTTAGAAGATATGATTATTTATCCGAAGTGATGCTAGTTTTGCACCGTGTGGACTCTTAACATGGCACGTTGGAAAATGGCGCGATATTTTCTTTTTATTTTACTTATATTTTTGCCAAGTTTTTAAAGAATAAAGATCCTCTATTCAATAAAAAATTGTTTTAATGATTGTTCGATATGTTATTGTTCCTTAGCTTTTCTTTTAAAATTATGCATATTATTACGTTTTACTAAAGTAAAACTGAATACCCTAAAAAAAGTTTAAAATATGCGGAACCAATAAATATACTTTTTGTCTGTTCGGAAGTTGCTAAAAATGTCTTTTCAAGGCTTTAACCCTACGCCAGCATAATCCTATAATTTTGAGATAATTTAGTATTTTAGAACAAACAATGGAATTGATTTTTTTTTTCGGTGATTTTTTGTCCAACGTGTATGTTTATAAACGCACCTAATTATACGAATAAGTTCTGTGTGTTCTATAATTTGTACGGGAAAACAGAATTCTGTTTGTTGTTTGTATTTCGGGCTAAATAAAGTATTTGGTAAATCCACGAAATAAAGGAAATATTTTCCAAACAATTTTTAATATACTTACCCTGTTATTCATAAAAAGTAAAAGAGCATTTTAGTTATTTGACGTATGTCAATTTAGACTGGATGTCACGTATTTACCATACAACAAACCAGAGAAGTAGACCTCCAGTAAAGCTACTTAAAATCGGCTGTATCTTTATGAATAACACTGTTAACGTATAGTATTTAATGATTTGGTTTATGGACCAACTCCGTGATTCATTTGGCACTGGTGTCGATTGTTCTTCGGAGTTCCGACTTCGATTCTCGGCGGGGGCGAACATTGTTATGATGCTTAAAAGTTCATCCAAAAAGACCGTTAATTTAAATTAAATCAAAATCCATTTCAAAAATAGTGCATGTTCTTTTGAACTTGGAACATTGAATGTTTTCTTGTTATAATTTTCTTACCAGCCAGTCTTTGTCATAAGCATAAGGCTCAATGTACACGTGAACGCAATTAATCGCACCGTAGCAGCCCGGTGCGTCCGTCGCCGTCGCGTGTCTCAAATCACATCGTCCAGCCTGTAATTTTGCCCACCTTGAGTCAGCTCAAGGTTGCCGCAAAGCCGCTAGTTAGAGCCTGAGTGCTGTTGTGATATACTACCTCTGTCGAGGAATTAAAATTGTAACAAATCTACTTATGTACTTACTTACTTATAATACATAGTAAAAAACAAAGTCGCTTCCCGCGTCTGGGCCTATGTATGCTTAAATCTTTAAAATTATGCAACGTACTTTGATGCGGTCTTTTTTTAATAGATAGAGTGATTCAAGAGGAAGGTTTATATGTATAATACACGCACCACAAAGTAATAGGTTATGCGGTACGAAGTTCGCCGGGTCGACTAGTATTTTATAAGTACTTCTTACCTAAACAAACAGAATTGTTTTAGTTATTTGAGAAAAGGCAATTATTTATTTGTTTTTATGTACAAAATTTTATAAGGTGGAAAGGTGCGAATTGCATTTACAACAACGCGCGCGACTCTATAAAAACAACTATTCCAACCTGTTTATGGTAATCCGATTTTGGACCTTATTTGTATATCGATATTGATGCGTGGATTTTACACTAATAAGTTATTAAACCACTATTGATATTTCACACTTTCAAAACGCTCTGTCGCTTTTTTCAAGTTTAGTTATAAATTTATAAAACGCTCTTTGTTAATCAAATTAAATATAGGTACTTACAGTGGCGGTCTATGACGGCGTAACACTTCCGGGTTTTCTGTATTACAATATAGCTCTTGTTCTTTGGAGTTACAGTCTAGGGAACACGAGACCATAGACAAATCTGTTGCTCCGTCCTTAACCGCTACCGTACATCTAGAGCTGTACTGTACACCCTTTAAGATGGGAATAGACGGGAATTTAAGCTTACGAGTTTTATTATATGAGCTTGTGAATTCAAAATCAAAATCATCAAAATCAAAAAAATCTTTATTCAATATAGGATACAAGATATCACTTATTGAAAGTCAATTAGACTACATCTAATCTAATCGCTATTGATACCTTATTTGGTAAAGTATCCTATACTGTGAGAGGCGAGGTAGTTCAGGGTAATGCATTATGTAATGCATTATGCATTTATTTACTAGGGAAATTCAAAATATGACGAAATATGACGAAATCTCGTGTCGTGAAGCTACTGAAACACTGTCTAATTTACCAGGAAAATTACTCTACTTTTTTCTGGCAGTCGGAAACTAAATACATATATCCGTAATTTTGTCCGTAGAGCTTACCAGCCAGCTACCTAAGTTGTTGAGTTTAAATGAAATCTCGTCTCGCCAGTGAGAATCTGTACTTATTGCCCGAGCTCTCGTCAGGACATCCACGGCAATATCTTTATGATAGGGTTGGGTGGGACTAGTGTTAAAAATTCCCTGGAAAAACTTCCTCGCGTAAAAGCAAGCAAGTAATATTGTCATCAAGCGGAGCTGCTTATTCAATTCAATACTAGCTGACACGGCGAACTTCGTACCCCGTATTCTGAATATTTGAGTATATTCTATAGCCTATGTCATCAGCCTATTTTTTGTAACGGGGGGAAATGCCTATCGCATTTCCCGACGCTCGGGTGAGCGTCGGGGGTATGTGGGGCTCGCACCCACTAAAACCCCCCGGTGGCCGTCTTGGCGCTTTTGGGAAGAACCCCGGGAACCACGCATTATAGCGTCCGAAGTCTTCCCACGCTCAGCTACTGTCAGCTTCGTTCTCGGGGAGGGCATATTGTTCCCTCCCCGGCTCGCCTTTGGAGCTGCGGCGGCACGGTGCCACAAGCTGTGCCGCCGCCAATCTCGGGGCCGTTTGATGAGTGTGTCGGGCCCCCGCCCTTCACACCCACGACCCCAAAGATCCCTTTTAGTCGCCTCTTACGACAGGCAGGGCAAACCGTAGACCTATTCTTACGCCCGGACCTACAGGGCTCAAGCCTATGTCACCTGAGGATAGTGCAGCATCCCAACAGTAAAAAAAAATTAAAAATCGATTCAGTAGTCTCGGAGCCCTTTCAATACAAACAAACTAATATTTCCTTTTGATAATATTGTTCAATATAATCCCCATCTCGCGGTCGCGACACATGACCATTTCGTTTTAAATGATGTCGATCGTTGGCCCATCACTAGTATTGTATTTGTTTTAACGCACGCGCTTAGCACAGTAGCTCGTCTAACACAAAAAAAAAAACTAGTCGAAAATGTCGAAATTCATTTACAAATATTTGTCGGTATACACTCGAGATCACAGCAAATAGAACAGTTTTAGGTGAAAGATACTCTACATGTTTTTTTGGAAAGGTGAACAAATAATGAACATTTTTGATTAGTCATTGAATTCTTTTTGTGACTTATGCTTAGTTACTTTTTAAATTAGGTTTACTGTAACAGTACTACTGCTACTGGTAGCTACAACTGCTGTCCAAGATGAATGCGCTTTTAGCGATAAGGGGGCCAAGTTTCTTAACTAAAAACGAGTGACTCGTAATTGTCTTGTTAGCGACTTAGTTAACCATTGCTGTTTTCTTTGAGCGTGCAGCAGAAAATACCTTTGTTAAAGCGGCAATGGTCAACGAAATCGCTAACAAGACAATTACGAGTCACTCGTTTTTAGTTAAGAAACTTGGCCCCAAGGTCGCTCATGCTAATTTAAAACCACTTAAAACTTAAAAAGTAAACTAAATTTGGAGTGAACGATTTAAAATTTAATTTGGACACTTTGGGAGTGCAAGTTTGAGCTGCGACTCGACTGTGAACGTCCGCCTAATAGATCAATCTTGTCAACGCGTCAATATTAGAGTACGCTTTCTAGATCATCTCTGACTGCAAACAGTGCCCTGCCTGTGGATACAAAGATCCGGTTTGTTCTTAAGAGCTAGTTTACAGCGATGCTAGCGCCATTCGCGAAAATAATTAATATCTTCTAAACTAAGGCGAATATCAAAAATGTGGCACTGTATACCACTAGATAATGTAGCCTAGTATTTTTTAAGCACAGCAAAGTAGTCCTAAGTAAAAAGAACAAAAAAAAACATAGATTGTTACCAAAAGTGGCCACTTTTAGTAACACTTTGTAGCTTTCTTTGGTCTTCAACCTAAAAGCTGTAGGCTACATTATCTAGTGTCATACAGTGCCACATTTTTGATATTTGCCTTAGTTTAGAAGATATTAATTATTTTCGCGAATGGCGCTAGCATCGCTGTAAACTGGCTCTTAACTGTAAAAAAGATTTGTGAGGAAACACGTAGTTCGCGGATTCTTGTGAAAACTCTACTCTTTAATATGCTACCACACCTTGTTATACTTACCTAGCTTGTGATAGTTTTTCAAAGAACATGGGTATTTCATTGCATCCCGCTTAAATTTATATTATGTAATACAAAATCTTACATTTGTCACCCTTATTATGATTAACACCGTTATATACTAGCTAAAGCACTTTGCTAAAGGTTTAACCCCCGGCTCAACTCGGTACAGATCTGTACCGATAAGTTATAACGCGCGTGGAATCAACTCGGTACAGATCTGTACCGGTCACGAGCGAGGCGCCGCGCTACTTTTTTTTTTTACTCGTTTTTTATTTATTGGCTGAACCAATGTTGGCCCAATGTTTGACAAATGTGTCGACTATGAATCATTGAATGGATTGACAATCAATCACTGAATCAATAATAACCCAAAAAATTAATAAATGTTAACAAAAAAAATTTGCGGGTACCGGGTACCTACGCCGCCATTTTGAAAATTGGTGAAAATTTGTGAAAATTTTGACATATCTACCTACTTGCGACGTTAATTGTTGAGCGGAAGGGAGGTCAAGACTAGAGTCAGTCAGTATTACATTTTCATATGTATTTGCCTCAGAATAAAGACAAGCATAGAAACCGGGCTAAAATAAAAAGTTATTTTCATATTGTTACGCTCCTTACTAAACGGCAAAAAGACTATTAGTTAGAGAGAGATAAAATATAAGAATTCTTTGCAAGTTTTCTTCTTGTGGTATCAAAGTGGTTTATTGATGACACTGGTTTATTAGTACCGAACAAAATTAAAAAACAATAATTTGGTACATATTTGGTGGTTTGTTTATGGTTTGTTTTATTTTGACGTATAATATGACATTGTAAACATCGGTAGCAGCTCCAAAAGTTTTATGATTATTTTTTATGAAAAAGGTGTGATAAATTGGTTTTGTGATTGTGAATGTTTAACTTAATGTATAACAATCTCTTGTGTAGTGACGGGATGTGAATCAAATGCGTCAAGGAATCAAAATCTTGATGTTTCGGTCACCTACCATTCGGTAAATAATTTTGTTTCATTGTAGACTTCTGGGCACTATTATGACTAATAAATTATCAAGAACATCAATTTTACACGCTGTTTGTCGAACTCGTACTTAAATTTATTGAATTATTACGGTAAAACACCTTCTGTAAAGGTTATGATAGTGTTGTGCCAAAATATGTTTAGACAAAAGTTATCGAACCTAAATCATCCGTTCTAACTTAAGGACAAATAAAACCCTAAAACGACCCACCGACCAAAATCAGACATAATAATATGCTAATTGTTGTATTTTTTTCAGTTTTCAAGTAAATTATATACTAAAAACAAAATGACTGGATGCTATAAAGAGACAAGATTTTAAACATTCACAACATACTGTTTTATCAACAAAGAAGATTTAAGATGGTGAAGATTATAACCTGAAACTGTAACAACAGTTTTGCTGCTGCAATTTGAATAAGTTGGTTGGTGGTAATCATAAAATATTGCCCTTTCAATTGCTTATTTTATATCAAATTAATTAAATGTTATTCGTTATCAACTTAATGTTAAAGGAAATAGGACAGCGACATTCAGTGGACAATTCATATTTCATATCTAAGAAAGAAATGCAACCAGAAAATACCATCATCTCAGATAAAAACGTCTACTGCTGGATATAGGCCTTAAAGAAAATATCGTGACATACAATTTGCCCATTCTGGATAAAACAGGTTTAAGTTTATCTATGTTTTTTTTCTGCAGATCCTTATAATTGTATATGAAAATTTCAAGTTTAAGTTGCGGGATGTCATCGTTTAAGTTAATATTCTCTAAGATACCTGTTTTCTAAAAAAAAATACGAAGGCTTTAATCAATATATATAAAACTCTTCCGTTACTGACTGACTGACTGACTGACTGACAGACAACGCAGAGCCGAAACTACTGGGCGTAGAAAGCTGAAAATTGGCACGTGGGTTCCTTGGGGAGTGTAGGTGAGCACTAAGAAGGGATTTCCCGAAATTCCCACGGGAACGGGAAAAACTGTATTTTTGTGTTTATGAGAAATCTGCGCGGGAAAAACCGCGGGGCAGCCTCTAGTTAATATATATTTGAATAAATTATTATTATTGTCTTGAATATAATATTTAAGAACATTTTTCTTGCTTTCTTACAGGCCTCACAAAATACTTTGATAAAAAAAGCTACAGAATATATGAACCGTAAATTTGGGTAAACCAATGCTGTAAACTGTAAACAAATAAAATTCCATGAAAATTTTACTTTGTGATAAAAACAAAAGCGCCATTGTTGCTGCAGGATATCACTTACGTATGTATAAATTGTTTACACCCAGGTTTTATAATACTTACTCTCTTTTATAAGTTTTAATTAAAACATATTATATTTTTAGGTCTCAAAAAAAAACCACAAGCAGGGATTTTTCACATACAAACACTCCATCACAAAGTGATGATCAAGATCAACCCAGGCAAAAACAAACATTTGAGGTGCAGAGTGCAGAGCAAGATTATTGAAAATGAGTGTGTAAAGAAAGAAGCGCATAATTCATACATTATGAAATTTCCAAAAATAGATTTGTTTTACTTGTTTTATATATACATATTATTATAGGCACACATCTTTTAGTTTTAATTATTTTAGAGCTGTGCTAATAATATCTGATGTGACAGAGTTTTTTATGAACGGAAAATCTTTAGAAATAGGTAAGTATTATTATATTTTTATCAAGACACCCGTTTTATTCATTAAAATAACTTATTGTGTGCAGTAGGTTTCCTGGAAGAAATCGCTTTAATCGGTAAGGCACAATTGCCCTTATTCTTTTTCTGTTAAAATTTTTATACGGTTTGTTACATTTTGTATTTTTATTTGCATTTTTATAGCAATAAAGCGTTTTTATCTTTGTCTTTGTTTTCTTGTTATTATAATACCATACAATTACTCCTGAATTAGTTATGATAAGTTCCATAATAAAGAACCATGTCTTGTATCAAAGTATAGACAACTTGATTTAGGACAAGTTATTTTTGCCATCACTAGCTTTTTAGAAAATTAAAAATTAAAAGTCGAACCCAGGTACGGGCAAGGTGCGGAAGAGTCATACGACCCAGTGGAAAGTATATTGGTCTCTTTTTAACATATTCAATGGTTGCACTTGAGTAAGTAGCGTAACACAATGATGTGACTTTTTATTTTAGGACTCCTTCTATGCTTGTCTTTATTCTGAGGTATTTGCCTTCTCTTTAAATTTTTTTTTTACGAGATTGGCGCTAGTGTCAGTTTATCAAGCTACTAGAGTGCGTGCCAGTTAAGTCTAGACGCGGTTAAAATATAAACCAACTAGAGGCTGCCCCGCGGTTACACTCACGCAAAGATCCAGTTTTTTCCCGTTCCCATGAGAATTTCGGGAAATCCTTTCTTAGTGCTCACCGACACTCCCTAAGGAACCTACATGCAAAATTTACAGGCCCGCTACGCCCAGTAGTTTCGGCTCTGCGTTGTTAGTCAGTCAGTCAGTCAGTAACGGAAGAGTTTTATATATATGTCGTAGTAAGATTTGATAATTAGGGTTTTTGCAAAAAAAAACTAGGGATTTTGCGAAAAATCGGATAGTTTGGTATAAGCATTACTTTTTTTCAATCATCCTGACATGAAGCAGTTTTTTTCTCTGTAGCGTCAAATGATATTTTAACGAACCAATCAGAATGAGAGTTTACCAGCAAGCAATAAACTAGCCAATCAGATTATAGGAAGGTTTCAAAGTTTTCAATCTTACTAGGTTTTTTGCAAAAAAAACTGCTTCATGTCAGGATGATTGAAAAACAAGTAATGCTTATATCAAATTATCCGTGTTTTCGCAAAATCCCTAGGTTTTTTGCAAAAAACCTAATTATCAAATCTTACTACGACATATATAAACTAATTAAAAATACGACATATATAATTATCATATCACAATCAGAGTCAATCGAATAAAAATTTGTTTTGAATGGCGGGTGAAGTACGTCAAGTACATACACAGTGGCACCCCCATTTAGCTAAACGCTAATTTAGCTGAACCTCTTAAGAGCCATAGCACAGTTGAAGTAGCGCCACCCGAGATAAAAATAAATATCTTCTAAACTAAGGCAAATATCAAAAATGTGAAACAGCATTCCCCTAGATGATTCAGCCCAGTATTTTTAGGGCATTGTTGTATAGCTTTTAGGTTAAAGACCACAGAAAGAAACTGATTGTTGCTAAAAACGGCTGCTTTTGGCAACAATCAGTTTATTACTAACTTCTTGTCTTTAACCTAAAAGCTATACAACAATGCCCTAAAAATACTGTGCTGAATATCTATTTATTTATTTATTTATTATATTTTTTTGTTCTCGAGTGACGCTACTTTAGCTGTGCTATGGCTCTTAAACTAAACGAAAAACGTAGTAGTAAAAAACAACAGCTATCCCACTTCTAACATTCCTTGTATCGCTTGTCAAACAGAGATGGCAGGACCTGGCGTCGCTGCTGACGATCCCGCCGCCCCCCGAGCAGTACCAGTACCACCACCACCATCACCATCACCAGCAGCATCCCCATAATGTTAGGTAAGTGTGCATTGTAGAAAATTCGAATTTGAATGCTAGCGCCATCTGGTGGAGAGTAGCAGAACCAATATATTCAATATTTCCCTGATGAAGTTGGGCAGAGGTCGAATTCGTAACTTTGAAATGGTTTCTTTCTTTATGAGTGTGCTCAGAATTTCCATATTGAATCGTCAATTTTTTTTTAAGGAAAAACAACTGGTACTTAGTAAATTCACGAGCTTTTTCACACTTTTAGGTGTCGTAAAATATTAAATAGGAAAGGCATTTTGCATCGGTTTCCCTGCGTGATCAAAAATTTTGGAAGTTTTTGAATGTTATTTAGCTTACTAATATGATGTGATTGTTCCAGCGCCCACAGCGCGGCCGCCAGCTACGCTCCAAACTATGGGCCGATCCCTCCTCCGCCGCTCCCGGAGAAACATCCCGATGCTTACGGTAATTACATTTGTATAAAAATTAAAAAAAAAAACTTTTACTTTTAAATTGTGTCAGTACAAGTACGGCTACCTTTTTTTTTAATTTAAAACAAACCAGCGAACTTTTCCTAACGCCATCTGGTGCTGACGTGCAAGACCAAATTGGTCAGGATTTTTTTAATTTTTGACCAGCGCAGCGCACAGCAGACACGTGACGTGCCAGAAAATTGAAATTTTAACTGGTTTTAACTTCTATGGGACAGGGTTGAGGACCAATCGCGTTCCGTTTCTTGTGAATTTTCGATTAAAAACTAGTTTTGAACCCTGAGCACCAGAGCTCTTGTCAAAAATGTGCCCTGGGATTTTACTTACAAAGAGAATACGTCATACATCGTTAGATTGCCTCAATAGGATAATCAATGTCGTTTCTCCACAGGCGCGACCGCCCCGCTAGATGGCGCTTACAAAGTCGAGTCTGCGCACCACCCGCAGCAACACGACGGCTTATACTACCAGGTAATTTTCGGAAAATTATGTGTAATTACAAAATTGTAATTTTGTTCAAAAATATATTTTTCCTATCTATACTTATACGTACTTTTGAGTTTCATTCACTGATTAAAAGTAACCTTGTAAATTTGTATCTATTGTAACTTGATGGGGCATCGTAGCGAGTGGCGACCGCCCACAATTTAATATTGAAAAATATTTTTTCCCTGCGCTTTACTAGAGATACTAAAAATCGCTACTGATACGCCCATTTGAGTTTAGTTCAGTAATTGAAAGTTACCATGTAAATGCTTTTTACAGCGATGCTAGCGCCATTCTCGAAAAAAAAAAAACTTATAAACTAAGGTAACCAAAAATCTAGTGGCACAGTATGACTATGCCACTACATAATCTTGCTTAGTATTTTTGAGCACAGTTAAGAATCCTAAGTAAAAAGGCGAAATAATCCACAAAGTGGCCACTTTTAGCAATGCTTTGTAGCTTTCTTTGGTCTCTAACCTAAAAGCTATACCACAGCGCCCTAAAAATACTAGGCTGCATTTTCTAGTGAAATACTGTTTCACATTTTTTATATTTGCCTTAGTTTAGAAGATATTAATTTTTTTCGCCGGTGGCGCTACTTTAGCTGTGCTATGCCTGTTAATAAATGTTTAAATGGATATCTAATTCAAATCTCTTTCTACAGCAAAGCGGCCCCGAACTAGCGAACAACTCCGACGGCTTCCTCCAATCAATACTGAACGATGAGGATCTACAACTTATGGACATGGCAATGAACGAAGGTAGGTACTAGGGATACATAACTCGCGTGCACGCCGCTGCCTCGCCAGCGCAATTTTCCTGTAAAGGGCTTTCACGGTGCGAAACTCCCGAAGCCCCACTTTCGATACATAATTAATCAATATATATAAAACTCTTCCGTTACTGACTGACTGCCTGACTGACAGACAACGCAGAGCCGAAACTACTGGGCGTAGAAAGCTGAAAATTGGAACGTGGGTTCCTTGGGGAGTGTAGATGAGCACTAAGAAGGGGTTTCCCGAAATTTCCACGGGAACGGTTTTTTTTTTATTTATAAGAAATCTGCGCGGGAAAAACTGCGGGGCAGCCTCTAGTATCTTCTAAACCATGGCCGAGATCAAAAATATGCGTCTTTGACTCCCTAGATATTCTTGCTTAGAATTTTTAAGGCGCTGTTACTGTAGCTTTCAGGTTCAAAATCTACGAAATAAACCGTTTGTTACCTAAAGCGGCCAATTTAGTTTCATAAAAGAATATTTCTAAGATCATTTATCCTAAAAGCTACACAACAGGGCCTTAAAAATTCTTAGAAAGATTATCTAGGGAGTCAAAGACGCATAACTATAACGCATAACGCAAAGATAATAATAACAATAATAATAACACATCACACTCAGAGCCCCTAACTAGGAAGAACCTGTATCTAGGGTGCCCGAAAACACACAGAAACGATATTCATCATATCAATATTCGCCCCGCCCGGGAATCGAACCCGGGTGCACACGTTTACTCAGTCCACATCACTGCCAACTGAGCCACGGAGCAGATATTAATTACTTATCGAAGTGGCGCTAGTATCGCACCGTTTCGCTCCTCAAATGCTAGATCATCGTTCCCGTGGGATTTTCGAGATAAAAATATCCTATGATCCATCTTGTAGTCGTAACGTAAGCTACTTACATAACAATTTTCATCCATATCGGTTGATTTCACTTACTATTATAGATTTGCTTTGTCCGCGCGTTACGCTTTTGTTGTATGGATATCAAAGCAGCGCCTCCGGCGGTAAATCTGAAAACCGCATGAAAACCAGTTCAGCAAAACGCGATATAATAAATACAGGTCAAATTACTGAGATCCTACCTGTTTTTAAGTCGGTTAAAAATTTAATTCAACTAGTTTTTAAATGACTTCAAAAAAGGAGGTTATCAGTTTGACCTGTATGTATGTTTGTATGCGATTATCCCGCGTTTGGCTGAACCAATTTTGATGCGGTTTTCAGATAAGTATATGTTACATTCAGGAGAAGGTTTTAGTACCTATTTTAACCGACTTCAAAAACGAGTAAGTGCTCAGTTGATGTAAGTGTCAGTTTATTGTAGGCGGGTTCCTTTTTTGTAAAAAAAAAAAAAAAAGTTGTTGCTATTTTTTATTCTGTGGTTTTAGGTATAAAGTCGTAACGGCAGATAATTATGACAGTAAAAACTTAGAAACGGATGTAATAGCTAGATAGTGTAGTGCATTCTAGATTTAGCAAACCTTCAGAAGTGTTATTTTGTTTGCTATTTGCGTTTGTATTATGTTTCTGTGACGTCACACGTTGCGTTCTCTATGCCTAAGTAATTCTAACGTTATCTTGTTTACGACAGTTCAAATATAACTGTCATTTGTTATTTCATACTTTAAGAGCTAGTTTACCGCGATGCTAGCGCCATTAGCGAAAAAAATTAATATCTGCGAAAATATTGTATTAATCTTCGTAAAAGGCGACTAAGGTAACACTCGAAGGACGGGCAGTAGCTTCCTTAGATGAAAAACTTGAGGAGACATAACACTTCGATCGCCAACCCGCCTGTCAAATGGCGATTAAGGCAAATGCCCCCACAAATAGGTTTGCTCTCGTGGCGATCAGTGAGGGAGGCTTTGTTCCACAGTTGACGTGTCTCGTCTGAGATTATTATTTAAACAAACCTCAGAGTACTGATATTACAATAGGATAGAGCAAGCTTACACAGAAATTACTCAGTTCGCAGCGAAGACAGATGAGCTATAAATACTATGAAGATATGTGTATGAAAGCCAGGGATGTAACTATCAACTACGTGCCAAAACCTTCAGTACTCTGAGAAACAAATGTAAAGCAGAGATCCAAAAAGTCTCCAAATTCTATTGCACTGGGTTAAAAACGGGTTTTTAATATTAAAAAAAACTTTCTTAATAACGTTTTTAAAGCTTTTTTCTTTATTAATCACTATTTTGGACTGATTTCCATCTAGTTACTTATTAGGGGGTTAATTATAAACTTCCGAACACATCGAGATTTAAATATCGATATCGAGATTTTGACATTTGAAGAGAAGTTGATTTCGAATATGTTTTCGAGATTGCCGATAGTTTCGGTGTGATAGGGCTTAAGTTTTATTATATTGTTTTCGCTAATTTAAACTTAATGCATTATAAAAACTGTCAAATCATGACGTCTATCTGACTCTGGCTTATTCTGGTGCTGTTTAACATTTACATACGAATTAGATGTTCCGTCGTCTTGAGATAACACTGTTTGACGAGTAATACCTTTTATAAGGCTTTGATAGCGTTTTAATTCCATTTCTGTACTAATTGTTGTACGATTTGTTTCTACCAGAATACAGTGGAATATTTCATTATTAAATCTGCCTACTTTGTCGTGAAGTTTTTGTCTTATTTTTCGTCCTTTTATTCAAATAAAATTGATCAATATGGGAATTTACTCGTACGTCTATAGGCTTTTTGTTATGAAAAAGTGCTGTTTCTAGTTTTTATTTTTTTTCAAAAAAAACTTTACAATAGTGACTGAAAAAAGAAAATCAGAGTGAACTCTAACCTCAAAAAACTGACATTATAACCTAAAAAAATACTTCCGCGCATTTTCTTCCATAAAAGTGTAGTCCGCTAGGTTTTTTCGCATAGAAACAGTAAAAGGCGTACCTATGTCATTCTTTCTGCATAAACGTACACAGAAGAGTAGAAAGGTGCATAATACAGACTCCTGTATTTGCTTATGCCGGTTCTGTTGCGCTTTGAGAAGACAGAAGACGACCTGTGACTCGCTGACCAAAGTGCCCGTTGGCGTCCTGAAGAGATACAACTATTGCCTCTGGTCGTTCAAGTACAAGGATTTCTTGGAGGAGACCTACAGGCAGAATGCCTGCGTTATGGCGTCGAAACGTGACTTCCATATATTTTAGACGCTGATAAAGTCGACAGGAGGACAAAGACATTTTCTATCTGTGTGTTTTATGCAAACAAGCAAATATAAGACGTTTTATTTGATTAAAAATAAAGTGACACGTAATAATACTTTTTTTCTCTAAATAAATGAGTCATTATCACAGAAATTGTTACCGAGAACTACCTAAATATTTTCACGTTATCTAGCTATCACTGAAAACGATATCTGTTTTAAAAAAAGATATCAATTGCCAAGTCATTTTGTTGGAAAATATCCTTGGATGGTGGCAGTGGGTCGCGGCAGGTTTCCTATCGGAAAATGAATCTGGCAGTTGGGGGTTTTGGTTACGGCGGCCATTTTGGACCGGTCTACGCTTTTCCCGCGTGGACGAGGTTTTACCCGGAACCGGGGGATTATTTCGGTTACTACAATTACTATGATGGTGAGTTGTATTGTAAATGTGCCGGTAAAATCCGCCCTAAAGTTTTTTGTATTTTTTTCTTTGACTAGACCAAAACAAAGTGACTTTTAATTTTATTGTTTATCTTAAAGAAATTGCGTGGAAATGGAAATATCTAGAACTGGTATAATCAATTACCTTACTATACTATAATGTGAAATATGTTAATATCTCTTTCTCTCTATTTTTCTTTCTTGGGGAGGCGTTATCATGCTGTTTAACGCAACTACTTACTGACTGGATTTGAATGTGCACTGGGGGGTTATTCTAAACTAATCGAGATTATCCCGACTTTATGATGAATGTCACAATTTTAGTATCGTGTTATACTATAGCTATTTTGATTGTTGTCATCTTTAAACAGTATATAGGATTTGACGTGACATTAGTAAGAAAAAATATGATTATCACTATTTATATTTAATAAAAACACAATATTTTTCATTTGTCATTTGCTGATAATATTCACGATATCCGTCTTAAGAAAGATTACATCTGATAACAATATGTAGGTACTGTAATACGTGCATTGAACTAGGATACCCTTGTACCTTATGTGATCCAAAATAAGATCGATTTTAGCTATGTTTTAGTAATGTGCTGACGCAGATAATCTTTTGTTATTATCAGTTACATTATTATTACTAAATATTATAAAATGAAATGCAACAATCTAACAATAAAATAGGTAAAGTGTCGCTGTAGGTCCAGGTTCCATCCCCGACGTGGGCGAATATTAGTATGACCCTTGTATATCTTTTATTTAGACAAAGGTATGGTTTGCGTATTAGGGTAAGTAGGTAATGCGTAAATAATTAATTAATTCTATGTTTTTTTAAAGATGTTTCGATGTTTGTTCCGCGCTCACGCTAAAAATACTTTTCGAGATTTGATGAAACTTCACAGATAGCTTTATAGATAGACATGAGAATAGCACATAATTCTATTAATCTATACCAATATTATAAAGAGGAAAGATTTGTTTGTTTGTTTGTTTGTAACGAATAGGCTCCGGAAATAATAAACCGATTTAAAAAATTCTTTCTCTGGTAGGAAGCTACACTATCCCCGGGTGACATAGGCTATATTAGATTTTCAAAAAATTTAGGGATCCTTACTTAAACTGAAATAATGTAACCCAAGGTGCAATATTTTTTCCGTTGTTTACATATTTTGACAGGTGGTTTGTTGTAGTTGTTTGTTCTTTTATTCGCCCATACTGGGCAGTCAAAAAAACATAGTCTATAGAGCCAAGTCTTTAGAAGTATCTATATCCTATGGCGTAACGAAGTAAGCCGGGATAGCTCGTATTATATAAGATTAATAAGAATTTCTCCGTTTAGCAATTAGTTTGTAATCATCATTATCTCAGACCGAAAGACGTCCACTGCTGGACAAGGGAGGGTTTTGGCATCATCGTCACGCTTGGCAGGCGGGTTGGCGATCGCAGTAGGGCTGTTCAAGTTCTTCAACGAAGGATGCTGCTGTGAAGGCCGTCCTTCGGGAGTTCCCTTAGTCCCCTTTTACGACACCCGGGAGGAGATGGGCTGGTGGTAGTCTATGATTTTGTTTTGACTGCTTCCGTTCCTCAGTTGGCAGTGATGTGGACTGTGATGCGGGAGCACCGGGTTCGATGCCCGGTGGGGGCAAACATGGTTATGATGAATATCGACGTTTGTTTACCCGTCTGGGTTTTTTGTTTGTATGTTTCGGGCACCCTAGATACAGGTTCTACCTAGTTAGGGGCCCTGAGTGTGATACGTTACTTGTTTGTTATAGGAATGTACACGATGCGTGTGCTGGACGGCGGGCCGGCCCCGCACCACCCACCGCACCCCGGACACTCGACGCACCACATGATGATGACTGCTGGTGAGTGAAAATGCACCTTAACGACTAGATAATTAGACTGAAAATTTAGTGTGGATCTGAATTTTTAAATTTACAGTATCACACACATTAACAACGCTAATAACTCTTCTCAAACTACAAAATGTATCATATTTTTTTTTGTGATAACCTCAAAATAGCAGGCAGGCATACAATTAACTGGAACAAATCGTTTTAGCGATAATTTCGCCTCTTGTCAACTTACAGATGCTTTAAATTTCTTGTTTTTGTACAGTGGCGGTCTAGGGTCGCCGTAACACTTCCGGTTTTTCCGTATTACAAAATAGTTCTTGTTCTTTGGCAATACAGTCTAGGGCTGAGGAAACCATAGACAAATCTGTTACGGCTTCCTAGACCGCCACTGTACAATAAAAAGATCATTTATTTGTGCTCTAATATACTAAAAATTAGTGTCCGACCGAAAGTTCTGTTTCGGTTTCAGCCAAAAATTAAGTTTCGGCGGCAGTTTCGGTTTCGGCTAAAATTGGCTGAACCTTTTGCCGAAACCGAAACTGATTTCGGAAGTTGTCGTGCACGCTCGCCTAACTTCGTTCCTTGCGGCAATGCTTTAGCGGACGCTGGTGGCCCTGTTCGGAAATTGTCGTGCGCCGTTCGGATAGCTCTGTAGCAAATAAAACTTACTCAGTGCGTTATCGTCCGACTCTAACAAACTTAATATACTGTGTTTCCATCTCATGTCCTAATTAATGCTGAATAATCGGTAAAGTGCAACAAATTTCATTATTTTAGGGAATTTTATACTTGACCACGTGAGTTTCGGTTTCGGCCGAAACTGAAGCCACGGCCGAATATTCGGTTTCGGTTTCGGCCGGAAAACCAGTTTCGGTCTGACTCTACTAAAAATAAAGGCATGTTCACACAGAGCGCGACTCGGCCTCCGACAGCGCGGTGTCGTCGATGGGCTCGGAGCGCGTGCCCTCGCTCTCGGACGGCGAGTGGTGCGACGCCGGCAGCGACTCGGCGCAGGAGTATCACAGGTTTGTTAGCGACTTTGTTAACCTATGCTGTTCGTTATCTTTGGGCGTGTAACAGAAATTGCCTTTGTTAAAGCGGCAATGGTTGATAAAGTCCTTAAAAATAGAATGAGAGGTTTTCAATTTGACATCTCAGAAAAAAAACTATTAAGTTTTACCACGCCGCTCAGATCAGATGGCGCCCTGCAAAAGACTATAGGTCAAGTTCAAATGAATCATTGAAAGCTCAAAATAAAATTGAAACTCGTCACGTTTTTGTTTTGTTTCGTTTTAAACTATTCAAGTTAATTTGAACTCATTTGAATTACTTATTACCTATGTCTATAACGATAAATAACGCCATCTACGGGCGTATTATGAAACATTTTTATTTTTTATTAAGTATCATTTTAAAAACGCCTGATTACTAGACGATCGAATTTTAACCCCCAGGACCGGTGTTCTCTACAGGAAAAAGACAAATAACTGAAACAGTTATTTGTAATAATTTATAATACCTATATTTTTAACAAGAAATCAACCGGTTCAGAAAAGCGTGTAAAACAAGTAAAGATAAAAATTACATTTAAATTATAGAATAAGAATACAGATATCTGTAATCTTCATAAAAAAAAAATATTTATAACCGGCCAGTATTATAACCAGCCAGTGTCTTCATGTCGGCGTAGACATCCGGTCTTGAATGATTTGTGAAGGAGGCCTGATGTGTTTCGGTAGAAATGACGGTTAGTATGAAGATTTGCTAACTGTAGTATTTGTTGTGTGTAGCTCGAAGTTCCGCCCGTACGACAGCGCGGCGGCGGCGGCGTACGGCCGCGAGCGCGCGCAGCCGCCGCAGAAGAAACATCACATGTTCGGCAAACAGCGGTGCTTCCAGGTGGGTCCTTAAGAACCAGTTTACAGCGATGCTAGCGACATTCTGGAAAAAATATATATCTTCTAAACTGAGACAAATATAAAAAATGTGGAACAGTATGATACTAGATAATCTTGCTTAGTAATTTTAAAACACAGTAAAGTAGTCCTAACTAAAAAGAACAAAATTATCAGCAGATTGTTGCTAAAAGTGGCCACTTTTAGCAACACTTTGTAGCTTTATTTGGTCTTTAACTTTCAAGCTATAAAATAGTGCCCTAAAAATATAAGGCTACATTATCTAGTGTCATACTGTGCCGCATTTTTTATATTTGCCTTAGTTTAGAAGATATTAATTGAAAAGAAATGACTTTCTCGTTCAAAATGAATATGTCGAAGCGAAACAGCATGATGTTAAAATCCGATTCCGTCCGATGCAATGCCGAGCCAGCCTGAATGAAGATGCAGCTGAGACAGAGTTTCTTTTGTAACCTCCTTTTTTGGAGTCGGTTAATAAGTGATTGTTTCCCCCAGGAGCAGCCGCTGGCGCCGGAGCCGGCGCGGCAGCCTTCGGTCAAGTACGAGTGCCCGGAGCCCTACGAGCTGCACAGCCTGCAGGCCGGTGCGTGCACACTTTTACTTATCTTTGTATCTTACATACATATTGTTATGTCACATAAGGCGGTAACTATCGGTATATATTAGGACATAAATGCCAAAAATCAAGTTATGTCCTGAGACACAAAATCAGTAGGTCCGTCTTCCAAAAACGTTGTATTACAATGTGGGAGATGGATTTTTACAAACGCGAATTCATTAAAACTTTATTAAAAAAGAATACTTTCGCCATAATAAATAAAAAACGCGAAAAAATTTGAATTTCGCGCCATACTGAGAGTTACCGCCTTAAATGTCTAAAATATAAATATTGTGAACAAAACTTGAATAATAATATATATAACTGGTGGGCGCCCCGCGGCTTAGACAGCGCCCTTCCCTTGAAACTTAAAATTCTTAATATTCCCGTGGGAATTTCGGGATAAAAAGTAGGTAGCCTATATTAAGCCTTTCTGAGGCTCTAAACCTAAACTATACATATACCAAATTTCATTTAAATTGGTTCAGTAGTTTCCTCGTGAAATCCGGACAGACAGACAGAGTAACTTTGGCATTTATAATATTAGTATGTATTGTTGTGTCTCAGTGGACTACGCGCGGCACGGGCTGCCGCCGCACGCGCCGCTGCCTCCGACGGTCGACTTGAACGGCTCCCACTCCTCGCACACCTTGCTTCAGGTGAGATCTAGTAATAAACTAATGCATACTTCACATACATCGATTTAACTAAACTTTTAATAAAATTATTATATTTTTAAACGAATGAAATTTAAAAAAGTAGGTATTTGTCGCGGAATGTTTAGTCTTATTTGAATAATTTTTTGAACTGACTTGCGTAAGAAATTGTGTGAAAAAATGAATAAAATATCACTGTGTATACAAATTAATGGAATAATTTTGTTGTATACAAAATCAATGAAATATGACTGCTCCGTAGCTCAGTTGGCAGTGATGTGGACTGAAACACGTGTGCGTCGTTCCCGGGTTAGATTCCCGGCGGGGCGAACATTGTTGTGATGAATATCGATGTTTGTTTCCGGGCTGGGTGTAATGTTCGTCTCTGTATATGTTTCGGGCACCCTAGATACAGGTTCTTCCTAGTTAGGGGCTCTGAGTGTGATGTGTTATTATTATTATTATATGACGTTGTATACTAAATTAATAAAATATCCTGTTGTGTACACAGAATGAAAGGAATATTTTGTTGTATACAAAATTTATAAAAATCCTGTTGAAATAAAAAAAAATGAGTGAAATATCATTTTTCATAACAAACTAGTCGACCCGGTGAAATTCGTACCGCCTAACCTATTACTATTTTGTGCATTGTATTAATTTTTAAACCTTTCCTTTGAATTCCCGTTGCGTTGTTTTATAGATTTAAGCATACATAGGGACAGAAGCGGAAAGCGACTTTATTTTATTACTATGTATTGATAAATAAAATATCCCGTTGTATACAAATTTTATAAAATATCATGTTGTATATTCACACAGCCGGCGGCGCCGGAGCGCGTCCGACACAACCACACGTACAGCGACCCGCGCCCGCGCCCGCGCGACAAACGAGGTCAGTAAATATTTTAATATACGCTCATATCTCCTAACACTTAGAGCTGCCTAGTTATTAGTTCAACAGAATTAGGTAGGTATTCTTTTTGTGTTTTTTTTTCTCGTCGGATGGAATGAAAAGCAGAATATACAACTTTGGAATAAAGTTATTCTGCTTCGGGTGCTGTTACAACCTTCACTTTTTCAAGTTTTAAGCCATTATTTCCTCTGCTGCGCTCGGGTTTTTACTGACCACCTTTATGCATAATACATCACTTTACTCCCATGTTATATATTATTTATCTCCTTTTAGACCTATAATCCTAGTGGCTGAAAAGTTCATGAGTGGCGACCGCGCACCGGAAGACGCAGTGTAGGCAGACTCCTAACCAAATCGTCTGTTGAAGACTGGGATTACACTGAATAAAGGTCGCTCAAGACAGGTCGGTGTGCAGTGTGGGAGAGGCCTATGTCTAGCAATGGACGTCTTTCGGTTGAAATTATGATTATTATAGCACTAGTTAGATATGTTTCTGACCTAAAGTATACCTAATTCTTTCTTTCTAATTATAGAGTTATAACTGTAATAATATTGATTGTTGTCGAACAGTACGGCACCTGACGGAGGACAGCCTGTCGGACGGCGGCTCGTCGCTCGGCCACCTGACGCGCGACGAGAAGCGGGCCAAGGCGCTAGGTACGTTATGTACTGTGAATCTTTATCTATTTTAGCCATAGACAAAGTAGAACGCGGCGCTTCCTGTATACGGAACATAGAAGAACCTGAATGCGAGCAGTCATCAAAATGTGTATGCGTGTATAAGTTGTATGGTTTTGACAAGAAAATGCTGAAAGCTGCTCGCGTGATTATAATAATAACATAATAATAATAATAACACATCACACTCAGAGCCCCTAACTAGGAAGAACCTGTATCTAGGGTGCCCGAAACACACACAGAGACGAACATCACACCCAGACCGGAAACAAACATCGATATTCATCATATCAATATTCACCCCGCCCGGGAATCGAACCCGGGTGCACACGCTTACTCAGTCCACATCACTGCCAACTGAGCTACGGAGCAGATTATAGGCTATATAGAGTTTATGAGTTTGTCTCTGTCTCTCATGTGACTAGTTTGTTATTGTTGAAGGAATACGAGTAGTAGTTCTCCGTTTCTGCTTAAATCTGCTGCTTCCATCTAGTACATACCTTATCTCAGATTTTAGCTTTTTTTGCTTCTTAGCTCTTACTTCCTCTTACAGAGGCAAGAGTGTTGTGGCGCCATCTATCGAGAACACTTTAGTGAAAACTCTTTGATGCTTGAAGTAGTTGCGCTTCGCCACTAGATGGCGTTTCTTATTTATGCCCATATACAGGGTGTATCTGACGAGGCGGTAATAAATCGAAGGAGGGATTCAGTTCACCATTTTTTTACCTACCATTTTTTTATATTGTTCTTTCCAGTTTTATTTTTTATTTTATTAAGTATATAACTTTCCCAAAGCAACATGGTCAAAATCTTAAAACAAAAATCATCTGTCCCGTACATTGTCTGACCCGTCAGCAGATCGAACAAACCAATAAAACATCTGATTATTATTTTTAGATCTAGACTTTATGTTGCTTTGGGAAAGTGATTATAGGTATGGTGAGCTGAATTTCTCCCTTAATGTATTATATTTTGTTCATAAATTAGTCCTTTTACTATGAGTATAAAAAAAAATATTTTTGGCGACCTAGCTTACACCCTTAACCTTTTAGGGTTGTCCGTTATTTTTTCGCGACTCACCTGGCAACCCTACTTGTCGGTAACACCCAGTATACTTTATGGCTTTACAAGTTTTATCTTTTTTTTGTCCTTTTCAGGTATACCCCTGGAGGTGCAAGACATAATAAACCTGCCGATGGACGAGTTCAACGAGCGGCTGTCCAAGCACGACCTGAGCGAGGCGCAGCTGTCGCTCATCCGGGACATCCGGCGCCGCGGGAAGAATAAGGTCGGTGGATACATACTGGTCAACGATAGTTATATTGTTTTTCATCCCATCCGCTCGAAAATAGTCGTTTTTGGTTCCTGGGGGGCTCAGTTTGGTAGGGTTAAAGTTTGGTTCCAGAGCAATAGATATTTATCGATCGAGTTTCGATCTTTTGTCATTAAAGATAAAGAACCTACTAGATAGATGACAGACCGCGACACCCTGAAAAAAAATTGTGCGATGGCCGGCCGCAATAGTCAAACTCGATAACAATTGATGGTGTAGGAATAACGCTTTTTCTATGAAGTGTCCGAGGTGTGCCCGTATCCCTGTCAGTAAAGTTATGTTTTATTATCTCAGGTGGCCGCCCAGAACTGTCGCAAGCGCAAGCTGGACCAGATCTCGTCGCTGGCGGACGAGGTGCGCGCCGTGCGGGACCGCAAGCTGCGCACGCAGCGCGACCGCAGCCAGCTGCTGGCCGAGCGGCAGCGCGTCAAGGAGCGCTTCGCCGCGCTCTACAGACATGTGTTTCAGGTGAGACTCAAAGATAGCCAGGGAAGTTAGCTACAGGTGGGTGAAAACCGCGTTTAAATCGGAGCAGTATTTCTCGAGTTATTGAGCGAGAAAATGACTCTATAGTGGCTGCTTAAAGGCAGCAGGTCAAGGAACGGTTTGCCGCGCTCTACAGACATGTGTTTCAGGTGAGACTCTCTAGTTTTACTGAGAAATTATAGCTAAATAAGTTAGCTACAGGTGCGTCAAAACCGCGTTCGATTCGGAGCAACGGTTCCCGAGTTATTAGACGAGGAAATGACTATCTACAAAGTGACCGTGGCTAGTTTCTTGACGAGAGGCAGCAGGTCAGGGAGCGGTTCGCCACGCTCTACAGACATGTGTTTCAGGTTAGTCTTTTAAAAGATAGCCAGGGAAGTTAGCTACAGGTGAGTGAAAACCGCGTCCGATTCGGAGCAGTATTTCTCGAGTTATCGACGGACCAAAAAAAGATATGACTTCTCTAAACATAAATGTCTTCCAGGTTTGTTTCTCTCTATATTTGCAGGTTACACACATTACGCAGATGCGATAATATTACAAGATTATCTGCGTAGTGTGTGGTAGTCCATAGGATTACATAGAAATTAATGTTGAACGATGATCTGCGCCGATACAGATATCTGATCGTATTTTCGTAGTCTGTGACAGGCTTTACGCCACTAAAGTTCGGGGACCCTTGTAAGTTGAGAACTTTTGCACCGTTATACATCGGTTTACGGCCATGTTATATAATCAGCTTTGAAATTCAAATTCAAATAATTCTTTATTCAATATAGGATACAAGATATCACTTAATGAAAGTCAATTAGACTACATCTAATCTAATTGCTATTGATACCTTATTTGGTAAAGTATCCTATACTGTGAGAGGCGAGGTAGTTCAGGGTGCCCACTAATTGGCTCAGGTAAACAAATGTTTGCTTTGCCTTACGACAATGGTCGCCTGGAGAGGTCCCTAAACGAGCCCTCCTCTGTCCAATGATTCTACTCCCTTTCGCAATGATTTTACAGCGTAGAGAAGAAAGGGGTAACAAACTCTACTTTACAATTTATCTCTCTTTTTTTTTTCTTTTGTTTTGTGATATTACAATACAATTAGGTGACAATACAATGAACATTATACAGATAAATAAAAATGAAATTACATGAAATAATGAAAAATATCTTAAGTGCAGAGCTAGACTACTTTCATGCGTCGTTGTCGTTTACATAATCATCAATATTGTAATAAGCTTTCTTAATCAGAACTTTTTTGATACGAGTTTTAAACTCATTATCATTCAGGATCAACATCTCTTCTGGGATCTTGTTATAGAATCTTACTTCGTTTCCTATAAAGCATTTGTTTGTCCGTTTTAGTCTGTTCTGTGGAATACTGAGTTTGTTTTTGCTACGCGTTCTAAGGCCTTAACTTAATCACATTTTTTATCAGACATATGTATGTTTCTACGAGTATACATAATAATTTCGAAAATGTACTGGGAAGGAAGGAAGCGTCAAAAAACAATGGAACAGCTGTTTTTTTTTGTTGAGATTTTGACCCATGTTGCTTTGGAAAAGTTGTTAGTTATGGTGAGCAGAATCCCTCCTTTGATTTATTACCGCCTTGTCAGAAGCAGCCAGTATAATCAGGTATCCCCCGCAGTCCCTGCGCGACGGCGCGGGCCGGCCGCTGTCCTCGGCGCAGTACTCGCTGCAGCAGGCCGCCGACGGGAGCGTCGTGCTCGTGCCGCGCATGCAGCACGCACCAGGTATGCTCTACTCTACTCTACTCTCTACTTCTTCTTCTTCTCTTCTTCTTCTTCTCTTCTTCTTCTTGAAGATTCCAGTTCGTTTATTTAAGGGCTTACACTAGCGCCACTCCCGATAAATCAATACATAGTATAAAATAAATCGCTTTCTGCATCTGTCCCTATGTATGCTTAAATCTTTAAAATTATGCAACGGATTTTGATGCAGTTTTTTTTTTTAATAGATAGAGTGATTCAAGGGAAAGGTTTATAAGTATAATACATGCACGAAATAGTAATAGGTTAGGCGGTACGAAGTTCGCCAATTCGACTAGTAATTAATATATTCTAAAGCATGGTCGAAATCACAAATATGCTTCTTTGACTCCCTAGATTATTTTGCTAGAACCTTTAAAGGACATGTTGTGTAGTTGCCTAAAGTGGCCACTTTAGTCTCATAAAAGAATATTTCTAAAATCATTATCCTAAAAGCTACACAACAGGGCCTTAAAAAATTCTAAGCAAGATTATCTAGAGAGTCAAAGACGCATATTTTTGATTTCGGCCATGGTTTAGAAGATATTAATTATTAATCGGGAGTGGCGCTATTTTCGCACCGTTTCGCCCCTTAAGGTCGTAGCCCACTTACTCTCTCACAGACTCTGCAAAAATTATGTTATAGATCTAAAGAGGAATATTTATAATATTCCTCTTTAGATTTATTTTACATTGGTATCATAAATTGGCAGAACAGCTCGCTGGCAACGAGCTCAACGCCGTCAGACAAACACGCCTCGCTCGCTCGATTAATTTTTTTTTCCTTATTTTTTTTTAATTATCTAGTAATTATATTTTTTTACAGACACAATGAACCGCACATCTGAGGAAGAGATGGACCGCAAGGCGAAGAGCTACGACCAATGACGTTGTCTCCCACACTACCCATACAACCCATACAACCTCATACAGATGTGAAAATAAATGTATAAGAGCGGGCGCCTTTCCATAATGTCACTACATGTATCTCGCAAGTTTATAGAGATGTTCCCATTAGATTGATTTAATTGTCGTCAAATTACTTTTTGAGGTCGACTTTTTGTCGTGACGATATAATGGGAAAGCGCCCTAACGGTTTATTTACCCAAAATGGAATGTAAACTTTTGGTTAAAGTTACATTTTCATATTATAGAAATCTCTATACAAGTAACTTATGATGTCTCCATCAAAATATCGAAGAAAAAATCTATAAATATATCAAATGATATGATTTAGTTTCTTGCTTTAGTAGTTTGTTACTTATGTGGTATACAGACGGTCAAACGTGCGTATTGCACAAATTTCCCAGTTTTTGAAGGTTATTTTTAAATGTAAAAAAAATACTCTGTGCAAAAAGATACAGGGGGTAAAAAAAGCGAACTAAATTTTTTTGTGAAGAAAAATGTGATAAATAAAAAAAGTGAATTCCATTTTTGTCTAGAGCTCCCGTTTTATCGTTTTTGTGTTACTAACAATTAACAATATAAATATCTTAGTTTTGTATGTTTTACTGAATGTAACAGGGAAAGGTAAAAAATTACAACAAAATAATATTTTTACCTGTGTTCTCTGCTTCTTGTTATCTCTAAAAAAAATTAGGTTATTTTAAACGACCAAACGATTAGCAGTTTTTTTTTTATAAAAAAATTAATACATTAAAAGTCAACGCCTTGGCGTTTTAATAAAAAAAGAGAGATAATTATGGTATATTTTGATTGCCATAACCGAATTTAGCGAACTTGTTGTAGGCAGCTGTGTAAATTATGTTTTTTTTACTTTTTACACCTTATAAAACAAAGGTGGTTTTACAAGTGCCGAAATTCATTAGCTTTTTTAGCTGAGAATAGCAGAGCTCTTAGCTAGAGTTTTAAGGGGATCTACATCGACCTTATAAAGATTGCAATAATAATTAATATTAATAAAACAAATATAAGTAAGATGGGTGTAGTTAATAAGTTAGTTATAAAAGCTAATGTAAAAATAATGTATTTTAAAACTGTTTTTATTATTTATATTTTGCTTAGTTTTTAATTAGGTTAAGACCCTTTTTTTTGTTATAAATAAGGACCGGTTCCGGTTGTTATATTATGTATATTATTTTTTTACTATATTTTCTTTTGGTCCCTGTGAATCAATTTTTCAATTTAGAACGATAAAAAAAGATATTTAAAACGTCAACCAAGAGAAACAGTGTTTATTTTTGTTACACCCTGTATTATATTGTATAACAGAATAAAAGTACAAAATTACTTTTCTTTTGTATAAATAGAAAAAAGTCTGCTTTCTTGTTTTTTTTTTATTGAAACAAAAATAACTTTAAAAAAAATCATGAATAAGTTTATAAAATATGTATCATAAATTAAAAGATAGGATAAAAGTATGTAATTTTAAGGGCAACTCAAATAAACAATTGTAATAAGAAGATATTCTGTTGTTTTTTTTATAAGGTAAATTTCTTAGCGATGATAAAAATTTATATTTCCTACCTTCGATACTTGCACATAACATTTATCATCTTGATATTTAAAAAATCACGAGTTGTCCTTAAAATTTAATTTCATGTTAGTAACTTAATTGCTGCGTATATTTTTGTATTAAATAACAAATTAAAAGCTAGAATTAGGAGCTATAGCTTTTCTAATTGTATATTATTGCAGATTGTGTTTATCAAAGCAATTCTTGAAAAATACAAGCAGTGCAGCTTGCCAGTATTTAGGTTAAACTTGTTGTTGATGGAACATTAGAAAATAACAGGAAAAAAAAACCCCTTTGGAAAGACTATTTTTTATTTAAAACAAAAATTAGTACTGTTTTAAATAAATATAAAGAAAAATTATTAACAAAACTTTCAAAATTGATCTCACCCTGACGTTTGTGAGAATTTAACGCAAACGATCAGCTGATTTTCAGATGTTATATTCTCACTTGAAAAAATAAATTGGACGCACTAGTAAGTATTTACCTATATATTATTTAAAATATAAATTAATTAAAATTTATGCTGCTCTTATTTTCTGTTGCTCCATCATGATATTATTTAGAAATAACGCTAGTAAATTTTTTTGGTGTTAGGGCTCAAAAATTACCTTAATAAGTTTAACGGTTAAATAGCAACGGGTACCTATCGCATTTCTTTTCTTAATGAGCAACGTTTCTCAGCGATGCTCCGCAGATATATTTTTTGGTTGTATGACGCAGCATCGCTCGGAATCGTACCTTATAATTTTTATTATGAAGTTTGGCCATTTTTTACTGTAGTAATTATGGCCCTAAAACTCAAATGGTATTTTTTGCCAAACTGTAATATATGTTTTATGAGTTTATTGTATAAAAAAGGCTGTGGGATATTTCGGCTCTATTGTCTAATTTACTTTGCTTATTTTTAATTAAATAACTTATATAAGGCTTGCATTGGTAAACAAAACAGATGTGTAAAATTCGTTGGTTTTAAACTAAAGCAATATAAAAAGTACAAAAAAAACTGCCGACGTGAAAACATATTGTCTATAATAATTTGTTTTTTTTTTACTTTTCAAAGTACACAAGGTCTTTTTTTATAAATGTTAGATGTTAACCTATGTAAGAAGATATTTGAAGATTAATAAAGAAAGTAATTGTACAAATGAAATAGTTTTTTTAATTATATTTCATTGGGAAAACGAATTTTTGTTTTCGATCTAATATCTACATCCCTAACCATGGGTTCAACATTGTTGTAAACGGAACAAAAACATGGTGTCCACGTTTACACGTTTGATTATGAATAAGCAACAGTTTGACCAAGAGCCAGTTTACAGCGATGCTAGCGCCATTCTCGAAAAAAAATTATATCTTCTAAACTAAGCAAATATTAAAAATGTGGCACTAAGTACTTAAGTATTCCTAAGTAAAAAGAACAAAATTATACACAAATTGTTGTTGCCAAAAGTGGCCACTTTTAGCAACACTGCAACTTTCTTTGGTCTTTAAGCTAAATAGTGCTCTAAAAATAGTAGGCTAAACTCTTTAAACTCCCCTGGTGGGGAGTAGTAAAACTAATATGAATAAACTCGCTAGCAATCCGATAGACGTCGCAAAAGCCGGTCCGGTAGTAAAACTAATGAATTCTCATGCTTACCTCATCTTTATTTTAAAATCATTTGATACTTACATACGTACATAGTTATATGCCCATTGCTACCTTACAGAGACCACTTTGCTGGACCCTCAAACACGAGTTTTATACCGACGAAGGACATTCTGGGTGGTCCGTCACTCGTCACTCCGCTTCCTATGGTGTCAATAACGAATAGGTTTTTAGCAGTAAAAAAATTTAGAACGCCATCTCGTAGGCAGTGGCAGTAGCATTTTCCCACTGCTCATTGTTTTGTTATTTATTTATGTTCTGCCTTCTATGGCAATTGTGAAAAAAAAAGTGAAAAAAAAAAAAACTAAACGGGGAAGCTCTTTACTTTTCACTAAATGAATATCACACCATCTCACTCACCTCATTGACCCTTATCTAAAATGGAGCGAGCCGATTCGTCGATGTAAAGATCATGCGATCACTGTGAAGAGTAGGTAGATACAGATACAATAAAACCAATAAAAAGGTCACTAACCTTACGAAGTAGTCAAACAAATTTTGCCGACTCGATTGAACTCAGAGTTGATAAATTTTATAGTTTTTGCAAAATATACCTACTTAAAATATTATAAACGATAATAACAGTGTTACAAAGTAGTAACACTGTGATATTATCTAGTAAGATAAGATAAAACGCAGATGTGGAATTTTGGTTACCAGATGTTTTATAAATCACAGCTAGAAAAATGGTCCTCTCCTGAGACCTTCCTATCTCTTTCAGCAATCCTTAATAAATAATTATATGCGAAAGTAACTCTGTCTGTCTCGCTTTCACGCTAAAACTACTGAACCGATTCAGATGAAATTTGGTACAGAGATTAGTCTAAAGCCTGAGAAAGAAAGAGAGCGTTGAAGGGGAACTGCGCTGGCGAAGCAGCAGGGCGCTCACTTAGTGTGATAAAACAAGGGTGCGCCCGACGGCGAATTTTCTCTTCTATTCCCGTTTTCGTGCGATTTTCCATCAAAATCTGTTCAACAGTTTAAACGTAAAACACAGACAGACAAGCTACTTTACGTTACCATCGGACCTCTAGCCTCAAAAAACAATATTCTCTAAAAAAAAAAAATTATTAAACTACTTTTTGTATTTATTCCACATTTCTCACCACCTCTTAATATTAAACTATACAAATACAAAATGTACAAAAAGCCTCCATATATTTGTAATTATTTTTAGCATTGTTTACAACAAGGCTGTTCAAAAAAATAAAATATAGCAGTAGGTATATAAATCGAGAATATACATTTGATAAATTAACATAAGCTTAGGGTAAACACTCACTTGTTTGCAACATTGAGTTCAGCCTTCACCATAAGACTTAGTAACAGTATTGTTTTCTTCAGAAATTATCTGAATGTCATTTAAAAAAATCGAGTTTGACTCATTTCTAAAAGCAATCCAAATAGAATACCTTTTCCACTGGCCAAAACATTTCATAATAACTCTTGAGATCCTCAGTTTGAGTTTTATTTAAAAACTATATACATACATACTCACTTATAAACATCAATATAGCATTTCCTGATAGATAACTGGGTGACACATTGCATACAACATATAATAATGTACACAAAACAGTGCGGCACAAAAATCTAGAAATCTAGAGTGGCAACACTGTATGGAAAAAATCCGACATATTTCCATAGGGTTGACACTTTTTAATTTCTAGATTTTTGTGCCAAGATATAACTACATTACATAATAATTATTACATTGTTAATCAACATAAAAGAAGGGCCTCAAATATAATTCAATACAACTTACTATAATATAACATTTAAACAAAGACAAAAAGAAACCATGAATGCCAAATAAATAAAATATTTACAATTTATTTTTGTTATAAGATTGAGTATTTTGTTTGTTAGAACTTTTGATGGTCAAGTTTTTTCATCCATTAATAATAAATATCTATTGATCCATTCACATTTAACATATTTTTTTGTCTTAGTCCCTATAAAGCATTTTAAAATTTGTGACAATTGCGAATCTGTAGATTTGCAGAGATAAATTTGTCAATTTAAGGCGGTAAGTCACGGTATGGCGCGAAATTCAAAATTTTTCGCGTTTTTTAATTATTCTGGCAAAAGTATTAATTTTTAATAAAGTTTTAATGAATTCGCGTATGTAAAAAACCATTTCTCACACTGTAATACAACGTTTTTCGAAGACAGACCTACTAATTTTGTGTCTAAGGACCTAACTTGATTTTTGGCCTTTATGTCCTTAGGCACAAAATCAGTAGGTCTGTCTTCTAAAAACGTTGTATTACAATGTGGCAAATGGTTTTTTACATACGCGAATTCAATGAAACTTTTAAAAATATGTATACTTTCGCCAGAATAAATAAAAAACACGAAAAAATTTGAATTTCGCGCCATAGCGAGAGTTACCACCTTAACAAGAAACAGTTCAACAATTCAGTATGTAAGGTAATTGACTTAGCTAGCATAAAATACAGTTAAAAATACTTTAGTAAGTATGCTAAGTTGGACTTAGACCCTTCCTCAATATAGTTGTTCAATACTCAACATAATACTCTATGTTGCCACTATGCAGAGGCTGCAAACCTTAGTACATAAAGAAAGGAATTTTTACTACCTACACAGTTAATAACAGTAGGTTTAAAATCCTCTTCAAGACTAAAAAAAACTATGCACAATTTACATGGATTTGCGTTTTGTGTTTCTTTAATAATTAATTTTTCAGAAAAATCTACTTCATTTGATAAATTATTGAATTTTGATGTTTCTTTGAGTTTCTCAGTGAACACTAAACATCAAAGTCATTACATAAAAAGCAATACAGCATACAGAACTAATGCAAACCGTACAACATTTAAAACCTCATTCATAACAGGTCATCTTTGTTGCTGCAGCGCAGCAGCACAGCCCGTAACTGCTTGCCCCACCAGAACCCGCTCACCTGACTTAAATTCAAACTTGAAGTCCCTCGGTGCTTCAAATAGAAGTATTATTGTACTGCCCATGTTGAACTGACCAAACAACTCTCCTTTCTTGAATGTGACATCTATTCCAGATTCGTAAACTCTATTTCTTTTGCCTTTTGTATTAGTTCTCAACTCTGGGTCTTGATATATCTCTATGGAGCCAACATTTGTTGCACCAACTGCGGTCATACTGAAGAAACCATGCTCCCACTCGCCAAAATATACCGCCCGCTCATTCATAGTGAATAGACCTGGAATAAGTTTAGCCATCCAAGGGTTTACAGAGAGAAGTTTACCAGAAAAATGCCTTCGGAAAGACGCAGTCCAGTTGCATGGTGAATGGAAGCGGTGATAGTCACCAGGGGCGAGGTATATAATGCACTGATGAAGAATATTGTCCTTGTTTCTTAGTAATGAGTTGTAATAGTCTTCAGATTTGCTAGACCAAGTATTGTTGCCTAAAAACTCTTGTAGACTATAAGTTACCCCTTTCACCTGTTCAATTTTGTCTGTTTTAGCCGGGCCGCAGTTTAAAACCACTCCGTCGCACGGGGACACGCACGGCGCTGGTGAGATGTACCTCGCACCTTCTTTTAGTGCCCTTGTAAAGAACTCTGATAAACTTTTATAGTATGTTAGGTCTGTGACTGCAGCATCATTTATATTAACGTTAAATAGTTTAGCATAGCTTCCGTAGACCAAACTCCTCATAGCTGTGGGCAGTTCGCAGGCTGCCAAGCGGCCCCAAATGCGGCTGGTCACACGGAAAGGAAACATTTCGTAGAACTTTATTTCTATTTGTGATATCTCGTAGTTTACACTGGCTCGGATGTAGCACCATCCTACATACATCACACTCCCGAGAGGCATCCATCGAGTGAAAATTGAACGCAGATTCATCCATTTGCGACTCTGAATTTCCGTTCCCTTTGTTTGCTGCAGGGTCGACGTTTGGCGGAACGGGCGGTGCGGCCGGAGTCTCTGCTTGAAAACAGGGTTTATGACTGGGAGGCAGCTACGGAGCCGCGCCGCCGGAAACATGATGACCACGGCTTCTTTCTGTTGCTATATTGTAAAAAATACTAATGGTTTAGATTAAATCTAATTGGTTTACAGATTTGCGCTTCGATTTCGAGACTTCCTTCCTTTCGCCTCGCTCGACAACAACAAGACAAGACCACGCCACAGACAAGATAAGAATACAAGACAAGACTTCAAGGCTATGCGCAACTGCGCAAGCGAGAAAAAAATTACAGAAAGGTTCATTCACATTCGATCTCGATCAGTGAGGTGGGAAAACGCTTTGATATCTCGATTCGATGCGTTCATTGAGCGGGCAACCTATCTGGCTGGGGCGAAGATTCGTATCGTGTTGGCGCGACCAAAACATCGTGATTTAAATGTTATTATTCTTTATTCAAGTGTTAGTACATTTTTTTGGTGGAAAATAAATACGGTAAAATATTATGTTGTATCAGTATCTCCATGTGCCCTGCCCTGCCTAAAAACATGGACGAATAAGTAGGTACATACAATAAATAATAAAATAAGAAAAAATACATCTAGGGTACAGAATGGTAAAATTTATTCAATATATAATTAATTGTTAAATTATAACACCCCTCTCTGAATGTTTCGTTCGGGGGTTAAAAAACATCCTTAGAAAACTTAGGTCTAGAAATATACTAGGTATATATATACAATACTAATGAAAATAAAAAATGAGAACCTCTGCAGCAGAAAAGAGCCAGAGCGACGGTCCAACGACGACGACCTATTTTGTGAATAAAGGGTAGCTGCTTCCTAAGCCCAAACACCCGAAGTCTCAAAAGCTACTGAAATAAAAATAAAATCTTTTTCCAGAGCTATGTACTTCGAGTGCTTTTGCTTAGCGGCATGTTCAGCCGCGGAAGCAGCTACCCGCCCGGGTCGTCGATGGCAGATGTGGGTACAGTAACTTTATTGTATCAGGTACCCAGAGAGGTTGGAAACCGCAGCAGCCGCTATGTGAGCGTTTTGTTTTCCCACCTCACTGCTGTCAGAGAGAAGGTAAATCACACTGCTGTGGGCTGACCTCCTGGGGCTGACATTTTTAGTACCGCTACTCGCCGCTTGGAGCGCGAGTTTCTTTGGGTTGGCATAGATAAAGTAGAACGCTAAGCATGGGAGAGATGGTTAGCGTTTCCCCACCTCACTGTAGATGGTTGAATCCATAGGGAAAAGTAGAACGTTGCGATGGAAATGGAAATAGTTACTAGTTACTACAATGACACTAGCCTAGCACGGCACTAAAGATTGACAACGAAGATAAATTGATTGATTGATGTTAAAAACAGCTCCTTTTATATAGGTACTGCTTGCTTTGCTTTTTCCATTGTAAAAAAAGAAACGAAAGGAAACGCTGAATTCGCCAAAGAATAGATTTTGATGTTTTCTTTCGATTTCTTCGTTTATTTTAGTTTTTTCTTTTGTAATACCTTGACAAATGCCCTTAGTTGGCCATGGCGCGGATAATACCAACTCACGAGATCGTAAAGGAAAATTGGCTGCGACGCAAAGTGACCAAAGCACGAACCACGGAAACACCCAGAAAGAATCCACGGACTCACCATTCCGAGGCTTCGCTAAGGTACCAACTGTTGTACTCTCACGTCACGACATCAGCCCCTATCTAACAAAGATGAGCACCAGTCAGCAAATAGAATCTTCAAGTCGGAGCCCCATAGATCTGCCATCTTCAACCATTGACGACAGATTTTTCAACTGTCGAGTCAAAATGTTTAGGGATGACTTAGAAAAGATGAAGGAGACTGCTGCCTTGCCGTTGAGGAGGTTTACTTGCAAGGTTTGCAAAAAAACATACCCAGACATAAAAAAACTCCGAAACCATCATGATAACAAGCACCTCATAGTCTATGGTCCATTGAAACCCCCAAAAAGAGTGTCTTTCTCTGAAAAAGTCATAGTCCACGAGTTCCGGGAGTACCATGAGTGCCGAAAATGCACAAAAATATTTGAAAGCTATGTTCTTCTCAAGACACATATGAAGGAGAACCACAAGAAACGTAAATGCTACATTTGCTATTACTGTAATAAAACATTTGTGGATCGCTCAATCTTTAAAGTCCACATCAAATTGCATTGCGACATCTGCGGTGATCTTTCCCCGACAAAGCTAAAATACAATGAGCACAGACGGTACATTTGCAAAGTATACAAACTATACAAATGCACGACATGTGATGCAGACTTTTACAAATTTATGGATTTGAAAGACCATACCTATGATCACATTGGGGATTTCTTCATTTGCGACATATGCAAAGATCAGTTTGGAACTAAATGTGCTCTGGCGCATCACATCAAGTTCTTACACTCAAAGCCAAGGCCTAAAAGTTTGTATGAGATGCGTCTGTTAGGCTCTGATCGTTTGTATCTATGTAATTTTTGTGACGAGAGCTCGGTAGACAAAACATCAATTGAAAGGCACGTGGAGTTGTTGCCAGATTTGTCAAATCGTGCTATGACAGGGTACAAAGATTACTACTTCTGTGATCATTGCTTCAAACAATTCGGCACTGAGAGTGAAATGCTTCAGCACAAATGGACGCACTTTCTAAAAGACAACCCAGAACATGACCCTGCGAAAAAAAATGATGCTGTTGGAGAAAATAATGTTTCTAACAAAGAAAAAGTTATCTCGCTAGACAATAAAGACAACACAGACAAAGAAAAACCTGAAACAACAGAAACAACCAAGACAACCAAAAACAACATTGATACAACAAATGAAATACCAATAACTTTACTGCCCAAAGTTGTAGTAAAGAGACTGAGTACTGATATAATTCAGAAAATAAATAATAATGTTATTGTTACTAACCCATTATTGCATGAAGCTTTAACCAATGATAAAAAGAAAAAAACACTTATAGAGACACAGCCAGAAATTGCAAGAACAGAAGTTGAAAAAGAAAAAGTACCTTCAAAAACCCCTATAGTAAACCAACAGACAGGAATGAGTCCAAGCCAACCAGATGAGGTAAGCATTTAATGCCATTTTATGACAAAAAAATTGTTAAATTAAGAATATTGGTCAAAAATTTTATAAAAGGTGGCGCTCTCTAACTCTAATAACTCTATTACTCATTAAACTGAGTTAATGGTAATGTTTTCCCCCTGTCACACAATCCCATACAAAAGACAACAACTGCACACTAGCGCTGCATACAGTTTATACCGAGATAGCAAGAACTTATTTATACATTGTGCCATCAAAGTTACAAAATGCAGCTAGCATACTTAAGGATGATGCATTGAAAGATTTGCCAGTTGTTCCTTGCACTGCCCAAAACAAAAAATGGTCTTTTGGCGTAAACAACCGATCACATTATCATGGACTATGTTCTAAGTACTTTATTACCAATCATTATTTTGCCAGTCCATGTTTTCCCGTGGAATGTCAACCTACCCTCAAACACATTTAAAATATGCACAATTTATGTGCGCACGACGCGGTGAGGTTTAACTCGTTTGGTCGATAAAGTTTTATAGTGCTATGTAAATATAAGTACCTTTAGGCTACGAACGCACAGGCGGTTTTTTGCCGCGCGGATTTTATGTAACATACTGAATCCTATGGAAGTGTACCAGCGCACCAGCGGATAAAAAACCGTAAAAACACGCTTGTGCGTTCGGGGCCTATGAATAAGGTTGAAAATTAAATAACAATCTTTGACACCGCGCGGAAATAAAACCGCCTGTGCGTTCGTAGCCATACATGGCTTTAAGGATTATTGGGTTTAAGTCTGCTAAAGACAAAATATTTTTAATTGCAGAGTGCAGAGGAGCAAGGAGTGTTCACGGTAGACGTCGCCGAAATAATTACTACAAAAAAACCATTAGTCATCGGTCGCCAGACAATTTTATCGAAACATCAGTGTGAGGTATGTTTTGCATATTTATGAATATTATACTATAGGTGGTCCGGAGAACATGCTTGACAATTTTTCCTTTGATATTTTAATAGTTATTCGGTTATTCGAGCCGAAGACAAATCTAACCTATCCAATAACAAATCATAAAAATTAAAAATATATCCAGCTGCCTTTCGAGTTAAGTTTTCGAGCAAACCTGTCTTTGCTTTATATTTATATTATATCACAGTATATGTGTATAAAGTATAGTAGTATATGTAAGTATATGTAAAAAAATAAACCTTAAAACTTCAGATCTGCAACCGATATTTCTCAACTGCCTTCTGCTTGCGTCGCCACGTAGAGCAAGTACATCGCGACTACGACAACCTGCGCTGCATAGACTGCGAGGAGACCTTCGTGTGGCCCTCTCTCCTTCTGTCACACAACTGCCTCCGCGCCCCATTCGTCGAAGAGCCGTTCGACGACGCCAGACCAGAAATACTCTTTGACAATATTCCCAGAATCTCAAATGACAGTTATGAGAATTGTGTCGACTTCGACATTCCCGCTCCGATAGTGGAATTGAGCCCCGAGCAGAGTGGTGCACATTTAAGGAACGGTGTGCAGAGTGCTAGTGACAAAATATGTCAGTATGTGTCAACGCATAATGCGGGCTATAAAATTGTTGTGGAGGAGGTACCCATTGAGTTTTGAATTGAATTTTCTTTAGATTTCTAAGGTGTGAATAATATTGTGTGGTGTTACTGGTGTATATTTATCGTGAATGAAGAGGCCTATTACACAGATACAGCGCCAGTCGCGAAATTAAATTTATTTTTTATCATTATCATAATTTTTATTACAACCGATGGACGTCCACTGCCGTTTAATCATAAATTGATTGATGCGGGTTGGCGATGCCAGTATGGCTCTTCAACTATTTCAACGAAGGACGCTGCTGCCCGTCCTTCGGGTGTTCCCTTAGTCGCCTTTTACGACACCCATGGGAGGAGATGGGGTGGTGATATGCTATGCCATCTCCACACAGCCATTGTTTATTAAACCATGGTAAATATCAAAAGGAAGACTAAGGAGGAGCTTTATGCTACCTAGATTTTTTTTTATTTAACTTGGTAATGTTTGGTGCCAAATTGACGCTCAAAATAAGTTGGCCGATACAAGGTTTTATTTGCTGTCGACTTGTTAGAGGGACCCAGTATACAATAAAATAAAATTTTTTTTTGATTTTTTTTTTTTTTTTGAACATGTTCTATTATATATATTTTATGTTAAATAAAGTAAAAAAAGACATTTACGTATTTTATGCCTCTAAACGCGCCATTCAACACCAATTTTGTGTGTAGATTTAGTAATTTAAGTGCTTCTTTATAAAATTTTGTAACATTTAAAGTATTTAAGTTTAGATATATGTTTAAGTATAAACATAAAAATCTGTTGTACTTGCTTATTAGATATTATAAAACAAAAAGTTCATAAGTTTTTATTTAGTATTTATTCCATGATAAGGTAGTATTATGTTTTTTACTTACTTGGTTACTTTTTAAGTACTTAGTAAGTAGTACTTACTTACTTGTCAAAGTTATTGTGACATTTAAGTTAACTTAGAATTAGTAGTCTATACCTCTATACCAATATTATAAAGAGGAAAGATTTGTTTGTTTGTTTGTTTGTTTGTTTGTAACGAATAGGCTCCGGAAATACTGAACCGATTTGAAAAATTCTTTCACTGATAGGAAGCTACACTATCCCCGAGTGTCATAGGCTATATTAGATTTTCAAAAAAATTAGAGATCCTTACCTAAACTCAAATAATGTAACCCAAGGTGCAATATTTTTTCCGTTGTTTACATATTTTGACAGGTGGTTTGTTTTTGTTGTTTGTTTTTTTATTCGCCCAGAGGCAGGCAAAAGAACATAGTCTATAGAGCTATATTATATGGCGTAACAAAGTAAGCCGGGACAGCTCGTGGTATATATCTGTTGTAATGTTTGTTTAAATCATGTAGATATAAAAATAGATATTGAAACCATTACTTATTCTTAAAAGTTTGTAACAAATGAAAAAAATTGTTTGTATGTTATTATTACCTCCGTCACAGTTTATTTTTTTATTTTTTATTAAGTATTATTTTTGTTTGTCTTGAAAAGTTGTTGTCTTTTGAGATTAAATGGGTAATGCACAGTAAGTATAACTATTAATAATTACCTAGGTAGTACAATATTTCTTTAAAATTATTATGCGTGACAAAAATGTTGTAAAATAGGTAGTAAATTTGTGTTATTATGCTAGCTAGCACACACAATTACCTATTTAAGTTTTTTAAGTTTTCAATAAATTATGATTTGTTCTTTAAATCTAATACTTTCAAACAAAATGCTTTTTTTTATTCAAAATGTAGGTATTTTTACGGGGTTTGTTCTAATAAAGTAAAATTGCGGCGAATAGGTATATTTTTTTTATTTCAGTTCTTCTTCAATAAGTAGGTAACTAGGTACACGGTCCTTTTTCATCTTGTAGGAAAATTTAACACAAATATTGTATTGCAAGAGTTCAGGTGTACCTATAGTCACGGACTCGTTCAGCGTTACACTTCCGATTTTACTGTATTCCAAAAAACTCTTACTCTTTTTGATGTAACAGTATAGTGCGCACGAGACAGTAAAAGGGTGATTCGCCAAAATCGATGAAAAAACATGTCTTGCCTGACGAATGATATTTATAATAAACCTTTTGATTTTCCATGAATGTAAGGCCTTTCTATGGTCAAAAGTGTACTTGGTTTTGCCCATATATTACTCGCAGCCACCCATTTAGTTTTTTTTTTCTCGGTCAAACACGAATTTTCTTATTTCCAAGTAAGTAAGTATGTCCATTTTCCCTTTTTTTGCGTCTCAGTAGCCGTAACTTATTAGATATAAATTATTTAGCTCTTTATATCAACTAAGGGATCGCCAACGAGTGGAAAGGCAATGGGTTTGATTTTTTTAAACATTAAATTTCAAAAATAATCGTGGTTGAAGTTTTGTCCAGACATAAAACATAATTTCCGTGGGCTTGCATTGCAGTCTCTGTAACAATGAAAACAGGACCCTTGCAGATTGAAGTAACCCAGTAAAGAGAACGTTTAGGCTACGAACGCACAGGCGGTTTTTTGCCGCGCGGATTTTATGTAACATACTGAATCCTATGGAAGTGTGCGCACCAGCGGATAAAAAACCGCGCGGTTAAAAATCCGCTGTCGCGGTTTTATTTCCGCGCGGCTAAAAATTCGCCTGTACCTTCGTGGCCTATGAATAAGATTGAAAATGAAATAACAACCTTTCCAACCGCGCGGAATTAAAACCGCTACAGCGGATTTTTATCCGCGCGGTTTGTTACCGCGCGGATAAAAATCCGCCTGTGCGTTTGTAGCCTTAGTACATACATACGTTGCAAAAGTCCTCGTTTCGCATTGATCGAGTTCAACACTTTGTGAGTACGATCCACAGGGTTTCCAATGGTGGCATGCGGAAAAATTTTAATCAGTAAATTTTATTAGAGCAAAAGACAGACATAAAACAAAAATGAAAATCTAAAAGAGAGGAAAATTTAGTGAAATCAAGGAAACGGTTGGTATGTTAATACATAAGTAATTTAATATTTAAAAAAATATATTATACTTACTTAAGTCCCTTTTTTCCTTTTTTATTTATACTTACCAAAAATAAATTTGTTTCCAAACTTCTTACAAAATTTAAAAAATTATAATTAACAAAATAAGTACATTTTTTAATGTATTAAACCTCAACCTGACATGTTTGTTAAAACGAGACTTACTTACACCTTGTTAAAAGTTAGGTGACACTATTTTTTTTGGGTGCAAAATCTTGCAAAACTCATGCTGTTCCTGCGTTGTAATTCGAAATCTCGGAAGAATCTTGAGTTTAAATACCACGTGAACGCCTGAACGGCGGCGCCTTTTCATAACCAGGCTAAACTTTTTGTTTTTTGATAATCAAATATCGAACAGTTAACCAAAAAGTAAGCACCTTACCTAGTTTCGGATATAGACCACCGCTGCCGGCACGCAAGGTTTTTACTTGATGACATCTTCTTCAAGTTGCTTAACATAAAACAAAAACCAACTTTTACCTTTTGTAATTCAAATTTACCACCATAAACCACCACCACCACCGCGCAAAAATAATCGTTACAAGAAAGACTGAAACAAATCAATGTATCAATCAGTATTTTATCAATCTTCAAGAGCCGCAGTGTTCATTTTATCGTCTCGTTTTAATTTTGATAAGAATTTGATAAACGCTCACTTTATCAGTTAATAGACAGGGTAGGTTTAGTAACATTAGCATTTAGTACAAAATAAAAGAAAGTTCAAACGATTAGTGACATTTTTTTAATTTTGTGGTTATAAATTTGGTAAAAGTGATTCAAAATGCGTGAAATCATCCATGTACAAGCGGGACAGTGTGGAAATCAAATCGGTTCCAAGGTATGAAACGAGACAACGGTTATTTCCCTACATGGTATCATGTTTTCAAATCAAGGTCAATTTAACTGCAGCATTTTGCATGTCGGCTTTTGATTAATCTTGTGATTAGATTAATTTAATCCTAGCTTGGCTAAAGTTCTTTCTTACTATAATTAAATTAAAACATACCGACATATTATACGCGGGAAAAATCACGACGAAATTTGAATTTGGAATCTAGTTTTTTTTGCGATGAAAAAACGATAGGTGGTTTTTGTGTAAAAAACCAGATTTATTTAATTTTTGTACAAGGTGTGGGTGTAGGTCTACCCAAAAGTAATAAACAAGATTACGTTTTCATTTTTATTGAACGAAATTCATTTGACCTTGGTTTTTGTATGACAAATTTTGTTAACCTTTTAACCGCCAACCACTTGATATGAAGTAGTCACAAAGTTCTCTCACCACGCCAAGCACTTCTCTGGAAGTAGCTTACATTTTTACATTTTATGACCCAACTATATGTTCTAAAGAGAAAAATCCAATTGGATACTGTTCTTGAAGCTTCTGTGAACGAATTCATATTAACAGATGTTGTGAAAAGTTAATAAACTTAGAATAATAAGACAATAAACTTTAAGAAACTTTCAAATGAAAAATAGTGTGCTCTCCCACGCCAAGTACTTTACTGGAAGTGGTCTAGTGTTGTGACATTACTCGGAATTTTCTATGATTCCTCACAAATATATTTTTTAAATTATTATAACTATACACTTTTTCAACCATCTCATAACGTGTACGCATAGTGCGGACTGGAATAATATAATTTCTATTAGAATTTACTATTGATTCCTCCATTGTAGACATAACAAATCCTGGCCTTTGAAAATGTCGACAACAATTAATAAGGCAGGCGGGCGGCTCTAGCGAAGCAACCCGTTCATCAGTTGTTTGATATATATCGTACGCCAAGCACTTGAGGTGAAGTGCTGCTGTGACGTCACACAAGCAAGACAAGTTTTTTAGTGCTGTGCTAAAGAGTGGACTTTTTGGTACATTGTGTCTAGACTGTTGGTACGCTCAGCGTAAAAATTAGTGAAAGTACATCTACAGATGAATTGCGCTGCGCATTTTCCAATGGTTTTAATTAAAAACTAATAAAATACTGTTGAATTGAATTAAGTCAGTTTGGATTTGGTCGTAAAGGTACCTACCTACTAATACTACGTTTACTTCGAAACGTACTTAGATCTACAAATGGTCATCACAGATTTTTTACAAACATCCATACATAGCTGGGTAAACGCTTAAATAGACACCATAGAATTGAATATTTGCCTATAGAACCAAATCAAGTCTTTTAAAAAAAGCTTTCAACATTTTAAACGGTATTCACAAAGTAATTTTTTTCATAAATACACCAAAATTCTTATGTAGTTGGTACTCAGTAAGAAATACCCAGCAAAACTTAAAAAAAAAATGGCAATTAATTCCATAAATGGGTTTGATTTGTTTGCTCAAGCTTTAGGTAGCAGTACTCAGAGACAAATAGTTGCCGCATTATGTTGTCTTTGTGTGTAAGGCATGTTGGATAGGCAGGCACCGCGCCTATGCGTTCATGCTAAAACAAAAGCGTCGATTCCAGGTAAGAATACTCTGCAAAAAACCCTTTACAAAAATGTGATTTATGACTTTGTTTACCTTAAAAATTATTCTTTCCCACGGCTTCTACTACTGGAATACAGATTTGCAGAGAACCATTAGGACCTTACTTCATAATTTTTTTTTTTTTTTTGAACTAGTTAAAAGTACATTAAAAAAAACTACAACATATATTTGTTTACGTTCTCATGTAAATGAGATACTTCAGGAAATTAAAAAATCTCTTTGATGAAGTGTAGAGGTTGTAAAAAGAGACTTTATAGTATTTTACAATTATTTGTAATTTTAAAGGAGATTGACCATTTTTGTATGGACGCTGGACCAAGGCTGCCCAGCATTGAATCATAGTGCATAATGTTCATTAGACTAACAGTAGTCTGTAACCTAAAGCGCTTAAGAATCTATCCAAGGAATATTGAAAAATAATCTATTTTACATTGACGAAAAATCCTAACCAACAGCTTATTTTAAAAATAAAAGACGGTGTATCATTTAAAATATCAACATTTATTTAAGGATAAACATTTTAAAATACCATATCAATCGTCATCATCATCGTCGTCTATAATTATGGAATCTAAAAATAAAGCAGGGCGCCTCACAACGTCTTGGTGCCTAGCCCATCCCAAAAACCAAACTAGGCAAACAACGTGGGCACAACTGCCGATCGTTCTTCGCCCGATATAACATGAGCAGCAATAATGTTGAACAGAATCGAGCCCATGATTGTTCTCGTCAATTAAAATATAGCAATGATACACTTTTGCCGATGTATGTCTGCTCTTTATGTGCGCTCGAATCAGTTGTACGTTGCTGGTTGGCATCGAAAAATCGGAGAGGTCGTCGAGGCGACCGACATAGTTTTGAATAATAAATGTCTCTGTGGTGCGTACATGCTCGCTGTAATAGCTAGGCGCAAGTTTGATTTGGTATGTTCCTACTGCAAAGAGACTCAATTGCTCCGGGGTTAACATGGGAAATGACGCAACATTATCCCTAACCACTGAAATATTTTCGAAGTTGGCTCTGTTCCGATTTAGCCTTCTTTCATCAACATAATCAGCTAAGTGATTGGGAACATTCAGCCGCTCTCTGGCTATATTGATGAATTCATGTGCATTGGCATTGTCAAGAATATCAACATGGAAGGCATTGGTTATGGCTGCAGCAATCTGAAGATCTGTATAAAAGTGGCTCATGGCCAGATTACAGAATTCATGACGAAAAATCTTGAAATCCCGTTTTAGTCGACCATTTACCACCTCAACAGGCCACCGGCAAATGGTGCACAACCGCGATTTATTTGCGTCGAGTGTGGTAAGTTGTGAGCCTCTTCTATTTGATTGTGGCATGATGCCGACATATCCATGGCTTTCTAAATCTAATCTAAACTAGTGAGGTCGGAACCGGACTCGGGAGGTAGAATAGGTAAGATAATAATAATATTATTTAACATAAACGATAAAAAACTATATATCAAATGTAAGATCACCAAAAAAATAAGTTTTAAGGTACTACGTATATATTATAAATCCGTGGTTTTAATTTTTATTTTTTATTTTTCATATATATATCTCTTCATGTGAAGAAGAAAAAAAATATTCACATGCGTGGGCAGCATTTGGTCCAGAATGGTCAATCTCCTTTAAATGTTAGTTATGTCCTTAAAATTAAAACAACCTTTGATTTTACATAGTTCTTTATAATGATGTTTTGGATACGATGTTATCTATGATTGATTTATGGCAATGGTCGAGGGAAGATTAGCTACAAACATAAAATATATTAATTTTTAGATTTTAAATTTATAGAAAGTATAGTTTTAATTTTGTACATATTTTTATTTGAGGACGAAAGAGAATAATTAAAAAAAAAATAATTTGCCAAAAGAAAACTAAGTACTTATATATTTTTTTTATACAGAATTAATTACTTACGTATTTATATAAAAACAAGAGGCTGCCCCGCGGTTTTTCCCGCGCAGATTTCTCATAAACACAAAAATCCCGTTTTTTCCCGTTCCCGTGGGAATTTCGGGAAATCCCTCTTAGTGCTCACCTACACCCCCCAAGGAACCCACGTGCCAATTTTCAGCTTTCTACGCCCAGTAGTCTCGGCTCTGCGTTGTCTGTCAGTCAGTCAGTCAGTAACGGAAGAGTTTTATATATATTGATAGAAAGAACGCGCGTGCGGTCGGTGCGAAGCCTAGATCCCTCTGGAGGGGCACGATGAGGACCGATGCGCTCGCGACACTATGGGCTCCGTCCGCCCCATTTATATTGTCTCCATACCATAATGTAAGGCCCCTGCAAACGCAAAAGCGGAGCGTTTTCTAATGGTGGCGGAAACGCCAACGGAACATTATTTTTAACCGACGAAAAAACAAAAAGGAGGAGGTTCTCAATTCGTCGCGTAATATATATATTTTTTATGTATGATCACGCATAACTTTTTACTGTGTGGACCGATTTTGATAATTCTTTTTTTAATCGACAGGGTATACCTTGAAATTGGTCCCATAAAAATTTGGAAATAAAATTCCAACCCTAAGGGTGGACAAATAGACTTTATTGTTCACTCACAGATTGCATTGCCGTGTTGTGATTTACATGAAAACTGCTAGGTATAATTATGAGTCTTTTTATATGAATGTTAATAATCATAATCTCAGCCGATAGACGTCCACTGCTCGACATAGGCCTCCCTCAAAAATTGCCTCACCGACCGGTCGTGATCGAACCTCATCCTGTTAGTCCCTCAACCTTCACCAGGTTGTGTGGCCACCTTGTGGGGGGCGACCACCCTGTGAAGGGTGATTAGCTAGGGTCAAAAAAAGTTAGCCAAAAAAAAACTGAAAAGCAAAAAATAAAAACTTTTTATCAAAAAATTAAACCGCCGAAAAAACTGAAAAGCATTAAATAATAGGGAAACATTTTCTATTAGGCCTTAATTTACTCACTTCTTAAAGTAATTTTGGATAACCAAATTTTGAGTCGGTGCCACAGAATCAACGAATAAAGATCACTAAATTACCTGAAATTCAAAGAAATAACCGAAAAACGTGTGCCGCTGCGCAACCGCTTTACGTAAATAATGAACTTGCTTGTGTGGTGTGGCGCCGACTTAAAATTTCTACGTAATCCAAAATTACTTTAAGAAGGCCTTAATTTACGGCCTAATAGATAATGTTTCCCTATTATTTAATGCTTTTCAGTTTTTTCGGCGGTTTAATTTTTTGATAAGTTTTTATGTTGTTACGAGTGTTAGACAAATTTACCCAACAACTTCCAATACAACTAAATTTAATAAAGCTTCACGTCTATTGGTTTTTTCAAATTATAAGCTTTACAATACTACTATACGTTTTTTTACTAACAACTATAGCTTTTGGAGTATACATTGAGGTGTGTTTCCATACCCGTTGTTCAGGTATGATTCAATGAAATATCCCGCCACGCTCATGACAAAAATAGTGCCTTAAACTGTAACGAGAAATGCATCACATAACATGTGACTCATGAACTTAAAATTATTAAGTTACTTGAGTGAGATTATTTTGATTGGTACAGTCAAGGACTAGGAGGCCGTAACAGATTTGTCTATGGTTTCGTCAGGCCTAGACTGTATTACCAAAGAACAAGAGCTATTTTACAATACAGAAAAACCGGAAGTGTTACGCCGACCGTGTCCGTGACTGTACATAAATCTTTTTATTAAAAACTAGTCCACTCGGCGAACTTCGCACCGCCTAACCTATTAATATCTTGTGAACGTATTAAACTTATAAACCTTCCTCTTGAATCACTCTATATATTAAAAAAACCGCACCCAAATCCGTTGCATAATTTTAAAGAATTAAATACGATTAAATATAAGATTAAAAAATATGGTACAAAAAAACTATCGACTCTGTGATTACCAACCCTTTAACGAGATCGAACTTCGCAGTTTTTGTGTCTCTCCAGCGCCGAGTACTTGATATGAAGTAGTTAGTGACGTGCCACCGCTTTAGTTTGGTTTATAATTCAGTTGAAAGTAATCAGACAAAACTCCATTAAGCAAATTCTAATAGGGTCTCTAGCATTACAAAAGTTAAAAAAACGGGAAAATGTTTAGCTTTTCGCATATTAATCACTCCATTGTTTATTTTATCTCACATAAAAAAATTGATTGATTTTGTGTGTCGATTGAATTTTGCAATCACTAATGTTTTTGAAGGTAAAATGCCTCGGCGTGGGGGAGCAACCTTCGTTTATTTCTCGCGGCGCCGAAAAGGTTAAAAGGAGGCTATTTTTGGATCAAGGGTAAAGAAACCTTATTTGGGTTGAAAACCTGAGTTGATTATAAAAATGTTATAGGTAGGTAAGTATGTTTGTATTGTAGATACCTACCTATTTACTGAGGTTTTTTATTTTTGTAAGTTGCTTTCGGCTATGTTTAAGGCTACGAACGCACAGGCGGTTTTTTGCCGCGCGGATTTTATGTAACATACTGAATCCTATGTAAGTGTGCGCACCAGCGGATAAAAAACCGCGCGGTTTAAAATCCGCTGTCGCGGTTTTATTTCCGCGCGGCTAAAAATTCGCCTGTACCTTCGTGGCCTATGAATAAGGTTGAAAATGAAATAACGACCTTTCCAACCGCGCGGAAATAAAACCGCAACAGCGGATTTTTATCCGCGCGGTTTGTTACCGCGCGGATAAAAATCCGCCTGTGCGTTTGAAGCCTTAGTTTAGTAAAACAAAATGTCACCTTCCATTTAAAAAGTAAATGACATAATGTAGGTAGGGTACCTACCTCCTTACATTTGAGGTTAAATTACCGGTTTACATTATCCTTAAACCGGTATGAATATAAATTGAGAAAGTTCAGCATTGGCTTGGCATTGTAAGTATCCTATATTGATTGGTTTTGTTGTTTTTGTAAAATTTTGCAGTTGCAGTAATCACCGCCAGGTTTCCATGCCAAATGCCAATTTCTATTTGAAAAAGTAATTATGCTTACCTACGCTACGTAAAACATTTTTTTTTTTTCGAAAAATTACATGGTTCTATAGAGGGTACTCCTACCTACTTACATCCCGCAATGTTTTAATATATTAGTTCCGCTACTCGCCGCTTGGTGCGCTTTATTACGAAAAAAGTAGGTAGCATTACCAAACTTTGCGAATTTTCGTTTTTTTTTATAGTTCTGGGAAATAATATCGGACGAACATGGCGTAGACCCTGACGGCACCTACAAGGGGACAAACCGCCTTCAACTGGAGAGGATTGACGTTTATTATCATGAGGCATCTAGTGGTAAGTAAAACAGACAAACACTATAAACGGCCGCTAGATGGCGTAACTTTACGTATTTGGTTGGCTTTCCTCCGGGAACCGAACTGGGACCTTTCGTCGCTGCCCACTGCGTCACATTAATTTATACGTCAACCTTATTCCTATATATATATATATATATATATTTTTTTAAATAATAATAACTTATGCTCTCAAGAGCCCCTAACTAGGAAGAGCCTGTATGTAGCGATCTTAGCGCTTCAGACCCACGATACCCCGACTTTTAAAAGTTAAACAATACCCCTGAGTGAGTGACCCTAATTATGTGTCTTCCTACTTATAACTCAAAGGTAACGTAGGATTATTAGGTTTAGGTAAAAGTGTAAAAGAAAATGAGTTAGTAAAATCTTCGTTTAAACACGCGCCCGAAACTCACATAAAGACCAACAATACACCTAGACCTGGAAACAAACATCGATATTCATCATATCAATGTTCGTCCCCGCCGGGAGTAGAACCCGATGCACCCGTATCTTAGCTGACATCACTGCCAACTGAGCCTGATTTGAAAATGTTTCAAACGTTTGCCAACCAAGTCTGTGACGTCCTCAAAAGAGGCCACGTGAAGAGTTTACGAAATCAGACGTGCATGTAAAGTGGCGGTCTAGGACGGCGTAACAAATTTGCCTATGGTCTCGTGCGCCCTAGACTGTATTACCAACGAACAAAAGCTATTTTGCAATACAGCAAAACCGAAAGTGTTACGCCGTCCTGGGACCGCCACTGTATATGATGTATAGAAAGCGTATGACTGTAGAAAAAGCGTAAGAAGTGTGTACAGTGGCGGACACGATCGGCGTAACACTTCCGGTTTTTCTGTATTGCAAAATAGCTCTTGTTCTTTGGTAATACATTTTAGGGCTGACGAAACCATAGACAAATCTGTTACGGCCTCCTAGTCCGTGACTGTACGGTATCAATTGTCTTTGCCTACTCCAATAAGAAACTATGGTGACTTTACGTTAAGTTTTAAATGTGTCCAAAATATGCTCTTATATCGAAGCCTATTTTTGTACGAAAACTTGTTAAACCATGCTAATTTGGCCCGTCTGTTTCAGGTAAATACGTCCCTCGGGCAGTCCTTGTGGACCTTGAGCCCGGCACGATGGACTCTGTGCGTGGTGGCCCATACGGTGGACTGTTCAGGCCTGACAACTTTGTTTTCGGACAGAGTGGCGCTGGTGAGTCTTAGTTTAAAATCTTACATACTACTTGTTACTAATTTGTTTTCAGCGCTGTTGGTGAGAAGCATTTAGAAAAGCTGAGTCAGGGCCATTTTTTCAGAAACCTCAAGACTCCATAGTTCCTTATTTTTTTGCTATAATATAGTAGATTATGTAACAAGGGGTAAAGTGATGTATTATATATTGGGGTGATCAGAGTTTCAAGGGTTTATTCCCGAGCGTAGCGAGGAATAAAGAGGAACTTTACGACTAAAACAGTAACCAAAAAGTCCTTTTTCGAGTGGATGGGATAAAAAAAAGTTGTTACTAACGCCATCTATGTTTCCTCGCCAGGCAACAACTGGGCCAAGGGGCACTACACAGAGGGCGCTGAGCTCGTCGACTCGGTGATGGACGTCATCAGGAAGGAAGCCGAATGCTGCGACTGCTTACAAGGTAACTTCATTATTATCATCTCAGAAGAAAGACGTCCACTGCTGGACATAGGCCTCCCTCACAAATCGACGCACCGACCGGTCTTAAGCGACCCTCATCCACCTGCGGGAGTAAGCTTTCATTCAACAGGTCCTCTGACCTCCTCGTGGGGGGGTCTACCTCCACTGCATCTATCTTCAGGTGCGCGGTCGCCACTCGAGATCTTTTCGGACCCAGCGGCCATTTTTTAACAGACTTCAAAAAAGGAGGTTATCAGTTTGACCTGTATGTATGTTTGTATTATATGTATGCATGTTTGTCCGCGATATATACGATACGATCCAAGTTGTATATACTGCTTTTTATTCCATCCGCCGAGAAATTTTTGATATAAAAAAGAAGCACCTAAGAAGTACCTACCTAATTTTGCTGACCTAATCAGCTAGCTTGTTTTCAATACCACTTCACTTCAATCATTTATTTTTGTAACTATAATGCAATAAGTATATCACAATTTCCCAGAGTTCAATAATGAATGTATTGATATTCATTATTGACCGGCTACAAACCGCATGTGAATAATGAGGAACTTTACGACCTGTGAACAGTAATTAAAAAGTCTACTTTTTGAGTGGATGGGACTCAGATTATTGAAGACCAATAGATCAAACCTTAGTGACGTCACGCGCGTTTACTCTATTGAAGCGTAGCGGCGGTTTCCTTACTCTGAGGTCGCGTTGCAGTGAATGTCAGCCTAGGACGCTGTGACGACGAGCGCATTCAGTTACAGGGTTTATAGGTAATAGCCTTATGTTTAACAATGCCTTTAGACTAGACAGACTACAGAAAGCCACTGATTGTTGCCAAAAGTGGCCGTTTTCAGCAACAATTAGTAGTTTTCTGTGGACTTTAAACTAAAAGCTATACAACAGGTGCCCTAAAAATACTAGGCTGCATTATCCAGGGGAATACTGTTTCACATTTTTGATATTTGCCTTAGTTTAGAAGATGTTTATTTTTATCTCGGGTGGCGCTACTTTAGCTGTGCTATGCCTCTTAATGTAAGTGGTGATTTGTGCAGGGTTCCAGCTGACCCACTCGCTGGGCGGCGGCACGGGCTCGGGCATGGGCACGCTGCTGCTCAGCAAGATCCGCGAGGAGTTCCCCGACCGCATCATGAGCACCTTCAGCGTCGTGCCCTCGCCTAAGGTAAATAAAATAAAAAAATAAAAAAGCCTATAGTAAAGTAAAAAAAAGTAAAAAATGATTTATTCAATACTAATCTAATTAATATTGATACCTTATTTCGTAAAGTATCCTATACTGATAGAGGCGAGGTAGTTCAGGGTGCCCACTAATTGGCTCAGGCAAACAATGTTTGCCTTGCCTTACGACAATGGTCGCCTGGAGACGCCCCTAAACGAGCCCTCCTCTGTCAAATGATTCTACTCCCTTTCGCAATGATTTTACAGCGTAGAGAAGAAAGGGGTAACAAACTCTACTTTACAATTTCTCTCTTTTTTTTTTTTTATTTTTTTTTTTGTTCTTATATATGTGACATTACAATTCAATTTACAATACAAAGAACATAAATTAATAAGATTTAAAGTACATACATGAAATAATGAAAATATCGTGCAGAGCTAGACTACTTCCATGCGTCTTTGTCGTTTTCATAATCATCAACATTGTAATAAGCTTTCTTAATCAAACCTTTTTTGATACGAGTTTTAAACTCATTATCATTCAGGATCAAAATCTCTTCTGGGATCTTGTTATAAAATCTTACTTCGTTTCCTATAAAGCATTTGTTTGTCCGTTTTAGTCTGTTCTGTGGAATACTTAGTTTGTTTTTGCTACGCGTTCTAAGGTCTTTAATTTTATCACATTTTTTATCAAACATATGTAAGTTTTTACGAGTATACATAATAATTTCAAAGACGTACTGGGACGGAAGCGTCAAAATATCAATTTCTTTGAATTTTTGTCTGAGGGACTCGCGAGCTTTAAGCTGATAAATGTTTCTAATTGCGCGTTTTTGTAGTATAAAAATGACGTTAATATCTGCAGCTCTTCCCCATAGAAGCAAGCCATAGGTCATTAAGCTATGAAAGTAACTGAAATACACAAGTCTCGCGGTAGAAACATCAGTTAATTTTCTGATTTTCCAGATTGCGTACGCAGCCGAACTGAGCCTTGCCGCAAGATTTGAGATATGGGGGCCCCACTGAAGTTTCGAATCTAGAGTGATACCAAGGAATACAGTTTGATTTACCAGATTAAGCTTGTTATTGTCCAAATGTATGTCTGTATCATAAGCAGTCACATTTGGCAAGGAAAACTTAATGCAATTAGTTTTCTTTGCGTTCAAAAGTAAATTATTAGAAGTAAACCATTGAGAAATCTCCACTAATGTTTTGTTTATATCTAAGTTGAGGGAGTCACCTCGTTTAACTTTAAATGTTAAAGAGGTGTCGTCCGCAAAGAGGACAACATCAGTAAGTTTATCTAACATGTAAGGGAGATCATTTATGTAGACTAGGAACAGGAAAGGCCCCAAATTTATTCTAAAACCATTTAAAAGTATATAACAAATTAATAATTTTATAAAAAATACTTAAACTAGGTTATAGACCCCTGTTAAGGGTAAAGGCCTCCTCCAAATCTTGCCAGGCGTTTCTGTTAGAAGCTTTCTCAAACCATAAGCTTCCTGCTGTCTTTATTATTTCGTCTGCCCATCGTTCGCCTAAGGTAGCTACATTATACTACATTACTAAATAATTACCTACTTACCTACTACATTACAAAATGGAATAAAATAAAAAAACTGAATTTAGAATTAGAATTCGAATAGTAAGCTTGCCCTGGCAGGCCTGGCTCACTCCGCAATTTAGGTATCAACCTGCAAGTACGTGCGGAGGCGCCGGCGGGGCCATCAGCCGCGGGCCGCGCCGCTCGCGCGCTGCTCGTTGCGCCGCACGCGTCTCATTATTTTCGCGCCAAGTTCTCGCATCCCTAATAATTGCTCGATGCCGTTAGTGTTCCTAAAACAGGCGCTCCCGCGAAGTAGCACGGGTCATTATCGCATGAATATGCATTGCAGCTTTGGAGATAAGAGTGAGAGAGAGATATCAACTCAAGGTTATATGTAACAGGAGCGAGCTAGATTATGCTTTAAGTGTACGCAGCTAGATTTAATTTTATTTAAACGACGCCGTTGAGTGAGCCTGTACCTGGTACTATTAGGTATTCTGTGCCCCCGATGAGGAAAGGGGGATGTTGTTCTTTTAACCGTCTTCAAAAAAAGAGGGTATCAGTTTGACCTGTATGTATGATATGTATGGCTTAACCGATCTTGATGCGGTTTTGAGATAAGTATTTGACATTCAGGAGAAGGTTTAAGTACCAATTTTAACCAACTTCGAGAAAAAGGAAGTTCTCAGATTATTTATGTGTCAATTTGTTGAAGGCGGGTCTCAAGAAATTATTAAAACTATTTTATAAATAGTACACTAGCACAATAATGGGAAACCTCCTTCCTATGAAAAATGAATAAATGTACTGTACCCAGGTGAGCGAAGTAGTCCTGGAGCCGTACAACGCGACGCTGTCCGTGCACCAGCTGGTCGAGAACACGGACATGACCTTCTGTATAGACAACGAGGCTCTCTACAACATCTGCTTCAGAACTCTGCGGCTAGCCAGTCCCAGCTACGGGGACCTGAATCATCTCATCTCGGTGAGTTATCTGCAAACTTATGTGAATGATTGAATGGATGAATGAGTTAAGATTGAGTGAATGATTCCTCTACAACATCTGCTTCAGAACTCTTAGCACCGGGGACCTTAACCATTTCATCTCGGTGAGTAATCTAAGATGTTCCAAAATCTTACTTGCTCAAGTTGGAACTCAACCAAGATGTTCTTGAGTACAAATTATCCTGGCAAATACTCAGTCGAGCCTATTGTCACTGTTTTGAAGGCATAACTCAACATATATTAATTTGGTTGGAGCGGATAACTAGTAAAATTTAGACAGTTTGAAGTCCAGCTTATCTGTGGATTATCAGTGTCAGCCTAAAACAAAACCTCAGCACATGCTGAGCCATCAACTAGTAGAGAACACGGACATGACTTTCTGTATAGACAACGAGGCTCTATACAACATCTGCTTCAGAATGCTGCGGCTAGCTAGTCCTAGTTACGGAGACCACAATCATCTCATTTCGGTGAGTTCTCTGCAAACTTTCAGCATATGAATGAATGAATGATCGAGGGAGTGAATGAATGAAGGATCGCTCTTCAACATCTGCTCAGAACTCTTAGCACCGGGGACTTTTATTTCATCTCGGTGAGTAATCTAAGGCTGGTATTCACAGTCGTGGTGCAGCTCTAACTCGCACTCCAAAGTGTCAAAATGTATCTGTAAATCGTTCTCCGCTCCAAATTGATATACATAGTCAAGTTCTGACCACGTAACAGTAAAACATATGCTCGACGGAGTATAAGACAGCTCGAGCCAGGATAACCAGTACTAAAGAACTACATTTCCGAGTATCATACTCGACCGAGTAGCCTCCAAACACAGGTTCTTCCTAGTTAGGGGCTCTGAGTGTGATGTGTCATTATTATTATTATTATTTCTGTTGTAAATAAATGTAAATTTGTTTGTATGTAGCTGACGATGTCGGGCGTGACGACCTGCCTGCGCTTCCCGGGCCAGCTGAACGCGGACCTGCGCAAGCTGGCGGTCAACATGGTGCCCTTCCCGCGCCTGCACTTCTTTATGCCTGGTCTGTATTATCATTACCACTGGTCGGTCCCATGAAGTTTTGCCACTAGCTGACCCGACGATCTTCGTATCGCCTTATATGGGACAATGAAATTGTTGTTTTCATTGTGTTACATACAACATGTTTCTCGCATTTTTTTAAATATTTTCTCACCTTACGACAAAGAAAAACATTACAGAATCCAATTACCTAAATCGAATCTCGAGTTTTAGCATGACAAACGAACAACAATCGATTTTTATATACTGGTTATTTCTGAAAAGGTTCCATACATTTGTTTGATCAGCTGACGGGGTCAATAAACGAGAATGTTGATTTTGTTTTAAGATTTCGATCCTTGTTACTTGGGAAAGTTGTTAGGTATGCAGCATACCTAACAACTTTCCCAAGTAACAAGGATCTATCTATCTACCGTATGCCGTGCCGAAACACTATGTAAAATAGATAGATAATATCTTGTGATTTTCAGGTTTTGCACCGCTGACCGCTAGGAATTCCTTCGACTACCGTCCACAAAATGTATCTGAACTGATGAGTCAGGTAAAAAAACATTTTAACTTTTAAATAAGCATACTTACTACTAACTAACTTTTTGTCCACTCATGTGTCATACACTTTTATTTGTAAACCTATGTAAGTAGAGGTATGTCAGTGTCTTTTAAAGTTTCTTTTTAGTGTGTATTGTTGAAGTAAATAGAAAAGGCATGACAATTTTGTTTTAAATGTTCTTCCGTATTTTTTTAACACATTTGCTATACGCGAAATAACCTTCATTTCGCCAAAAATTATTTTTGATAAAGTTAAGTGCTACTTTCATAAACATTTTTCAACAGTGTGGTAATACCAAGGAAAATATCTCGCAGTGTCATGGCGTCACTAGCAATAGCTGCGTTTGAATGCGCTTAGAAACAATTGTCGATTTCTTATTTTTCTTAATTTTCTCGCACTCGCAACATTACGGAAGATAATTAAAAAAAATGTCGCTTTGTCCAATAATGTCTAATGGTCACACCAGATGTTCAACCCGGGCAACATGATGACGGCGTGCGACCCGCGGCGCGGCCGCTACCTCACCGTGGCCACCATCTTCCGCGGACGCATGTCCATGCGCGAGGTCGACGACCAGGTCATGAACATACAGAACAAGAACTCTAGGTAACTGTTGCTGTAGCACAACATACTAGGTTACTGTTACACAACATTCAAAGAAACTGGGGGTCAAGTTTCTTAAGTAAATTCAATCGACTTGTGATTGTCTTGTTGGCGACTTCGTTAACCATTGCTGTTTTATTTGTGCGTGTAACAGAAATTGTCTTAGTTAAAGCGGCAATGGTTAACGAAGTCGCTAACAAGACAATCACAAGTCGATCGAATTTAGTTAAGAGAATTACCCCCCAGGGGGTTGTTCTGGTACGCTCCATTAACATACAGAACAAGAACTCTAGGTAACTGTTACACAACATTCTAGGTTACTTATATAGTGGGTTTGTTAAGTCCGATAATTGTATGGGAACTAATATTTTCTGCATTAAAGCATGAAACTTGGCACAGTTGTTGCTTAGGTGGCCCAGACTGAGAATCGCCCGGGAGGGAGCGGGAGACCCCCCTCTGGGGGGCGGGGGGAGGGGGTGAAGTTTTCTTCTACCGCGCGCGCTATCGATCCCTATTGCTGCTATTTTATAGCTACTAGGGCAAGTGTGGTGTCATTTTCGGATAATTTAAGGATGAGGAATCCATTTCTGGAACAATTTTTTTACATTTCTATACAAAAAAAATTGAAATTTACCATAAAATAGATAATTGTCGACGCAAAAAAAATCTTCTAATGACGATATTTTTTGAATGAGTATAGATATCAGCAAAATAAAAATATATTTGAAAAGCTGCATTCATGCAGTTTTCAAAAATATAGGGTTCGATATACTTTTTGTTTATATTTATGTGTTAAAAAAAATAGTAAACACTGCGCGGAAGAGGTTGTAAAAATATTTAATGCCTAATTTCGGTTTGAAAATTACTTGGTTAATTCAAATTACTACCAAATACTGAACAGGGTCATTCAACCTGTGATAAATAACAACTTTCTGTATTAAAACATAGGTTGTATAGGTACAAAAAAATACATTTCTCATACATTTATCTACCCAATTAGCTGACAAGTATGTATGAAACAAAGGATTTTTTTGTGCTTTTGCCACTGAAAAGAGTTGTTATTTACGATATCGGAAGACAGCTTAAGGAAGCGAGAGCATCAGAAGTGGACCTGCATAAGTCTCGACGGTGCACTCAAAAAAGAGAAATAGACTTCATCCATCATGTCGACATATAACCGTATATTGAAAGATGTATGTGATCAATGCGGTTAGAACCGGAAGCAATCACTGTTGGTACAGGACACATTGATATCAATGTTAAGCTCGAAAGGTCGCAACTGGTAAAGTCTACACTCAGACCGGCAAAACCGGCAGACCAAAACCCAAACTCGGAACTCTTTCAATTAGAACTCCAAAACCGTTTCGATTGCCTAGGGCGCAGCGTGGATGATGTAAATGAAGGGTTCTTGAGAAGTGTCACTGCGGTTGGAGGTAATTACTTAATACTAAGCACACTTGATCTGATAGAGAAGAGGCGTGATACGTCTTAGCAGACAACGGCACCGGATGCCTTTGCCTGCAGGCATCTGAAGAGACAGATCTTTATATCAATTACAAGAGACATAAGGCGATTTTATACAAAAAATATTAAGGTGAAGAGCCATAGACCGAAACAAAGCCTCCAAAGTTTTTGCTCGAGATTTATTTTTTCGGCAAAACCAGGAATGGCTGAAGACCGAGGATGGTTGGTAGAGTACTATATCCACACCTGAGATTGTGGGGGAATTCGAGAAGTTCTATGGACAGAACTTCTATTATACACGTCGACACGACAACCCATCACTGACAGTCAAGATAAGGTCCCGAGAGCAACATGGACCCGACACTATACCGAGGACATCTCGGCCGTCAACATCTTACAAACAACAAGACTGCATGTAAAGTCGCATCAAATATGTTTGAATGTATGTCTCATTGTTATGTTATCTTATGTTTGCGTGACAAAGGCTGCTGTAAATAAATGATTTCCTTCTTTTTCGTTTCTTTCTTTCATCACAGCCGAACTTCAGAAGGCAAGTGTTAAAACCAGCGTTTATGGCCCGTCAGAAATTCTTCAATTTCATTATACGCTAATCATATTCCCCGAAAACTGTTAACCGCTGCATTCCAGGATGTCTTCAAGACTCTGGACTGGAAGGAACTAGGCATCATTATAAACGGCGACAACATTACTCACTAGTTACTAGTTATGGCCCAGACCGCGAAGGATCTAGTACAATGCTCGATGTCCTCACCTCAGTTGGGCTTCCGATCGAGTTGGTATTAGAATGAACATGGACATAACAAAGATAATGTTCAGCGCCCATGTAGGAACAATTCAATCCACTCCAAATCAAAGATAATGACTACCATACACTAAATACACTCGAAGTTGTTAAAAAATACATACCTGGGACAAACTGTTCGTCCGTCGACTTCAACTCGGATGAGCATCGTTCGGGATGCTTAGCTTAACTTGAATAAGCTTACTGAACGATGCTCATCCGAGTGGCAGGTTCAAGTTTTGTCTTTAGGCAAGAGGTGCCTCAAGACAAGTCTTTGAACAATGTGCGTTACCAGTGGTACCTTACGGAACCGGGATACGGCTGCAAACAACGGGCCTAATTAGAAAGTACAAGGTCACTGGAGGATGAGGATAAGGACAAGGAAAGAGCTGTTTCCCTGCGTGATCGGATATGATGAGATCCTACGTCGATGTTACTTACCTCCAACCGCATGCCTCCACGGTGCCGTTGTCTGCTGAGACGTTTCACACCTCTTCTTGATCAGATGAAGTGTGCTTAGTAGTAAGTAATTACCTCCAACCGCATTGACAACTTCTCAAGAACCCATCATTTACATCATCCACGCTGCGCCCTAGGCAATCGAAACGGTTTTGGAGTTCTAATTGAAAGAGTTCCGAGTTTGGGTTTTGGTCTGCCGGTTTTGCCGGTCTGAGTGTAGACTTTACCAGTTGCGACCTTTCGAGCTTAACATTGATATCAATGTGTTCTGTACCAACAGTGATTGCTTCCGGTTTTAACCGCGTTGTTCACAGACATCTTTCAATATACAGTTTTATGTCGACATGATGGATGAAGTATATCTCGTTTTTAAGTGCACCGTCGGGACTTATGCAGGTCCACTTCTGATGCTCTCGCTTCCTCAAGCTGTCTTGCGATATCGTAAATAACAACTCTTTTCAGTGGCAAAAGCACAAAAATTTCATATGTTTCATACATACTTGTCAGCTAATTGGGTAGATAATGTATGAGAAATGTATTTTTTTTGTATCTATACAACCTATGTTTGAATACAGAAAGTTGTTACTTATCACAGGCTGAATGACCCTGTTCAGTATTTGGTAGTAATTTGAATTAACCAAGTAATTTTCAAACCGAAATTAGGCATTAAATATTTTTACAACCTCTTCCGCGCAGTGTTTACTTTTTTTTTTAACACATAAATATAAACAAACCCTCTTATTCATAAAAAGTTAAAGAGCATTTTAGTTATTTGACGTATGTCAATTAAGACTGGATGTCACGTATTTACCATACAACAAACCAGAGAAGTAGACCTCCAGTAACGCTGCTTAAAATCTACTGTGACCTTTTCTCAAGCAGTTGAAACAGACTTGGTTTCTTTGCACAAACTCTTTTCTCGCAATCAGTTCTAGCTCTGCAACACTTAACTACTAAACTGCGAGTAGTGTTCGATGGCTCGGCGAGAACATCAAACAACAAGTCACTGAACGACAACTTGCATATTGGGCCACCTTTACAAAGTGACCTGAGAGACGTTACCTTGAGATGGAGACAGCATCCAGTAGTACTGATTGGAGATATACGACAGATGTTTAGACGGATTGATGTAGATCCTAGAGACAGAACCTACCAACGAATACTGTGGAGAAAGGACACATCTGAACCTATACAGCACTACCAGTTAACCACTGTCACTTACGGAAGTTCCTGCGCTCCATACTTAGCAATACGTACCCTTAAACAAGCAGCATTGGATCAGAGAGACAACTTCCCAGACGAGATAGTTCGCACTGTACTAGAAGACTTTTACACTGACGATTTACTTACAGGAGCGTCCTCTGTAGACAAAGTAATAGAACTGAGAGAACAACTAATCGCCTTACTAGGTAAAGGAGGTTTCACATTGCACAAATGGGCCTCAAACGAGACAATTCAGGACATAGAGAAATCAAACCGCACAATCCTTGGCATCAAATGGGATGGCCACACTGACAAGTTTGAGATAAGGATAGACTTACCACCTCTGAGCAACACAATCACAAAGCGAACAGTACTATGTGACATAGCAAAGATTTTGCAGAGCTGGAACTGATTGCGAGGAAAGAGTTTGTGCAAAAAAACCAAGTCTGTTTCAACTGCTTGAGAAAAGGTCACCCTGTCATCAAATGTTCAAAGCAAACAATGGTTTTGGTATGGGCGGAAAACTTATTTATTGAAAATCACTTTCTCTATACATAGTACAGCCGCAAGTCAACTATAGCGCGATGTAGGAAATAAGGGCGACATCTAGTGGTAAAACTTGGACCTAAAATAAACTATTCTGGCGTAAACAGTATCTTTATGAATAAGACGGAAAAAGTATATCGAACCCTATATTTTTGAAAACTGCATGAATGCAGCTTTTCAAATATATTTTTATTTTGCTGATATCTATACTCATTCAAAAAATATCGACATTAGAAGATTTTTTTTTGCGTGGACAATTATCTATTTTATGGTAAATTCCAATTTTTTTGTATAGAAATGTAAAAATAATTGTTCCAGAAATGGATTCCTTATCCTTAAATTATCCGAAAATGACACCACACTTGCCCTAGTAGCTATAAAATAGCAGCAATAGGGATCGATAGCGCGCGCGGTAGAAGGAAACTTCACCCCCTCCCCCCGCCCCCCAGAGGGGGGTATCCCGCTCCCTCCCGGGCGATTCTCTGTCTGGGCCACATAAGCAACAAGTGTGCCAAGTTTCATGCTTTAATGCAGAAAATATTACCTTTGGTCGTTATCAAACCCACTAATACTACATTCTAGGCAACTGTTTAACCATTTAATTCATTCTAGATTCATGTTACACTACATTATATTTTAATTCTACACAACATTCTAGGTGACTATTACACGACTCGTTATTACTACTACTATTACACGCATTTAAATGCATGAGGTCGACGACCAGGTCATGAACTGTTCTAGAATGTTCTGTTTTTTTTTTAATTTTAATTTTTTTTTTTTAGTTATTATATTATTCTAGGTTACTGCTACACTACATTCTAGGTAACTGTAACACAACATTCTAAGCAATATTGTAGGTAAATGTATCTCAATATTGAAGGTATTTGATACAGAACATTGAAGGTAACTTTTACACAAAATGAACATACAAAACAAAAAATCAAGGTAACTGTTACACAACATTCTAGGTTACTGTAATACAACATGAACATGCAGAGCAAGAACACTAGTTAACTTTTAAAGAACAGAACTACGCCTAAAAACTGAAATAATAACACTTTACCCGTATTTATTTTCACAGCTACTTCGTAGAATGGATCCCGAATAATCTGAAGGTGGCAGTGTGTGACGTGCCGCCGCGCGGACTCAAGATGTCGGCCACTTTCATCGGCAACTCAACTGCCATTCAAGAGATATTCAAGAGGATCAGCGAGCAGTTCACTGCTATGTTTAGACGGAAGGTGAGAGGACGAGATTATTAACTAACTAGGAAGAACCTGTATCTAGGGTACCCGAAACATACACAGAGACGATATCATCATATCAAAATTCGCCCCGCCCGAGAATCGAACTCAGGTGCACACGCTTACTCAGTCCACATCACTGCCAACTGAGCTACGGAGCAGGCGAGATGTTTTAGTAATCTATACCAATATTATAAAGAGGAAATATTTGTTTGTTTGTAACGAATAGGCTCCGGAAATACTGAACCCAATTGGAAAAATTCTTTTACTGGTAGGAAGCTACATTAACCCCGAGTGTCATAGGCTATATTAGATTTTCAAAAAAATTAGGGATCCTTACCTAAACTCAAATAATGTAACCCAAGGTGCAATATTTTTTCCGTTGTTTACATATTTTGACAGGTGGTGTTGTTTGTTTTTTATTCGGCCATTCTGGGCAGTCAAAAGAGCATAGTCTATAGAGCCAAGTCTTTTGTAGTATCTTATATTCTATGGCGTAACGAAGTAAGCCGGGAAAGCTCGTGCTTCATATACAGGCTGATTTAGTTAGTATACTTCTTAAGATGTCAGCAATTATTATCGGCAAATCTTTTTCCAATTAGGGTTCAAGATATACTTCTTATGATGATTAAGAAATACCCCTTGTGCAGAAATTTTTGGAATTATATTTGTACTTACATATTTTTGTTAGAGTTTTCTGGACATAGTTTTTTCACCTTTTTACTGGTGTTTTAAAAATACTTCATATACAAGTAATACAGAATGTTTGAGAAATACGGGGCGTTTTAGGAATATTTTTTATACTTATAGGTTGTTTGACAAACTTTATACACAGGATGTTTTAGAATTACTTCTTGTGCAGAATGTTTCAAGACTTTTACAGGTGGTTTTGGAAATACTTCTTCTTTCTTATACTTCTACAATTTATTTTGAAAATACTTCTTATACTAGTATAAGAAGTATAATTATGCCTGAGAAATACTTCTCATTCAGGATTTTTTTTTTAATATTTTCTTCTTTTATACAGAAAGTTTAAAAAAATATTCCTTTTACTTTAAAAACACTTCTTATACAGGGTGTTTTTTTTAGAAATTTAACTTAAACTAACTAACACTTTAACTTAAAATCATATGAATGTCACAGATTTGAGTAAAGCATAATATGTGTACGTGTGTGTACAGGCCTTCCTGCACTGGTACACGGGCGAGGGCATGGACGAGATGGAGTTCACGGAGGCCGCCAGCAACATGGCCGACCTCATCTCCGAGTACCAGCAGTACCAGGTACCTCACACCTCCTCACACTTTCTCCCGGACACCCGAAATTGCACTATTTTCGACACTTTGGAGACACAAAACCACAACCTGACGCCAAAAAGGGGGTTATCATAATATTTTTTTTTTTTACAAAAAAGGAACCCCGCCTTCAATAAACTGACACATACATCAACTGAGCACTTCCTCTTTTTCAAAGTCGGTTAAAATAGGTACTAAAACCTTCTCCTGAATGTAACAAATACTTCAGTGATAACCGCATTAAAATCGGTTAAACGCGAGATAATCACGGACAAACATACATACAGGTCAAACTGACTACCTGCTTTATAGAAGTCGGTTAATAAAATAAAGTCGCTTCCCGCGTCTGTCCCTATGTATGCTTAAATACCATTATAACTACACAACGAATTTTGATGCGGTTTTCTTTAAGTAATACATAGAGTGATTCAAGAGGAAGGTTTATAAGTATAATACATGCACAAAATAGTGATAGGTTAGGCGGTACGTAGTTCTCCGGGTCGACTAGTATAATTCTAAATAGCAAATCGATTCTTAACAATTTTTGTTGTTTCTGTTTCTAGGAAGCTCATATAGACGACGAGGAGTTCGACGGAGAGGACGAAGAAGTGGTGGAAGACCAGCTCGAAGACTAAATACTGATAGGCCTTACCACAAAAAGTTTTAAAGACTTGGTCTAAATCAATAGACTAGGCTTGAGTCACCAATGCGTCATACAAGATTCACAATTTGGACCGGTCTAAGTTTTTTTGTGGTAAGGTGCTATAAGTCTGGTAATTTTAAGTTTTACGCCATTTAATAAAGTATAAGTGCTAACAGAAGAGCGACTTGAAAAGTCTAAAGAATAATGTTACATTTGTTGCTACCCGTACATATACAGGGTGTTACTGGAAAGTCATAATTAGAGAGCAGAGAGTCAGCCATTGTTGGATATAGACTCCCACGGATCGCCACAAGCTAGCTCTCTCGTAGCTGTTCAACCCAATGTAAGAGAAAAAAAGTTTTTGCAAAATGAGTCTTAACATTTGCAGTAGAGTAAGTTGTTAGTTATGGAGAGACTTGTCAGAAACACGCTGTATACGCTAATGTTGAATTTAGGTTTCCGGCGAAGCCATTGCACTATTTGTCGTACTCACACTTGACTTTTAAAATTTTGTTAAAAATCTTTAATGTTGAGTTTTTTTTTTCGTAATTTTAAACGACGAAGAACACGTGTATTTTTTTTAAATACAAGTTTGTTCAAAATACTGCCAGGTTCACTGGGTGGTATAAAATTAAAATTATCCTTATACAGGATGGTTATGATAAGCCTGTATAAACTTAATGGAGTAAATCAGATCAACTTACTCAACGAGAATCTTAACTCTCAACAATTTTACTTTCATGAGTGTACAATGACGATCCCATTTATGGAGATCTGTATTTTTTCGTGATATTGTCACATGAAAACTGGTTGGGTATGATGAGCTGAATCACTTCTTTAATTTGTCACTAGTTTGAAACATCCTGTACGGCGTCCCTAGCAAGACTGTGTGTACTTTACTGTACACTGTAGAGTTTCATGAAACATTTTTTTTTACATCCTGTATTATGCTTAATGAATTTTTTTTCTAAAGCCAGCACGTTAAATTCTCTCTACCACCTTTAGGCAAACTCAATTGGCGAGCCGCGTCGAGTTTACTGAGTGGATATCAATTTATAATAGACCCTAAGTTTTATGGCACAGGGTTCAAAACTGGTTTTCATTTGTAAATAATTCTAATCTACCATTAGAAACAACGCGCGATTGATTATCAACCTTGTGCCATACAAGTTAAAGACGAGTTTAAATTGTTAACCTCTTTGGTATATTCATCGCGTCCGCATGATGTTTTGAGCCTTATGCGTTATGTAGTACGCATAAAGACGAATTTCCAATAACCAATGGTTTGCTTAAAGTGCTGCCTTCTGTATCTTTTGTAATTTTATTTTAATTAACCTTTTTTGAGAGCATCTCTAGTGTACGTCATAAAATCTTATCATAGCTTTAAAGATCAGCTTTTTAGTAAGTAAGTAACAACACCTTTTTTAGCTTTTTTTCAATTTTTATTATTTAATCAATATATCCTTTTTTAACTATCCTACAAATACACCCACGATAAAACTATACAAAATAGTTTCTAAGGCTTACATTTACAGTCGAGTCAGAGTTTGAGATTGCACTCCAAACTGTCATAATTTGTCTTGAACTTGTTCTCTGCTCCAAATTACACTGTTCATTTTCGACTTCATCACAGTGAGTACGCTCGACGGAGTGTTAGGTGGCCCCAGCCAATATATTTGGTACTCGAGAACGACTTGTCAGAGTTCTAACTTGAGCGACCAAGCTCAAAACATTAACTGTGAAATGTCAGCCTTAAATCTGTGATCAAAGGGTTTAGTAGCCTTAAATCTGTGTGAAGTCTGCATTTTTAATTATTTATTTAAAAAAAAAGCACTTAGAATAAAACTGTTAGGCCCAACGCACATTTCGCGAGGCGCAACAAATAACAAATTAACCGAATCTTTAAATTCTATCGCACAGAGTTGTGAAGTGATCCCGTGCCGTTTGTTATACTGGGTATTTCTGACAAGGCGGTAATAAAACAAAGAAAGGATTCAGTTCACCATAACTAACAACTTTCCCAAAGCAACATAAGTCGAAATCTCAAAAAAAAAATAACAGCTCCATACATTGGTTCGATCAGCTGACGGGTCAATGTACGGGACAGCTGATTTTTGTTTTGAGATTTCGACCCATGTTGCTTTGGGAAAGTTGTTAGATATGGTGAGCGGAATCTCTCCTTTGATTTTTGCCACCTTGTCAGAAACACCTCTATAGCTTAGAATAGTTGAGAACATGTTTCGGACCGCTCCATGTTATACCCGTGCTGCACCTTGTCGGATGTGGGCTGGCCCTTAGACTGTTACAGCGCTTGTTGCGGAGGCCAGTGTATTTTAAAAATAATAATTTGCCATTCTACTAATATTAATGTTGAAAATCATGAAAGGCTATATGTTTTTTTATAATAAAAAATGTGAATTTCTGATTTTAAATCTTGTTGTTTTCTTTTAAAAATTCCTTAAAAAAATTATTTATTTTCTTACAAATTAAATTGAGATAGGTATTAACCCTCCATTCTGAGTTTATACAAATAACTTTGACTTTAATCACGTATTTTTTTATAAAATAATCTAAACCAAACTAAGTTAGATAGAGATAGATATGTCGTAGTAAGATTTTATAATTAGGTTTTTTGCAAAAAAAACTAGGGATTTCGCAAAAACCCGGATAATTTAATATACTTAAGCATTATTTTTTTTTCAATCATCCTGACATATAGCAGTTTTTTTTGCAAAAACCTAGTATAATTGAAAAATCTGAGACCTGCCTTCCCTGATTGGCTAGATTAGTAAACTCTTATTCTGAACAGGGAGCAACCACGTAGAGTTGAGCGAAATCGGTCATCACGTCTACAACAACAACATTCTGATGACTATTCTTCTGTGCGTTTTGATGCTGGCTGCCCTGTACGGTATTCATCACTTCTACAAAAGGTGTCACCAACAGTGGATAAGGCAAGAGCTGAACGGGCAGGCTCTTCGTCGTGTGCAGCAGAGAATGTCTTTCTCCAGGCGCAACATCTCTTACAAGGACCAGGGAATAGGCGATGACCAGATTGTGTAAACGACGATTGACCAAGTGCTTACTGTATAAGGACTTAAAATTCGGCAGCAAAAGTGAATCGAGGACTTGGTTTTACTAACTTCTATCTACTGATTGAACAGTTCTACATCAACGTGCTGAAAATGAAAAAGTGCGGTGTGTGATGCGTTCGAACAATATTGGTGCGACTAGAATGTGAGTACAACCGACGAGTGTTTTTTTTGTGATGGCTAGGAAAGATCGTAGTTATAAATAATGCATAAAGTTAATAATGATACAATATTTAGAATCAATTTATAATCAATTAGAACATATAAGAGTTTATTTAAGGAAGAAGGGTAAACAAAGAACTACTCAAATTGTAGAAAATAAAATCTCTGAGGCAAATGAAATATACAAAAGCTATAAAAATAAATTAGAGGAAGTAGAAAAAATATTTAAAAGTTCAGAAATTTGCTCTAACGATAGTTCCAAGTTAATAGAGTTATGTAGCGAGATAGAAAAATCATTTAAAACTATATTAGATTATAAACATATTAAAGAAAGTTCACTAAGAAGAGAGGAAGAAAAGTTCTCTTCTTGTGATAATTCAGACGAAGAAATTTTGTCACACACAATGGCGGAAAAATTTGATTTAAAAACCGCAACTAGTTTGCTTCCAGTCATGAATGACCAGGAAAATACAACTATACAATTAATTGACGCGATAGAGTTATATGACACCATGTTAGAGTCGACACAAAAAGTTCATTTAATTAACTTTGTTTTGAAAACACGCTTGTCAGTCGGCGCAAAACTTAGACTAAGCTCAAGTTACCCGTCTGTAACCGCTCTTATCACTGATATGAAGTCGCATCTTTTAACAAAGAAATCAGAAACGACTTTACAGTCAAAACTTCAAACAGCCCGGCAAAATGATAAATCTATTGCCGATTTCGGTGCTGAAATAGATAAATTATTTACAGATTTAACAATCGCCCAAGCAAATAACGATAGTAAGGCATACGAGGTCTTAAGAAAGGTAAATGAAAAGAATGCGATCAAAAGGTTCAGTGAGGGACTTCGAAGTCAGAGACTAAACACTATTATATCTGCTAGAAACTGCACTTCATTGAAAGATGCTATACGTCTTGCCCTAGATGAAGATAATAGTTCAACATCAGAACAGTCAGTCAACTACGTTCAAAGTGGACGAAGTCGCGGTCAGGTTCAATACCCACCACGTAATTATTTTGATTACAGGCAAAATTCTGGACGAGGTTTTCAACAGAACTTTAGAGGCGACTATAATTATAATTACCCTAAAAATTATTATAGGGCCAGATACAATGGTCAACGATACCAGAGAGGCTTTCAGCGTGGGTTACCTAGCGACAGAGGCACGAATAGAGGAGCAAGAGGTAGAGGTAGCGTCTATTTCACGGATGTAGAGAACGAAGTAGAAAGACAGGAAAAAATTAATGATAGAGAAGAGAATCAGTTTTTTCGAGGATCAAGTAATACTGAGTGCTAACGGCATAAATCACGTTTCGTTTAATTTAAAAGGTTCAGAAATAAATTTATTAGTAGATTCAGGGGCATCAATATGTGCGATAAAATATTCAAGACTATTAAGAGACAATATCAAATGTCACAGTTCAAAAATAAAAATAAACGGAATAGGAGGTCAGATATCGTCATGTGGTCATGTTTACTTAAAATTAGAAGCAAATAATAATCATTTTTATCAAAAATTTTACGTTTTTAACAATTTGCCTTGCAATACAGAAGGGATTTTAGGCCAAGATTTTTTAGTAAATTATAACTGCAAAATAAATTACGAAAATAGAACATTAACTTTCTTTAATAATTCAAAAGAAATACAAGTACCATTATGTATCGATAAATTTATTACAATACCTGCGCGCTGCGAGGTAATTAGATACCTCCCGAGCGCAATGACCGAAGATTGTGTCGTGATGAATCAAAACATAGGAGACGGCTTATTCATAGCGAGCTCAGTATCGACACCCATAAATGGTAGAATACCAGTTAAGTTTTTAAATACAACTGAAAAAGATTTGAATATAAAATATTTTGAACCAGAAGTTTATTATCTTAGTGATTTTGATATTTGCAGTTTTTCGAAGCAAAATTCAAACGTAGAGAGGATAAAAAAAATTTTTGAATCTTTAAAATTACACACGTACCTAAATGAAAAAGAACAATTATCAATAGAGCAAATTTGTGCAAAATACCCAGATATATTTCATTTGCCAGGAGATAAGCTGACCACAACAAACTTGTATGAACAAAAAATAAACCTAAGAAATTCTACACCATTATATTCAAAACAATATCGTATTCCGCAGGCTCATAAAGCTGAAATAAATTCACAGGTGAAAAACATGTTAGATAATGATATAATAGAGGTTTCTAATAGCGAGTGGTCCAGCCCAATATTATTAGTACCAAAAAAGATCGACAAAAGTGGTAAAAAGAAGTGGAGATTAGTCGTCGACTACAGAAAATTAAATAAAGTTATTTATGACGACAAATTTCCCCTTCCTAATATTACTGATGTACTTGATTCCTTATCAGGAGCGATACTCTTCTCACGTCTCGATATGGCACAAAGCTATTACCAAATAAGGCTCTCAGATGATAAACAAACTCGAGAATGCACAGCCTTTACAACGAATGAGGGCCAATTTCAAATGAAAAGATTACCTATGGGACTAAAAATTAGTGCAAGCGCTTTTTCCCGACTTATAACTGTTGCATTATCCGGATTAAATTATGAAAAATGTCTAGTGTATATGGATGACCTTGTGATTTTTGGCCAAAATCTAGAACAGCATAACAAAAATTTATTATCAGTTTTTGAACGTTTAAGAAAAGTTAATCTTAAGTTGAACCCCGATAAATGTGAATTTTTAAAAAGACAAATACTATATCTAGGTCACGTTATTTCTTCCGAGGGTATTTTACCAGACCCTGAAAAAACCAAAGTAATGAATGATTTTCCACGCCCATCTACAGTTGACGAGATAAAAAGATTCGTTGCATTCGCAAATTATTATAGAAAATTCATTCCCAATTTCGCAACAATAGCCTTGCCCTTAAATCACCTATGCAAGAAAAATGTTAATTTTGAATGGTCAGCAGACTGCGAGAAATCATTCACGACTTTAAAAGAATGTTTGATGAATCACCCAATACTTGACTATCCCGACTTTACAACTAACAATACGTTTATACTAAAAACAGATGCGTCTAATATAGCTCTAGGATCTTTGTTATGTAATAGCAATGATAGACCGATAGCCTACGCAAGCCGTTGCTTAAACAAGGCAGAGAAAAACTATCCGACTATCGAGAAAGAACTTTTAGCCATTGTATGGAGCGTAAAGCATTTCAGACCTTATCTTGTGGGACGAAAGTTCATCGTTCAAACAGATCATAAACCACTCTTATATCTTTTTAATATGACTAATCCTTCGAGTCGCTTAACGAAGTTTAGACTTTATTTAGAGGAGTATGATTTTGATGTGACGTATGTAAAAGGCTCGAATAATGTAGCGGCCGATGCATTATCTCGAGTTGTGATTTCCAGTGATGAATTAAAGGAGATGAATGAAAGTTTAGTTTGAAAAAACAAAAGAACAGTTAAACGATTCGAAAGACAAAGATGAACCCTCTACTTCACTCCGGCATGATCAACCGGCAGTGGTAGAAGTTTTGAAACGAGAGAAAAACGACGTCGAATTTAAAATAGAGAAAGACTTGCGCAAGCTATCAGATCATAATTATTTTTATGATAAACCCAAAAGAACAATATTACTGAATATTAATTCTTTATCGTTAGTCACACACGCTGTGCTAGTGAAAGAATTAAAAGAATTATGTAAAGACAATGATATAAAGGAAATTGTAATAATGAAAAGTAAATTAAATAATGAATTTATTAAGAAAATTTTAATTGAAGCTAGAAATAGATTATGGTCCGGACCACGAATAATAATAATAAATGATTGTGACATACAAAAAGTTAATAATAATGAAGAAAAACATGTAATCCTGAATGACTTCCACTTATTACCAACTGGGGGTCATACAGGAATAATAAGAATGACAAATAATATTAAAAAGTATTATTATTGGCCAGGGATAGATAACGATGACAATGTATTAATCATATCTTTTAATTGAGCATTCAATAAATGGATTTCATATTCTAAAGACGTGTTTTCTCTAATAAACCTAGTCGTCTCATCTCAGGAAGGTTTAAGATTTTTCAATTATACAAGGTTTTTTGCAAAAAAAAACTTCTTAATGTCAGGATGATTGATAAAAAGTAATGCTTATATCAAATTATCCGGGTTTTCGCAAAATCCCTAGTTTATTTTGCAAAAAACCTAATTATCCAATCTTACTACGACAGATATAAAGTAAACTTTAAGTTAATAAAGTAATAGGGTATAAATTTAATATTTCATAAGTACATGATATTATGTTATTAAACATTACCTTAAAAAAAAAACTAAACAAAGTAGTAAGTAAACTTTATTGTAATTAATCGATTTAACATTACTTGGCCAAGTGAATTAAAGTTCTGTTTAAACAAACAACTTTTTATCAAAGATCTTTTAAATTGTTTGTAAATCAATCATAAAATATACTATTTTTCACTGAACGGGTACTTACCTACTATTGAATTGAGCTAAATTCTCTATTGCATGTCTTATTACCTTACAGTTAACTAACTAATACCAAAGGAGCCTTAATTTAGCTTTGAAATCGAAAATAACTCGTCAAACCATAGGGTAGCAAGGCAAGAATTCAGAGGGGAACAAAATGATGATTTATTACTTACACATCGAGGCAACAAGGTTGCATTCACACGCGATGACCGGACTCCCGCTCTGTGACGTCATTGTTCAAGTACTTACCTACCTTCTACAGCGGCATAGTACATATAATAAATAGTACTACATACAGTATGGGCACTCCCTGCCTCCCTCAGCAAGTGCGGCTCCCCCGCTCTCGGTTACCTTTCAGTTACCGCTCTGTACAAATAAAGCAGCGTCGCACGTCTCATCTCACTCACACAAGCATGATACGCGTGCACCTACACGAATTTCGGCTGTGAGCGAAGCAACGGGTTTTTTCTTTAAAGTGTCCGAGGTGTTACAGCAGCAGTGAAGCGTTGGTAGCTCAAAGGTATAGGGTCTCCAACTTGGGGGATCCAGGTTCGATCCCCACAGGCGGCACATACAATTTAACCGTCTTATTCATAAATATACAGTAGATTTTAAGTAGCCTTACTGGAGGTCTACTTCTCTGGTTTGTTATATGGTAAATACGTGACATCCAGTCTAAATTGACATACATCAAATAACTAAAATGCTCTTTAAATTTTTATGAATAACAGGGTAAGTCTTTCCAGACAGTGATGTTGCCACCATCACTTCCATGCTTCGGTCCAGTATCTGCTGCTTCGTTGACAGACGTGTCGTTTAGACGTCCCTTCCACTTATCATCAATACAAAGTCGCTATACATAGTATAAAACAAAGTTGCTTCTAGCGTCTGTCCCTGTGTATGCTTAAATCTTTAAAACTAATCAACGGATTTCGATGCGGTTTTTTAATAGACACAGAGATTCAAAGGGAAGGTTTATAAGTATAATACGTGCACAAAATAATAATAGGTTAGGCGGTACAAAGTTCGCCGGGTCGACTAGTAAAGTCATAAGCGAGTACGTTTGTATTCGAACATAGCACGCGATTTTTCCTCAGTGCTATGCCAATTTAGAGACACAAGGTTTAGATTAGATTTATATTATCTAGACTATGTATTAACATAGAACAACAGCTATTTAGCAATACAGAAAAACCGGAAGTGTTACGCCGCCCTAGACCGCTACTATACGTTTGCATAAATGTAGATAGCTACGTCCGGCCGTCCGACCGACGTCATAGGTGACCGTTGTCCGTTGTCGGTCACGTACTATTTGCAACCCAGTAGTGACTCGTTATGACGTCAGTAGTTTGACGTCACAAAAGAGCCTTAATGAGTTGTGGGAGGGTGGAGTGCCCTAGATCGGTGAGGGTAGATCGAGCCGTCAGATCACAGCTAAAAATATACTTTTCTTTCTTCAAAATGTTATTTATAACTGCTATTTTTTGTAATGGGGTTAATGTAAGCGTGTTTCCTCACGAAGCGATATCGATTGCGCGTAAGGGGTTCGATAGCCAATATAAATCGCTCGTACATCTACGAAGCCTGCCATATTATGTAATTAATATTGATATCAATTGATATTACTTACAATGTTCAATATAACAAATGTTCAAGCGATTTATATTGGCTGTCGAACCCCTATCGCGCGATCGATATCGCTTCTTGAGGAATCACGCTTTGAGTTAAAAGAAAACATAAGATGTGCATTTTTATAGCTAGTTATAAGTCATCTAAAGTTATGAATAACATATTTAGAGATATTTTTAAAGATAGTAAATATAGCCTTTGATTAGGGCACGTAAGGTGGCGAGTTGGCGACAAGCTGGCCCCTTGTCATGATGTTATAAAACATTAACTCTGCTAAACGTGGTGATGAGCTGGTGCCTCTGCCTAACCCTTGGGGGAATAAAGGCGTGAGATTATCAATATATATATAAAACTCTTGCGTTACTGACTGACTGACAGACAACGCAGAGCCTAAACTACTGGGCGTAGAAAGCTGAAAATTGGCACGTGGGTTCCTTGTGGAGTGTAGGTGAGCTCTAAGAAGGGATTTCTTGAAATTCCTACGGGAACGGGAAAAAACGGGAATTTTGTCTTTATGAGAAATCTGCGTCGTGCGCACTTAAACTGTGCATAAATGCGTTTGAGGGTAGGTATAATCGTTCTACGGGTTCTACACTTATTGTAAGAAATTAATATCTTGTTCTTGACATGATTTAATGTTCATTTTCAGTAGTCCAAGGAAGGTTTAAAACGTGAACGCCCTGCAGTACCGGGCTGAAGAATAGGACTGAGGTATCCCCTGCCTGTCGTAAGAGGCGACTAAGAGGGGACCCCGGGGTCGTTGGGTGCACGAGGCGGGGGCCTCGTGTAGTCATATAACGGCCCCGAGAAGGGCGGCGGAACGTGGTGTCCAGTTCCGTCGTCGAGCGTAGGAAGAGCCATCCGCGCTCAGGGGGGACTACCACCACCTGTCCCCCCGTGAAGAGGCTACTCAGCCAATGCTGGAGGGGGTCGCGGAGCTGAACACAAAGTTCGAGAGATCTCCCGTGACCTCCTTGCAAACAGCCGAGATGGACACCGGCGGTGTTTTAGTGGGTGCGAACCCCACATAACCTTGCGACTCCCCCCGGGGTCGCAGGGTACTCGTTAGGAGTTTCCCCGCCTAAAAAAAAAAAGGTTTAAAACGTGAGAAAATATGGAAAAATGGAGAAGTTAGTAAAAACAACAATTGTAAATGCGATACGAAGTTCGCCGGGACAGCTAGTACATAATAAAAAAGGTCCATCATTCAGTTCACCAGCCCAGCCTAGCAGCAATAAAACAAAATGCCTAATTAATATATTAATTCCACACTATCTCACACCTGTGTACTTACTTACCACACACCTGCAGGGATTTTGATAAAAAAATACAACGCAGACTTAAACCATGATTATAGACATGGTACAGTGGTGGTCTTGGACGGCGTAACAGTCTATGGTCTCGTGCGCCCTAGACTGTATTGCCAAAGAACAATGGCTATTTTGCAATAGAAGAAAGAAGAGGAAGAAAAAAAAAATTTGCCACAACTACAATACAGAAAAACTGAAAGTGTTACGCCGTTCTAGACCGCCACTGTACCTATCTACACTAATATTATAAAGAGAAAAGATTTGATTGTTCGTTTGTTTTGAATCGAATTGGCTCTGAAACTACTGAATCGAATTAAAATATTCTTTCACGATTAGAATTCTACTTTATCCCTTATGAACATACTTACGCGGAATATTAACAAAAAAAAAATTGTTTACCAAAACAATAGTAACTATATCGTACTAGCTGATACTTATCTATTGAGGCTTGTCGTTTTTCTTAAAAATTCTCAAAAGGCCATTTCTGATAGTTTATAGCTCTACACTAAATTATCGATTAATTGATAAGTGATAGTGATTCATTTCGATATTACCCTACATACTTTCATTCTTTTAGTTTATATCTCTGAAACATAATGTGACTTAACTTCTTTTAATTATAATTTTTTTTGTTTGTTTTTTATTTTAACAGTTTCTAGTCAACAAAATGTTAAAGAAAAAAGTTTTTATTGTTTTCGGTAAGTATTTGTTTCTTAACCAAAACCCATTTAGTGTACAGTGGCGGATACGGTCGGCGTAACACTTCCGGTTTTTCTGTATTGCAAAATAGCTCTTGTTCTTTGGTAATACAGTCTAGGGCTGACGAAACCATAAACAAATCTGTTACGGCCTCCTAGTCCGTGATTGTACTACATAACCAGATATTTATTTTCATGCAATTAAGGCGTATCGTAGGTGGTGTGGTTTTATTTTATTTGGGACTGGACTTTGCCGTGTTGTGGTGGCATAACCATCATCATCTCCTCCCGTGGATGTCGTAAAAGGCGACGAAGGGAACAATCGATGTACTGGACGGGCAGCATCATTCCTTTTAAAAACTTAGAGAGCCATACTGTGATCGCCAACCCGCCTGCCAGCCAAGCGTGGAGCGTATCCTTGTTACAATGTGTAGGGGGCAGGGGGAGACCTATGTACAGCAGTGGACGTCAACCGTGTTATTTGTCTATCTAAGACGACTATAATTTACTAAAACCCACAGCCATAACACTCCTACAAGCCCACACATCTACTTCCTGGACATGTGTAACTGACGAGGACTGCGCGGATATCTCTGGCGGCGTGTGCGCGGCGGGTGTGTGCGCGTGCGCTCCAGGGCAGCAGCGCGTCGACTCCGGCACTAGGTGTGCTCCTGGTAAATATAATTATTTTTTTTACTTATTCCTTGAAAAAAAGGGTTTTAAAAAATCTTAATTAAAACTGGTTGCCTGGAAGAAACTGTTCGCCTTTACCGATAAGGTCGCATTATATACCTACCGTGTTATTCATAAAGATACAGTAAATTTTAAGTAGCGTTACTGGAGGTCTACTTCTCTGGTTTGTTGTATGGTAAAAACGTGACATCCAGTCTTAATTGACATACATCAAATAACTAAAATGCTCTTTAACTTTTTATGAATAAGAGGGCTAGTATATATCTATCTATCTTATTTAAAACAATAAAATTGTAGCTGTTCAGCAAAAAAAGAATTCGCGAATTTACAGCCCTCATTTGACTACGCTCGAACTTTAAAAACTTGTTTTAAAATTGCTTTGAGACACCTACAAAACATTTAAGATCCGATAAACAGCACTCGAGTTTTGAGTCTTAATCGTTATCCTCTCAGTATTGCTCCCCTACCTTAACACCGTGCTCGAAACCCCTAGGTAGGGAGACCGGCGTTTTATACCCCTGTACCAAAAGTAAAAAAAAACATACTTTTAAAAAAATACAACCGAATTGTACCAAATGTTAAAGATATCGTTAATTTTGTCACAGTGGCTCCATACTACTTTTCTCCGTGTGAGGAAGACCATCAGTGCTCCAGGCTGTTCCCCGGATACCAGTGCCAAGGGAATGAGAACTCAGGTTTGTATTTTAAACGTAGTGGATTGTCTGGTAAAAATCGCTCTAAGCAATAAAGGTGTATAAGAAAATTGTAAATGTTTAAGTCGATTGATTGCATCTATAAAAATAAGAAAAAGAAAAATTTATTGCATCAAAAAAAAAACATAATTTAAAATAAACACTGGCTAGGCTACTTGGCGTGGTGGCTATGCATTTTCGTAGCGATCACGAGTGTGTGCTACGGTTTTTGCTACGCAGACCTACGCGTAGCACGTAGCTAATATGCTACGCTTTTTTATGTTGAAAAAAAAACGGTTTGTTCTTTAACAGAAACAGTATGCCGCTGCCAACCAGGCTACCACTACTACCTTGGCCGCTGCTGGCACTCCAAGCAGTTTGGTGAAGCCTGCTCCTCAGATCAGGAGTGCCAGGGCACACTGAGGGACCCTGAAGCCATGGCGTGTTCAGATGGCATCTGTGAATGTGCGCCGTTGTACTATCTGCGGCAGAGAGGGGAGTGCAGGAAAAGTGCTTTTGGTATGATAAGTGCACTAATATCAATATATATAAAACTCTTCCGTTACTGACTGACTGACTGACTGACTGACAGACAACGCAGAGCCGAAAACACTGGGCGTAGCGGGCTGAAATTTTGCATGTAGGTTCCTTAGGGAGTGTAGGTGAGCACTAAGAAAGGATTTCCCGAAATTCTCATGGGAACGGGAAAAACGGGATTTTAGAGTTTATGAGAAATCTGCGCGGGTGAAACCGCGGGGCAGCCTCTAGTCAATTATAAAGAACTAGAGGCTGCCTCGCGGTATCACCCGCGCAGATTTTTCTTAAACACAAAAATCCCATTTTCTCCCGTTCCCATGGGAATTTTGGGAAATCCTTTCTTAGTGCTCACCTACACTCCCTAAGGAACCTACATGCAAAATTTGAGCCCGCTACGCCCAGTAGTTTCGGCTCTGCGTTGTCTGTCAGTCAGTCAGTCAGTCAGTAACGGAAGAGTTTTATATACATTGATAAAGTACCTATGTGGCCGGTCACGTTTGCCGAATGGACCCGTACCGGTGGGCCAAAATCGTCACCGAGTGGGTTCCGAATGATGGACGGCGAAAGCGTGGTCGACCCAGGCGGAGATGGCGGGACGACCTCAACAAGATTCAGGAGAATTGGTTAGGGGTGGCACTGGATAGAGTGGAATGAAGGAAAAGGGGGCAGGTCTTTGCCCAGCAGTGTGACACAATAAAGGCTACATAAAAAAAAGTGGAGCTCGCGCCCACTAAAACCACCAGTGGCCGTCTCAGCGATTTTTGCAAACATGATCGGCGTCCAGTTCCCTGCCCACATCAAGCCTTTTTTTTAAGGCGAGGAAACTCCTAACGAGTACCTTGCAGACCCGAGGGGCCCTTAGGCTGACATTCACAGTCAAATTGTAGTTAGGAGTAGAACTCCAAAGTGTCAAAATGCATGTAACTTCCTTCCTCGCTCCAAAATGAAATACACAACACAGCCGAGTTCCAACTTCAAGAGAGTGAAGCAAACCCTCAACGGAGGAGCCGGCTCGAGCCAGGATTATCTTTAATCGAGAACGACTTGTTCGAGTTAAAACAAGTGCGAGTAGACTCCGAAAACTGTGAATCATCATCCTTCGCTCACTTGTTTGGAGCCATTGCACACATTTTCCTACTTATATAAGTCTTTTTTTTTTTTGTTTTAGCGATTGGAGATGAGTGCGTTTTGGACGCTGATTGTCGATTTGAAAATGGCTTGTGTGACCGATCAACTCTTACTTGCTACAACGCTAGTAATTGTAAGTAATACATTACCTACTTATTAAAATCTCCAACTTAATACACCCGTATTCAACACAGTGATACGCTCAATGGAGTATGAGACGGCCCGAGCCATAATAATCTGAACTCAAGAAGCCAGCCTAAGAGAAAATAAGTTTTTGATCAAAAATTCGACTTTTAGAATAAAGATTTTAGTTATATTGAGCTGATGAAATAGGAAACTGTTTGTTTTATATTTTTTTTCAGCTACAGAGGTACAACGAAACTTAAACGCCGTCCCTAAACATAACTTCCAATCACTCAACTATACTAAAATGGGCCGCACCCACTCGACTCCATGTGGGAATGGACTGGAATGTTCTGGGTCTTTAGTCTGCTCCGAGTTTGGGGTCTGCGTCTGCCCACTTGGGTATTATTTGGGTGACGATGGGGTTTGTTTAGCTGGTGAGTAAGAGTGACGACTTGACTGACGATGTTGTGACTTCCTCCGAGGTTCAGTGGGTAGGGGTAGTGATGTCGACTTTGAATCCGTATGTCCGCATTTGTTGGCCGGGGCATTAACAATAGCAAACATAGTTATGATGAATATCGATGTTTGTTTTCTGGGTTTGGTTATAAGTAGGTCTTTCCCACAGATAGCCAAAAGGACAGACATTTTGCGGGAGTTTTTGAATAATCGCCACACTAGAATAGAAAACACTTTATTGCATACAGTGTATGATACAAAAGTACATTAATAAATTCAGGGTACAAATATATTAAATTAGCATGCAATGGGCGGCCTTATCGCTAAAAGCGATTTCTTCCAGGCAACCCAAAACCCACACTAGGCAGGCGAGTTGGCGATCGCAGTAAATCTTTTTAAGTTTTTCAACGAACGAGCAGCAGCGCTCGTCTTTTTTTATGACTGCAATGAGAGGAAAAAGGTTTTTGTGTTGTATTCTACGCCGCCACTACACGTTTTCACGTTTTCTCTATTCCCAAATAGTTCCAATCAAATAAGAATTATTCCACAGAGCTGGGTTCCGTGGCTACGGACGAGACCTGCGTGGGTTTGCTGGCAGAAGTCAGGAACGGTATCTGCACGTGCCCGGACAACTTCTACTATGACGAGAACATGAGGGATTGTGTTAAAGGTAGGTTACAAAATCTCACTAAATTATTTCAGAGCTGAACTAACGTTATGCATGCGTATTAAGCTAGGGACAGCGTACGAGTACTACCTAGTATCGTCAGGACCGACCGTACGGACGGACCGTCGGTCGTGCTCTAAAACGACCTACAAGCGTGTAAACTCGGTGTATTCAGCAAATCTTTACACCGCTCGCGACTTATATTAAGCTAATCAAACCCACCAGAAAACTGGGCAGACAAACTTTCTGCTATCATGGAAACTGTATTATACTTATAGGTTTTCAAAGGCCAATTTCACTCAAATTTTGCATCTCATCTCAGTTAATAGTTGCTTAATCACATCGTGTTCTGTTTTATTATTAACTACTTAGTCGACCCGGCGAACTTCCTACTGCCTTATTTATTAATATCCATATAAACCTTTCTTTTGAATTTCTCTATCTAATAAAAAAACACATCAAATTCCGTTGCATAGTTTTAAAGATTTAAGCATACATAGGGACAGACGCAGGAAGCGACTTTGTTTTATATACTATGTATTGATGATGATTTTAAAAAGCAGCAATTATACCTACCAAAAGATTTTTGTCATATTAAACTACTTAAAGCACCGGTTTTCTTAAAATTAAAATCTCATCTCGTTTTCTCCCCAGCAATGATAAGATTCACAGACTCCTGTCTGTCGGACGCGATGTGCCACTCATTCGGGGCTGAGAGCTACTGCGGCCCGCCCCAGGAGCCCTGGGGACTCCGCTCCTGTGCTTGCAGGGAAGGCGAGGCTGTCTGGGATGAGGGGCTTAACATGTGCCGATTGTTTGCTGGTAAATAAAGAGCAAGGTGGACAGACGGACTCGTGAAAGCTGCGGGAGTAACCTGCATGAGGGTCATGTTGACCGGTTGGTATGGCGATTTGTGAGGGTGGCCTATGTCCAGCAGTTGACGTCTCAGGAGTAGTGGTGAGTAGGCTCTGCGTCTTCGGGTGCACGGTGGCTACTCGAGAACTTTTGCGCAGCAACCATCAGTTTTTCGAGCCACTAGCTGCTATTATTAACATTAATCACACACCTATATTACCCGAAGTGGATGCACAGGCACCAGCTCATAGACTGAGCCTACCTTTGTCCAAGTTTAGGTTTGTTCCATGGTCGTAACCAGCGGCCAGTTTGTCGCCGATTTTTTATGTGTGCGAAAAAACTACCACAAATCAAATTTGCAGGAATCGGCGAATCCTGCGAAGTGGACAGTGACTGTTTGGCGGGAAACGCTGAGATAGTGTGCGAGAGAGACGACGCGGGGGCCGGAGTGTGCGCCTGTCCCCCCAACCTCACTGCTGTGGGGGGATTGTGCCTTACTGCTGGACTGGGTACGTATTTCATAACAACCGAAAGTGTTTATACTTTTAGTTGTGATTGTATGTATGAAGGTAGATTCCTATTAGTTTTAGCAAGGGCGGCTGCGACCGCTTTGCCATACTTGCTATACTTTTATAAGTTTCACGCGAAAAGTGTTGCCATAGTTGCTATACTTTTTGTGTAAGCATATAAAGCTAAATTGTTTTAAAATAAGCTGCTGGTCAATGAAAAAAATAATGGAAATAAATCGAAAGAATACTCAGACATAAACATTTTGTGATTGTTTTTGATTGAGTTGTTTCAGACTCTTCAAAAGTATTTTAAGGAAGAACGCTGCTGCCCAACCTTTAGCTGTTCTCTTAGTCGCCTTTTCAAAGTATTTCTGTGCCGAAACGGGCAATTTTTTTACTTATCACTCCTAAATGAGACCCTATCTACAGCAATAGTGGTATAAGTCTGATTTACAGTCCTTGAGTTTAATCGCTCAAGTTTGAACTCGAACAAGCCGCTATCGAGTAGATTTTCCTGGCTCAGGCCGTCACGTCATCAAATTGGAGCGGAGAACGGAAGACAAATTTTGAGTTTGGATTTCAACTTCAAAATCTGTTTAAGTTCGCCGAAGTAAAATGACCCGATATTTCAGCATTAGGCGAGTCATGCCAGGCGGCACAGGAGTGCGGCGCGCAGCACGCCTTGTGCGCCGGCGGAGCGTGCGCCTGCGACCCCAGTGGCTACCAGCAGAGCGGCGACATCTGTGCTCCTAGTTAGTTCTTCTTCTTTAAATTTTAGAGCTAGGCTCTTGTCGGTGGAGCGTTTTCCACACCTCCCGTTTCCCCCCCAGCTGCTTGACCTCTTGATACGGCACGACCCGTAGATTTTCCTTTATTTGATCAAAGTTAGTTAATTAACATTATATTATTACTCATGCAAAAGAAATCCATGACATAGGCCTCACTTACAAATTTACACAAAGTCAAACATTTTGAGTAGGGTTGGCGATACAGTGTGGTTTTTACAAGTTTATGAACAAATACACTGCTTCACTCCTAGTCCATCAGGCATTCCATAAAGTCGCCTTAATTTACAAAACCGATGGGAGGAGATAGATAGAACTGCTCCGTAGCTCAGTTGGCAGTGATGTGGACTGAGAAGCGTGTGCACCTGGGTTCGATTCCCGGCGGGGCGAACATTGTTATGATGAATATCGATGTTTGTTTTCGGTCTGGGTGTGATGTTCGTCTCTGTATATGTTTCGGGCACTAAAAACATAGATGCAAGATGGCGGTGTGCCGGTGTCGTGCGCCGTAGAGCATGGTTCGAAAAATCGTTTTTGGCAAATATCTATAATGTGCTTTTCATTGAAGTTTATGTGTTTGCAAGGTTTGCAATCAATAAAAAAGTATCGTTAAAAAAATCGTACAAGTGTTTAGGTAAGTTGGTTTGCTTGTTATTTATCTTAGGCCCGCAATATTCATCTCGGTTTTTAACCGACGAAAAAACAAAAAGGAGGAGGTTCTCAATTCGTCGCGTATATTTTTTTTTTTTTTTTTTTTTTTTATTTTTTTTTATGTATGATCACGCATAACTTTTTACTGTGTGGACCGATTTTGATAATTCCTTTTTTAATCGACAGGGTATACCTTGAAGTTGGTCCCATAAAAATTTGAAAATAAAATTCCAACCCTAAGGGTGGAAAAATAGGGGTGACTTTATTGTTCACTCACAGATTGTATTGCCGTGTTGTGATTTAAATGATAACTGCTAGGAATAATTATGAGTCTTTTTTATATGAATGTTAATAATCATAATCTCAGCCGATAGACGTCCACTGCTGGACATAGGCCTCCCTCAAAAATCGCCTCACCGACCGGTCGTGATCGAAACTCATTCTGTTAGTCCCTAAACCTTAACCAGGTTGTGTGGCCACCTTGTGGGGTGCGACAACCCTGTGGAAGGTGATTGGCTGGGGTCAAAAAATTTAGCCCAAAAAAAACTGAAAAGCAAAAAATAAAAACTTTTTATCAAAAAAATTAAACCGCCGAAAAAACTGAAAAGCATTAAATAATTGGTAAACATTTTCTATTAGGACTTAATTTACTCACTTCTTAAAGTAATTTTGGTTAACCAAGAAATTTTGAGTCGGTGCCACAGAATCAACGAATAACGATCACTAAATTACCTGAAATTCAAAGAAATAACCGAAAAACGTGTGCCGCCTCGCATCGCGCTATAGGTAGTTAAGGAATTTGCTTGTGTGGTGTGGCACCGACTTAAAATTTCTTGGTTAACCAAAATTACTTTAAGAAGTGAGTAAATTAAGTCCTAATAGAAAATGTTTACCAATTATTTAATGCTTTTCAGTTTTTTCGGCGGTTTAATTTTTTTGATAAAAAGTTTTTATAACATAACCGTCGCATCTGCAACTTTCTGTGAATAAAAAGTGACCGCTGCAGCTTAAACTACTAACACAGTTTAATTAAACCGGGCATTGGTCATTAGTATCTAATTCCAGTATTTCCACAGCTATCGGAGGCACATGTTCCCAAGACACTGACTGCTTGGTAGAGGGCACCATTTGCACAGACGGGACGTGTCAGTGCGGTCCCGGCAACGTGCAGTACGAGGATGCTTGCTGGACCGGTCAGTTTACTTCATACTACCACAGTCCACTACTGGACATGGGTCTCTTTTTGGGATAACAATTTGAATATGAGAACAATTTACTCCGAGATCCTATCTAATTTGCTAAACCATTATGTGTCCAAACACAGGAGAAAACGTCGATATTCATCATAACAATATTCGCCCCCGTCGGGAATCGACCCTACCTCCCATCTGAGCCATTGAGTACATTTATTAAAACTTACAATCGTTTTCTTTCTCGCGAATGTATGTTAGTATATAAAAATCGATCCTTAGGCCACGCTTACTTTGGATATGATTCCAGTCGTACGTACACGCATGAAACACTATTCGTACGAATTGAGTAGAGACGCAGCGCACTGAACAAATTACGATTTTCGTTTGTTCTTTAGTATTTTTTTCCTACACCCATCATTAAAATGCACAAATACGCATAAAATCCGTATGAAATTCGTACAAAACAAATGCAAAGTGGGCGCGGCCTTTAATTTCTTTCGGTCACAGTATGAAGCATAAACAATTTCGCTAATAATATTTTGGTTTTATGTTGAACCACACAGTACAAGAAACCTACAACGGTACGTGCGATGTGACGGCGCAGTGCTCGGCGGGGCTCGGCGCGGGCAGCAGCTGCCGCGGCGGCGTGTGCGTCTGCGCCGACACGCACCACTACCGCGCCGGACAGTGCTGGCGGAGAACTGGTATATAGGGTTTATAAGTTTATTGTAACGGCACACGGAGATCGCTCGCACCAATTCCTACATTGCTATAGCAAAGTTTCTAACACCACCAACACAAACCACTACTTAACGCGCCCTAACGTTAATACGTAAATTATAGGATTTTAACTTTATCATCTAAGTACCTTCCTCCGCGATATCGCGGAAGGACACGGACCAACTCGCACGACGAACCGTGGGCAAGGAACTTCAACTGCGAGCGTTGCCGTCCGTGGTCCTCGGCTTTGAGTTATGATCCGTAAAATCGCGGAACGTGGGAAGCTACAAAACGTAAGACAAACAACTTCAACTGGTATTATAAGGTTTATAACTTATTCATCTCAGATGAGAGACTTCTAAGGCTTTGTTTGGAGGCTACTCGGTCGAGTTTGATACTCGGACAAGTAGTTATCCTGGCTCGAGCTGTCTTATATTCCGTCGAGCATTATTTTACTGTCACGAAGTCAAATCTCATTTATTTTGACAGTTTGTAGTGCGATTTCGAGCTGCAATATGACTGTGAATGTCCTAACTGTTGGCCATATGCCTTACACACAAAATTCCACAAGGACAGGGGCGCAATTTCGGTGGTTTGGTTTGCAGAAAAAGTGAAATACAAAATACATTTTCATATATTTTTTTCCTAGGTTTGTTCGAGACTTGCTCCCGCAACACAGAGTGCTATCTGGGCGACCTCACGGACCGAGTGGTCTGTAGGAACGCGCTTTGCCAGTGTGACTTTGACCATCCATACATTGAAGAACTGCATACGTGCTGTAAGTTGTTGAGATATTTAAATCCTTTTTGAGTAAAAATAGAAATTTTAATGAATGTTTGATGAGTCTTTTTTGTGCACTGTTGTTCGGGGTTTTAAGATAAAGTAAAGACCGCTTTAGGCTTTAATATTTTGGGTCCTAAAGGTATCCATAACAGGGCCCTAAAATTCTAAGTAAGATTATCTAGTATCCTTTATGATCACATTTTCATATTTGAAAATAACAATAAAATAATAATAGTTTTTTTTGCGATTGTGGCCAGAATGGGTTAAAATATTTTTCTTTGTTTTTGTTTCAGCCTCGGCTACGAAAGTCTTCACAAATCTTCTGCTGCTGATTAGTGCATTAATTTATATTACTTGTCAATAAACTAAGTAAAATAAAATAAAATAAATATAACTCGTAGAATCGGAAAATCAACTGACTTATTGTCTTTTTTCAATGTTACTCTCAATTTTATTCATTTTTGAACCGACCGTTAACTGTTCCTTTCGGAATTCCTTTCATTTTTTTAATGTAGGTTAACAAAAGGAAGTCTTCCAAGGTTCAACTGTTTTCAGGCAACAGAAATAAAGCTCACGGCATGTTGTCATATGTCAATTTGTCAATCAAGTTATTTCTGCCAGTGATCATTAACTTGAAGCCGCTTTGTTGTCAATCATTGACATCGACAACAATACTTGAAAGCTAGGCTTAGACAACTTAATTATAGGTATTTACGTCGATGTGAATGCATTTAAATACCTAATTAGTACCTGCCTAGAACACCAATACCTTATCTCCTTAATTAAATGTCCTTAGGCAACTAAGGAAACACCTGGAGGACGGGCGGGAAGAGCCTTAAAATTTTAATAAAAACTAGAGGCTGCCCCGCGGTTTTTCCCGCGCAGATTTCTCGTAAACACAAAATTCCCATTTTTTCCCGTTCCCGTGGGAATTTCGGGAAATCCCTTCTTAGTGCTCACCTACACTCCCCAAGGAACCCACGTGCCAATTTTCAGCTTTCTACGCCCAGTAGTTTAGGCTCTGCGTTGTCTGTCAGTCAGTCAGTCAGTCAGTCAGTCAGTAACGGAAGAGTTTTATATATATTGACTAGAGGCTGACCCGCGGTATCACCCGCGCAAATTTCTCTTAAACACAAAAAACCCATTTTCTCCCGTTTCCATAGGAATTTTGGAAAATCCTTTCTTAGTGCTCACCTATACTCCCTAAGGAATCTACATGCCAAATTTCAGCTTTGTACGCCCAGTAGTTTCGGCTCTGCGTTGTCTGTCAGTCAGTCAGTCAGTCAGTAACGGAAGAGTTTTATATATATTGATTATCTAGGGCATCATTGAAGCTGGTGCCTCTGCCTAACCCTTCGGGAAATAAAAGTCGTGAATTAAGTTATGTTATGTTGTTTAGCAGATATTAATTATTTATCTAAAGTGGCGCTAGTATCGCGTCACACGCACCCGTTCGCTCTTTAAATAACAAACATAACAATACAACCATTCATTTTGGTTGTACGACGATGCGACCGTTATTACGCAAAGGTTAGTCGGTGGGTTGGGTACCTACTTAAATTCAAATCAAAATTCTATAGCTATTAATACGCACGCATGTTAACAAAATCAGGTTATCGTTAATTATTTCCAAAAAGGGAACAACACGCCATATTCTGCCTTAATATTTAGCAATCAGGTTGATTTTAGCTTAGCCGTTTTAAGTTGAAGTTAAAGGTTCTAATAACACGTAATGGCAAAGGTCAAGAGTTTTGTTCTTTTTGTTTTGAAATTTGTAATTTTTTAGAAGCCTTGCTGTGATTTTCCTGCTATGATTTAAAGTCCATTAGGCCAAATTCTTTGTCTATCATCATAATTGTTTTTAAGAAAACATCCACTGCTGCGTGCCTTTCCCACAGAACAGTTGCGGACTAGGTCGCCGTAACATTTCCGGTTTTTCTGTATTGCAAAATAGCTCTTCTTCTTTGGAAATACAGTCTAGGGCTGACGAAACCATAGACAAATCTGTTACGGCCTCCTAGTCCGCCACTGTACCTACTCCCACTATTGTGAGCACCTTGTGGAGGTCTTTCTACTCTGCGTCTTCCAATGCATGGTCGCCGTGAGAAATCTTTTCACTGTTCAGCTTCAGCCCCTTTTATCTATCAGTTTTTATGGGTACCTATAATACCTCTCTTCTTTCTTTTTCTTGGTAAACAGACAAATAAAACTAATATAATTTTTTCTTTTAAATATAATTTTTTCTTTGTTTTTGCCTTTGTGTTTTGACCGCATGCTAGATACAGGGTACCTTTAGTCTCTGAGTGTGATACGTTTTATTTTAGTAAACGATTCGATGTAATATTAGTAATTAATTAGAACAAAAATTGGAAGAGGTGTATCTACGTGACTATGAAATATTAAATTAAAAAAATATTTAAAAACAATAGAACCCCGAGCCACGACACAAAAAAAGTGCGCCACAGAAAAAGTCTCAAGTAAATGTTAATTTTAGACCCTATATAAGTGCGTGACTGGTCGTTTCAGTAGTTTCCAGAGGCCCTTGTTTATGATAATTTCATGCAGCCTTGGTAGAACCTTGGGGTTTTAACCCCGCCTCCTTACTTTACTGTTTTCTTTGCTTTTATCGCTATTTCTAGATATATTTTTAAGTTATAGCACTTAGCGCTTTTAAAATATTGTTTTTTTAAATACAAATAAAATTATATACTTAACAAAATAAGTTATATATTAAATTATTTATTATTAAAAGGTTACAAAATAATATAATCGTTGTAAAACCTTGACGTAAGAACTAAACTGCATTATAAAACGCGTGCATACGAATAAATTATATATTAACAGTTTCCACACTTAAAACTACTTACGTATTTGTATTTATTTATTTAATCAACACAATAAATACTTATAATTCTTATTATTAACTCGAAAACTTTAAAACATGCACCGAATGCTTTTCTTATTTAAGTTCAAGTTACAGTAGTGGTGTTTGGTTTTTGGTTTTTGTTATTTATAAAAATTATTAAAGAAAAAAATAGGTAGAAATAGCACTTTGTTTCAACAACACTCAAATCAAAAACACGCGAAACAACCACCCCTCATTGTTAAAACACGGCAGTCTTCAGGTTATTCAGTACCGTGGCTGCCTTGTGACGAACAACACCTCCTGAAAACTGTAACTAATTTTAAACCTACCACTGGCTGAGAGTGTGAAGTCTAAACCCGAAGAGGAAATTTAAAAAAAATACAAGTTAAATAAAGAAACAAAATCCCGCCTAAATTTGACAATTCTAAATATAAACAAACTAATTTTCTATATTTTTTCTTTTTGGCTTTTAATTTTTGTGTGGCTGGCTGGTTTGATTTTTGGAATTTGATTTTTATAAGTAAAAAAATATTATTTTTTATATAAACACGTGATTTAGATTTTGATAGGTATTTTATTGTGTATTAAGTAATATATTTTTGCGATTACTTTGATAAATAGTTAAAAATATATATTTCCGAAGATCAAACCAGACTTGTTTAGAAATACAGCTCCTATTAAGACCTTATTAAGTTCATAAAGCCTCGTAAATCTAATGAGGGCTAAGATACCGACAATATACCAATTTTAACTGATCTCTATATTATATGGCACAGGGTTTAAAACTGGTTAAAATTATTTCAAGCTCTTCGAGACGGCACGTTTGATTGCTCCTCAACCTTGCCATAGCAGTTCAGCTCTCACAGATCTACACTTGGCTAAGAAATGGAAAAAAACTCAAATTTAACACTAAATAGTTTTTGTCCGAATACTTTAAAATAAATGGTATCAAATTTATGTTACTAGTGGGCGCCCCCCGGGTTCGCCAGCGCATTTTCCCTTGAAACAACAAATTCCCAAATTTTCCTTGGGAATTTCTGGATAAAAAGTAGCCTATGTCCTTTCTCAGGCTCTAGACTATCCATATACACAATTTCATTCAAATCGGTTCAGTAGTTTTCTCAGGAAAGCAAGACAGACAGAAAGACAGACAGACAGAGTTACACATTTATAATATTAAGTAAAGAGTATATGAACTAATATTACAAACCTTATTAACGATAGTATAAATATAATTTTTGGGTATTCGGGTTTAGGGTCTATAATAGGAACTGTGTTCACATATAAAAATCAATTAATCTATTTTCTTAGATAGCATGGTTTGTTGGTATTTTTGCACCGCTTTGCATGTATTTAGTACAACTGCATTGAATGCCAAAATATAAGCTTATTTACCTACTTGCATGCTGGGAATTTCCGACGCTATAAATACACTTTAAGCGACCGGATGCGATACCCGCGCCACTTCGATAAATAATTAATATCTTCTAAACCATGGCCGAAATCAAAACTATGCGCCTTTGACTCCCTAGATAATCTTGCTTAGAATTTTTGAGGCTCTGTTGTGTAGCTTTTAGGATAATGATGTTAGAAATATTCTTATGAAACTAAAGTGGCCACTTAGGCAACAAACGGTTTATTCTTTAGATTTTGAACCTGAAAGCTATACTACAGGGCTTTAAAAATTCTAAGCAAAAATATCTAGGGCGTCAACGACGAATATTTTTGATTTCGGCAACAGTTTAGATTAGAAGATATTTTTTTTATCGGAAGTGGCGCTAGTATCTCGTTACACGAACCCATTTGGCCCCTTAACGTCCTCTATGACATTCAATTTTCTGTTATATTCGTATACAAAAGGCACTTGACATTTCAATTACTTAGCATGGTCACAGATACTCTCTTTCTATTAAAATACATTTTAATGCAGATTGCTAGCACGTGACTACGCTGTTTTAGTAAATCCTATTATTTTTCAAAAAGCGCTTCGTAACTCTTGTTATGAGACTTGGTTTGCTAACAAAATATAATACGAATAACGAATTAGATTATTTAAAAAAAAAACATCTCTTTCGCAACTACGCAGGAGGCATAATCATCGAACAGTGGCGGTCTAGGACGGCGTTACAGATTTATATCTATTTTCTCGTGTTCCTTAGACTGTAATACCAAATAACAAGAGCTATTTTGCATTACAGAAAAACCGGAAGTGTTACGCCGCCCTAGTCCACCACTGTACATAACAAGTACTAGAAACTACGGCGTAGTTTATAAAATTTAATGCGCTACGCGGTGTGAAAAGCTTTGCGCTACGCGGTCTGCATGCTACGCACTACGCAGACGAATAGCTACGCGCTACGCAACATAGTGCATGTGGCTGGCTACTTGACCTTAATTTTTTTTATAAATATGTAGTACTTAGTTTTTTTTTTTTTTTTAATTATAAATATAATGGTATACGTCACTGTAGCTTACAGCACATACTGCACATTGCTTTTAACAATAATAAACACACTGCAAGAATTTTATCATGATAATTATAGCTTTGGAAAAAAAAAACGCTTCACCAAGCCGAAAATTCAAACATCGAACGCCCGCCATAGACAAGCCACGAGAACGTTACTGTCCACGTTTCAGATTTTTTATAAACAAGCTACGATGTACCGGCAAATTGCTGAGTTATTGTCACTTTTTTTGCTGTGCTGGTTAATGGGTGACTCGTCCGAAGCTTTGTCGTCCTTCGGGGTGTCAAACACTAGGCCTCCGCAGAAGCCGTCACCTACCCCGCCGCCCGGTAAGATATTTCTATATGATGGGACAAGTTTTTTTTTTATTGACACCTTATTCCGTGAGCGCGTCCGCCATTTTAATTTATTTTCAAAATGGCGGATGTTTTATATGATATTCAGAGTTGATCTATTCTAAGAATAAATCGTTATAAGATTGAAATAGCAAAAAAATTAAAGCCTAAAAAGCTAGTGCTAATCTAATATATATGCTAAACTATTAATAATTACTGAAGTGACATTTTAAAAAACTCTGAATACCAAAAAGATTTAGTAAATGTACCTCTACACTACACATTTTATTCCGATTGGCAATCCATATTTCAAAATTATTAGAACGACACTGCACAATTTTTGTATCAAATTATATTGAGTAAGTATTAAACTTAATTTTTACAGGTTTACTTACATATGTTAGAAAATATTACTTGTCCCACTATATAAAAACATCTTTGAGCGGAAATCCACCAAAAAAAAAACCTAATTAGTTTTATACCTATTTAAAAAAAAAGTATTAACAAAATCAGGAGGCACTTAGCACTGGCCTCTCACTTGCCTTGCCTTTGAAAATCACTTAAAGATATACAAGGTGTTTCTGACAAGACGGTAATAAAGCAAAGTAGTGATTCAGCTCACCATACCTAACAACTTTCCCAAAGCGACATGGGTCGAAATCTGAAAACAAAACTCAGCTGTCCCTTACATTGACCCCGTCAGCTGATCGAACCAATGTATAGAACAGCTGTTATTTTATTTGAGATTTCGACCCATCTTGCTTTGGGAAAGTTGTAGTATAGTTATGGTGAGCAAAATCCCTCCTTTGATTTATTACCGACTTGTCAGAAACACCCAGTATGATATTTACATACACCTACTTTATTTATGGGTGAACCTTAAAATCGTATCTTATACCAAGTATTAACATTACATAAATATAGGAAAGCAAACACCACGTTTTTAACTTTCAACAATTCATACAAGCGTAGTTAAAAGAAAAAACCAAAAAATGTGGTTAATTATATTCCCGTTTCTGATAATATGGTCCGTACAAGAAACAAGGGCTGTGTACAACCCCGCTATACGTACCGGCACAAAGACCGAGTACACATCAACGGCACCACCCGTCTATCAGCAGGGTAAGACATTTTCTATATATTGGGACAAGCTTTACACTTGGCTTTAATATAATAAAACAAAGAGAAAAAAAAAGATTTTAAGTATCTATCTATATAACGAGTCTATGGTTCTTAATTTACGAAATGGAAAGTGTGGGGATAACGGCAGAAGATTGTGCCTTGGGTTTGGTCACGGTGAGCCACATAAAGTATAATAAAAAAGCAACACTGTATGGAAATTTTCGAAAATCCAACAAATTTCTATACAGTTTTGCCACGTTTTTATTTAAGTATTTTGTGCTGCAGTCTACTGAGAGAGGTTTGCACTTTAGTACCCATCTTTTTCGTTTGTTTCCATTATATTTGTCAGTCCTATGCCTTCGATCAACCACAAATACTCAAACAACAATTAAAAGCCGTTTTCCTCATAAAACAGAACCATAGGCTTTCACTAACAATCACCTGTTTGCAACTCAGGTCACTATGAGAACTAATAGTGAAACTGGCACCGAAAACTGATATGCCTTTTTTAATGCAATTCAAAATGCAATGGACTTGCAATCACAGTCAATTAAATGCAATTGCAACTTGCTTGAGATTCGCTTGAGGGATAAGCGAATTACCTTTTAAGAATAAGACGATGGCATAAAAATATTATTTATTTTTATAGAATTTTACAGATTTTTCTCATGTCGGTGTGATGGTTTTCTTTATGAAATGTTTACGTAATTTATTTAGGAATTTAGAATGGAATTTTATCCGCAGGAATATAAAAGCAAATAAAACATTTAATTAACGTAAGGAGCTATGCTCTATAATCAAGCGAATCACAGAAATTGCAGCCAAGTTTAACACATTCAACGCCATGATGATGGTACCCACCGGTGACCATCACTGTCTACGTAACAAGTAACAGCTCTTACAAAATGTTAATCGGCGTTTAATGCCATAAGATTAACTTAACTAGAGTTCAAACACAAATCGACCGCGCTAGACTCAATGTTTAAATTGTACCGTTAAAAACATTTCTTTAGTTACTAAATATTAAAAAATTAGTTTGTCCCAGTATGTAAAAAGGTCCCATTAAAAGTAAGTACATAGGTTATCAGTGAACGAATAACACGATTTAGCCTTGATGGCCAGTAATTGGCTATCAGCAAAGGTTACCGAGCCAAGCTCAATCAAATTGTCAACCTGTCGACTGTAACGTGGATTAGTTAAACTTCCGTTAATGGAACAATTTGATAAATAACCCGTTTGTGAAATAGTTAAGATAATTAATGGCTTGGTAAGGCGTTTCTTTTATTCCTTGGCCGATTTCAAACGATATTTTCGATTAATATGTACTGTGGCGATCTAGGATGGCGTAAAAGATTAGTCTATGGTCTCGAGTGCCCTAGACTGTATTACCGAAGAACAAGAGCCATACAGAAAAACCGGAAGTGTTACGCCGACCTTAACCGCCACTGTACTAACTCGTTCGAAAAGTTTGAAGTCGGTAAATTTTTTAACGTTTTATTATATTACCTATTATCGTTCAATTTTCACTTTAAAAACAACTGATGAGAATATTGTAAGATTTTTTTTTACAAAACCAGACAACGTCCATAATAGTGAAAATAAAAAAAACTATTTTCTTTTACGAATTAAAATTCTTTAATTCGAATTTAAAAAAAAAAAAATATTTTGATTTTAAATCTAGCCAGCATTTGCACTTATGACAAAATATTATATCCTTGTTTTTAAAGCAATTCTTGGATTGGATAATGCCAAAAAGCAAACTGACTAAAGTAAACTTTTTTTTATATAATTGTATTAAAATAAAAGTTTTTCCATTAGTCCAAAGTCCAACAAACTTAGCCTTTAAATTCAAAAAAGATATCCAGATCCACAAATAAAAAAAAACTAACAAAACCGGAACTATAGACAACAGAAGTAGAACGTAACGGATAAAAAATGCGTTTATTTCGCGTCCTCGAGATGTGGTGCCGGAAGCAAGCTGCGGCGGCCATCTTGCCGATTCTGCTGGCTGGCTGGCTGACTGGCCAATCTTCCCAAGCACTGACAACGTTTGGGAAAAGCAACACTCAACCACCAAAGGAAGCGCCTACTGCGCCGCCGGGTAAGTTATTTAAATTAAGTTTTCCCGAAGTGCTGCGATTAGAAATCGAAAAATAATGGTCGCAGAAAAAAATACTTTTTTAATATACTTACTATTTATTTTATCTGTGTATCGTTAATATTATAGTTTACTTAGAATAATATTAGGTAGTATTTAAATATCTTCATTATTTACTTTTATAACGGTTACTTGAAACTAAACCGTAATGTATTTTATGTAATTTATTTATTCGAAACAATTCTAAACTTTTGTTTTGTGTTGTGTCGGTGTTGCCATCGTCTTGTGTTTTTTAATTAATTTATAATACTTTACATATTTCACTGCTCGTAACACTGGCACTGAAGAATGAATTCAACATCTTTTTTTACACTTTTCTTAAATATAAAAAAAATATTTCCAATATTTTTACCATACTGTAAGGACTTCTGAGGTAAGTGTCTAACTAATATTTTAAAGTTTATCTTCAGGAAAAGGTTTGTTTGTTTACCTGCTTTCGTGTATGTTTTACAGACTTTTTACAGTGTTTCCGGTAAGTCGGTAATCAGTTAAAGTAGTTAACAGCTTAAAATACCAAATAAGTAAACTAATAAAGAAAACTCAAAGGAAAATATCTCAAACAATTTTTTTTTTTATTATTTCATCTTATGTTTCGAGAAACAATGTTAGTTGTGCATGGTAAGCTGAAACACTCCTTTAATTTAAATAACCGAATTGTTAAAAACATTTGTTAAAACTTGGAGCTTTGAAAACTAGATTTACATACTTACCTTACTTAAAACTTATTTTCTACTAGGCGACCCGGCGAACTTTGTACCGCCTAACCTATTACTATGTTACTCATGTATTATACTTATAAACCTTCCTCTTGAATCGTTGTATATATTAAAAAAAACTGCATCAAAATCCGATGCATAGTTTTAAAGATTTAAGCATACATAGGGACAGACGCGGAAAGCGACTTTGTTTTATACTATGTATTGATAAGAAATAGCTGACTAAAAACGTTAAATAACGCCTATTATCGCCTTTTTCAAGAGTTTTTAACTAAATTGCCAGACATTGTATCGCAAGATAGCGTGTTGATAATCTCGAAATAAACGAAAAAGCGCCAGATTTAACAGCCCACGTTTGAAAAGGGGCCTTAACCTTAATAAAAACCATAGAGTTAAAAAGCTTAGGTATCTTAGCGCAAAACTATATCTTACCTAATTGTTTTGTGTTTCTTTCTTTCTTGGTTTTACAGTTTTTTTTTAATACTTGTTTGTTGTGACTGAGAGTCAATATTTTTATATGAATGTTGGTTTCGATTGTTAAGTCCTCGTAGAAAATAAAAATAACACGATAATAAACTAGACTAACAGACAACGTAACAGAACCAAACCACTAGATTACTACCGGAACGGGAATTTACATTAAATTAACATCAATTATTTACTTATTATTACTTTGTATGATTTCACTTCTTAGTACCATCGACAATCGTGGCCCCTTTACACTTTCAAACAAATTCGTTTGAACCAAAATGTTATCCCAAAATGGCCAAAACAATTAAATTGAGAATGTGGCACTTACGAACATCTGGTTGCTGTAAAACTTAACAATGGGACACATCCAGAGCTTTCACGTTATTGGTACAGCTCATAAAGATAATTGTTATTCAAATGGATGAGTGGAGAAAAGTCGCGTTAATTCCTATACTGCAAATCAAAATCTTTGAATACTTTTTTTAAATAAATAAATAAATCTTTGTTAGCGGTCACACTGATCTTTTACGCTAAACAAACTATTAATTTAGTTTATTTTGGCAAAATAAAAGAATAAGTTCTTATCAGAAAAATTAAATGCTATGTAAGATATTTGATTGTTCGCTAAGTCTATGGTGCATATTGATCGAGCAGAAACAAAATTTCTATTATAATATATTCAGAACATATTCGCGTCCACACGCACAATTTACGTTCTACGGTTTATTTATGTAACCGTCGTCGTCGAACGAAGCCGCCGAACCGCCTTTTGTACTTTTTTTGCACTTTGTATTCTTTTTTTTATACAGAAATAGTTTACAATCTATTTTAATAAGTATTATCGATCATATTTTACTGTAAAATAGGAGTACTTGTCTATTATAGTTACTTTGCATAATATTTTTTTTTACTGCAAATCGCAGATCGCAATACTGCAAATTTAAGAGTTAAATTGGTTGCAGGCATATCGCAGCCGCATTAAAATTCCTAGGGCAATCATAAAAATTCATTTTCATATAATAATATGCTGAAAATGCACAACATTTAAATATTTTCAAAAGAAAAGATATAATTATGGTAAATGCTACTTCGTGCCGCGGGCATGTTCGTCATTTGACTTCCGTCCAGCCAGTGGCATTAAAAGAAAATGTCTGTAGAACTACAGAGGTTAAAGTTTTTTTATTTTCAACAAAAGCCTACCTTTTAACATATTGACGAATTTTAAAGAAGTTTATTAAAAGAGACTTTTTAATGTACTGATATTGATTTATTATTATTATTTTAATTTAATGGACTTTGACTCCACTTCAGTGGAGTATTTTGCCAATGTCAAGTTCACAAATTAGCTTAAAAAGGGTGGGCTTAAAGCCCGGCAAAGTTGTACGGTTATTATAAGTTTATTGGATTATTGTTTTAAAGCCCGCTAAGAAAACACGTGGTTTCGGAACCAACGTTAAAACAATAATCCCACTGATTTTGATGATCGATGGCATACAATACATAATAACACCCGAACGCTGTGAGAGTTTAATTTAATGCGTAGCGTAGGTAGAGTAGGGTAGGAATTCATATCTAAAAAAATCATTATTGAAACAGTGTAGAAAAGAGGACTATCTATCTACAGAAAAACTTTTTCTAGTAGTCAACACTATTTCCGTGTGCCCCGCAGTTCTGTTTTTGAATTTTAAAAAAAGGCGCGATGTTACATACTGAAATGTCAAGTGCAACTAGCCAGTGCCGCATGATAATGAAGGAAATCCTTCTTGTTGACAGCATGTAGGTTACATGCAACTTCTTATCTGTCATGCAAGGTCGGTTTACTGGCTGGAATAATGTTTTTTTTCTTCTTGCTTTAATTCTAACTTTAAACCGAGATAAAGCGAGATGTATGTTCTAAGGTACCTACATAAAAAAACCATTTATCCCGAAAATCTGTGCCGAAAATCTCACGAAAACGGAAAAATGGGATTTTGCGGTTTGAAGGAACATGCGCTGTAGAAGGCGCATATTAGTTTTTTTTTTATAATTATGTTACTTACATCATACTTCTTACTTTAAGTAAGAAATCGATCAACTTAGTAGCTTTCTTAATGGAGTGTGGGTCAGAACAATTTGCTACATGCAACTGCAATCTTATCTGACATCTCGCCATCTACCACAGAAGTTGTGGTTAAAGTTAATTGAAGGGTAGCCTTTGCTACTAAGAAAAGTAGCTATATTAGTACTTTAGTAAGAAAATTAACTAATCAATTCATAGTATTTATAAAACAAAGTCGCTTCCCGTGTTTGTTCCTATGTATATCTTTATAACTATGCAACAAATTTTGATGTGTTTTTTTTTGTAATATAAGAAGTTCGCTGGGTCGACTTAGTAATTTTATATTATTGAATTAAACGTAAATAGCTGCAAATTATATGTAGATAGTTACGTAGTGATCATAAACATAACACATTTTAACTTAACTTTTTCCAGGAATGGAATCCCCAGTAAGTACAGTGGCGGTCTAGGATGGCGTAACAGTTTTGTCTATGGTCTTGTGCACCCTAGACTGTATAACAAAGAAAAACCGGAAGTGTTACACCGTCCTAGACCGCCACTTTGCGTACAGTGGTGACGGTCTAGCGGACGGGACAGCAATTTTCAGGCAAAATACCAGATTACATTTATGAAATTTTTAATTATACAAATATTGCCTATCTAATATGTACAGTGGCGGACACGATCGGCGTAACACTTCCGGTTTTTCTGTATTGCAAAATAGCTCTTGTTCTTTGGAAATACAGTCTAGGGCTGACGAAACCATAGACAAATCTGTTACAGCCTCATAGTCCGTGACTGTACTACATTATGCCGCATGTGTTCAGTTATTTCTGGACTGCAAGCAAGCCTATGTTTTGGCATGTTTCCTTCAAGGTTATTTTACTTTTTTTAATTAAATCGCTAGTCAACTAAAGGTCACATTAACATTATTTTACATACTTTAATTATAATATAAACTTGCAAACCGAGCGAACTTTGAACTGCCTTACAATAGAAATGAATATAATTAAAATTTCTGCCTGCCTGCTATTTTGACGTATAAAGTACGTAGTTCGTACAGTGGCGGTCTAGGACGGCGTAACAATTCCGGTGTTTTTGTATTATTGCCTGGAAGAATAGTGATAATGCCGCCATTTGCATTCATCTGTGTAACTTGTTATTTTATGTATTTTTTTGTTTTATGTTTGCAATAAATAATTCTCTAATATAATCAATTCTTTAATCAATTGCAAAATAGCTCTTGTTCCTTGGTATTACAGTCTAGGGCGCACGACTCCATAGCCATGTCTGTTACGCCGTCCTAGACCGCCACAGTCAATACGATTAGTAGCTTTCATGAAAGTGGAACCAACATCAAACATAACATCTTCAAAAATGTTCGCATTAATGAGTATCCAGGTTGATACTTACTTACACATAGAAAAATTATTTTTATTAAAAAAATGTAAGTATCTTGTAAAAATAATAAAACAATGATTCCTAACACTTTCCCTGGCTGCTGTAGGTGCATGATCTAAGTATTTGCAGTACCTGTTTGATGATTTGTAAACGATATAGCAAAACCATTATTTAAATTCATGTCTATAATAGTGGAAATAATAAAATAATTTTCAGACCACGCTTCTCGGATACTATTATTCAAAATTACTACTTTTAATAATAGTTAAGCAAAACTCTCGCACGCCTCTACTCGTTTAGAGCCCGTATCTAGGATGCCTGAAACATCGATCATTGATCATAACAGTTTTAGTATCCTGAGAATCAAATCAAATAATTCTGTATTGAATATAGGATACAAGATATCACTGAAAGTCAATTAGACTACATTTAATCTAATCGCTATTGATACCTATTTGGTAAAGTACTACCTACCTATACTGTGAGAGGCGAGGTAGGTAGGAAGCAAGCCAAACAAATGTTTGGCTTGCTTTACGACAATAGTCGCCTGGATCGTTTTAGTCTTTTTAAGTACCTACTTTTATGTTTCGGTGCCCTTACAGGGCTTAACCACATGTTCGAAATAAATGTTTCGGAATTTCTGAAAACCGGACCTTCGAATTCACTGAACCATGGAAGAGAACAATACAAATTGCCATTTCCTTCTAAAAACGGACTAAAAGTAGAGAATAAGTAGAACGTTTAACATCGACTCCCCCTCCTAACCTAGTTCGAAGCGATGACCTTTCAGATAACTACAGGAAGCCGGTTTATTTACACCTCCAACCGCCTTTTACTGACCCCTTAACCACTCAACCTTAACCCCATTTTAGAAACTGTTAAACAATTAGAGAATTTTGTTAGATGATGCTTCAATGTTAGGAGCCAATACGCGATATCTATCTAGTACTATACCTACGCAGTGTCTACTCTAAAGAACGCTAAAACTACTGAACCGATGATGATGAAACTACATTACCACATTTTTGAAGTTAAAAAATAAACACCTCAAACCCCACACATTTGTGTCGTTTAGCGTGCACAAACAAACAAAAAAAGTAACAGAAAAAAAGAACATTTTTAAAATCCCTATAGTAAGTGCCTACCCAAAGTTTATTACTATGTAGTACTAGTCGACCCGGCGAACTTTGTACCGCCTAACCTATTACTATCTTGTGCATGTATTATACTTATTAACCTTCCTCTTGAATCACTCTATCTAATAAAAAAAACCTAATCAAAATCCGTTGCGTAGTTTTAAAGATTTAAGCATACATAGGGACAGACGCGGGAAGTGACTTTATTTTATACTACGTATTGATTGATATTGAAGTAGAGAGCTAGATGATTATGTAGGTACTCAAGATAAAGGGATGTTAAAATTGTTAAAGTGAAGATTAAAAACTTTTAAAATATCTTTAAGGACGAAAAGCACAAATATCGCGAAATTCTCTTGATATAGAACAATATATACTTGATATAGCACAGCTTTATGTAAAATAGCGTTACATAAAAACGGTGCAATGTAAACTCGGTTGGCATTTGCAAGTCTAGTCATAAAATTTGTCACGCGATTCCTCGCAGTTTTGCTCGGTTAGTTTAAATTCGCAGCACGAGTGTGAGCCTGCAGGTTCGCCTGCGCTTTTAAATTGTATTTATGTAATATTTTTTTCCCATTCTCGTGGAAATTTCAGTAATCCCAACCCAAAGCGCCCCTGACTTCAATAACCTAAGTCTCTCTATCTCAAGCGCTTAAGAGCCAGTTTACAGCGACGCTAGCGCCATTCGCGAAAAAAATTAATATCTTCTAAACTAAGGCAAATGTCAAAAATGTGGCACTGTATGACACTAGATAATGTAGCCTAGTATTTTTTGAGCACAGCAAAGTAGTCCTCAGTAAAAATAACAAAAAAAAACATAGATTGTTGACAAAAGTGGCCATTTTTAGCAACACTTTGTAGATTTCTTAGGTCTTTAACCTAAAAGCTATACAGAAGTGCCCTAAAAGTACTAGGCTACATTATCTAGTGTCATACAGTGCCACATTTTTGATATTTTCCTTAGTTTAAAAGATATTAATTTTTTTCGCGAATGGCGCTAGCATCGCTGTAAACTGGCTCTTAAGGTACGCAATTTTTACTCTGTCTGTTGTCAGTTAATCAGTATTTCAACTTACTATTATTATAGTGTATTCTTGGTCTTCTTTCTTTTTTATTGTATTGTCATCGATTCTTGATTTAGGTGTGTATAAAGTTTGAATCAAATCTGACCGTGTCCGTTATACGTCAGCCCTAGACTGTATTACTAAAGAACAAGTGCTATTTTGCAATACAGAAAAACCGGAAGTGTTACGCCGACCGTATCCGCCACTGTACCTATGGTACTTAAATGTTGAAATGTCAAGAGTTCTTCTATTCAGCCTCTAAATTACACAATACTAAGACGACATTAAGTGTTCATGAGCCATGTTTCCCCTACAGCGCGGGCGTGCGCGCGGCAGGGCGAGTGCGCGGGCATCGCGGGCTCCTCCTGCGTGCGCACGCACTACGAGCCCGCAACGCGCTGTCTCTGCGGAGACAACTTGCCGCCCGTTAATGGACAGTGTGAGGCGCAGACTAAAGGTAAGCTCTATTTATATTTTTTCTAGCTGACTTTAGTTTAAGTTTACACGATTATTATTATACTTCCTTCTGAAGACTTGACTGTATGGACTAGGTTCCTTTGCCTGTCCAGAATAGACCAAATAAAAACCAACAACCTCAAATCTTTGACAGGAATATAGAAAGAACAGTTTGTATGCGAAATTAAAATTGTTGTTTGTTTTTACAACTTCTTCGCGTTTTTTTTCCATATTTTTGCACCGTAACCTTCCCTGGACTACAACAAACATTACAAGACCAATATCCAGCTCTATCGGGCCAGCCGTTCTCGAGTTCAGGCGATAATAACGAACTACGATTCATTTTAATATTTTAGTAGATAGTAGGTAGAAGTAGATTAGATATAAGATGAGCCAGTGAACCGCGCACCGAAAGACGCAGAGTAGACAGACCCCCACAAGGTGGTCAGACGACCTGGTGAAGGCTGCGGGATTACAATGGATGAAGGTCGATTAAGACCGGTCGGTGTGGCGATGTGTGGGGGAGGCCTATATCGGAGTCGCGGAGTTGAACACAAAGTTCGAGAGATCTCCCGTGACCCCCTTGCTAACAGCCGAGGAGGACACCGGCGAGGTTTTAGTGGGTGCGAACCCCACATAACCCTGCGCCTCCCCCCGGGGCTGCAGGGTACTCGTTAGGAGCTCGTTAGGAGGTCAGGCTATATCGGACGTTTTAGCTGAGAATAAACCGAACCTATTACGGCTGAAATTATTTAATGATGAAATATTAAAACTGTAATAATTCAAAGATAAATGAATATAGTATATATTGTTTCAAATCACAGTAATTTAAAATAAAGTTTAACTACAAAATAAAGTAAAAATATCTTACTTAACAAACACAAATTGTGACTACTTAAAACTAATAAATTTATGACTAGATTTTTTTCTTATAAGTAAATTAACTTTATCTACATTAAAGTAGGATTTATTGGTAAAGTATGGAATCTTTTCAGGAATCAAATACTTTTAAGTATTTAAGTAATGTAAACAACATAATATTACCATTCCAAAGAAATATATATGTCTTTGTTTCATCTTTTACAAAAAACTGATTAGGTAACTCGAAGAAATCGGCTAAAGCGATAACGTCGCTTTTTTCAAATTACAGACGTTTTAGGTTTCTTAGTTTTACAATTTACCACAGTAAATAGATCTTTCATCCATTCAATGTTGCTAGTTCAGTTCAGTCTTGTAGGGGTAAAATGTCTCTGACTCGTTATAATGTTGCACAATATGTAAAGCAACGGTAATGAGGGGGTTTACAAAGTGACATTAAAAAGAAGTTTCGTAATACGCCCGTAGATGGCGTTTCTAAAGTAATAGACATAGTTAAGAGCTGGCGCCATTCTCGAAAAAATATTATAGCTACTAAACTAAGCCAAATATCAAAAATGTTGCACAGTATGACACTAGATAATGTAGCCTAGTATTTTTTGAGCACAATAAAATAGTCCTAACTTAAAAGAACAAAATTATACACAGATTGTTGCTAAAAGTGACACTTTTAGCAAAACTTTGTAGCTTTCTTTGGTCTTTAACTAAAAAGCTATACAACAGTGCCCTAAAAATACTAGTCTACATTATCTAGTGTCATACTGTGCCACATTTTTGATATTTGCTTTAGTTTAGATGATATAAATTTTTTTCGCGAATGGCGCTAGCATCGCGGTAAACTGGCTCTTAAGTAATTCAAATCAGTTCAAATTAACTTGAAAAGTTTAATACAAAACAAAAACTATTTAACTGACGCGTGACGAGGTTTAATTTTATTTTGAGCTTTCAATGATTCATTTCAACTTGACCTATAGACTTTTGCAAAGCGCCATCTGATAGCGGCATGATAAAACTTGATTTTTTTTTCTGAGATATCAAATTCAAAACCTCTTTGACATTTGATAACAACCAAATAAATACGTACATAATATATCCATAGTTATCCAATTAACTCATCATTCCTAAGCACAACACTAGACCACGGGCCACAGACAAGCTCAACACTCCCGAAACATTCATGAACCTTCTTAAATCTGTCCAATGTTTTTTTACCTTCTAACCCTAATTGGCCGTACTGATTTAATCCCGTAGCCCAAACAGTATTGTTCTCTAAAAGAATGATTGAATGTCGACTACCGCAAGCCATATCGACAATGTTAACCTCCAAAGTTTGCCCACCACTATCGTACTCGTATAAGTCTACCAAATAGGGAATGGGGTGGCTAACAGTGCCTACTAAGCGATTGTTGTGCAATTTCTGTATGCCGAGTTGGCCGCTCTCGTTCCAGCCCCACGAGTATAAGTCGCCCGTTTCCGATAGTGCCATGCAGTGCCAGCCCCCTGCCTGTTGATTGATAATTTTTATTTTAGTAGAGTTGTATAAAACATACACGAATAGGATTAAAAAAAAAAGGTTATTTTGACTAAACCACCATTCACAGTGCTTGACGTCACGCCTATATAAATTTAATTGTGTTTTGTTGTGATTGTGACTAGCCTACATAAATCCAATTGTACAGTATCAAAGCGTCGGGTCTGACTGAACGTCACGCCTAGGCAAACGTTATACTTTTCTTAGTAATTCGATACCCCACGTTGGGCGCCAACCAACTTATTAGCGGATTTTTTATTTGTAAAAATCATTAAGACATAAGAATTAAAAAATCTTTCATAATTCTTAGCAAATTATTAAATTTTTATTATTTACTATTGGATGCCCTGCGGCCTTGCCAGCGCGTTTTCCCTGGAAACATCAAATTCCCAATTTCCCTGTGGGAATTTAGGGAAAAAAAGTAACCTGTCCTTTTTGATGCTCTATTCATATAAATTTCACTCGAATCTGTTCAGTAGGTTTCTAAGGAAATTGAGACAGACAGACAGATAGATAATAGTCAGACAGAGATACTTTCGCATTTATAATATTAGTATGGAAGTATGGATTTAGATTAGTTTGATCATACCTTGACTTTCACAATTCTGATTCCCCCAAGAGCTTCCACCTCTGTTGGAGCATCCAGATTTTTCAGGCTGCCATGGCCCAGCTGGCATCTCCTAAATAATAATAAAATCAATCAATATATATAAAACTCTTCCGTTACTGACTGACTGACTGACTGACAGACAATGCAGAGCCGAAACTACTGGACGTAGCGGGCTGAAATTTTGCATGTAGGTTCCTTAGGGAGTGTAGGCGAGCACTAAGAAGGGATTTCCCGAAATTCCCGCGGGAACGGAAAAAAACGGGATTTTTGTGTTTATAAGAAATCTGCGCGGGAAAAACCGCGGGGCAGCCTCTAGTACATAATATAAAACAAAGTTCCTTCCGCTGCCTGTTGCTATTGCTATACTATATATGCTTAAATCTTCAAAACTATGCAACGGAAGTTGATGCTTTTTTTCTAATAGAGTGTTCAAGAGTAGTGAGTAGTAAACATGCACAACATAGTAATAGGTTAGGCAGTACCAAGTTTGCTGAGTCGACTAGTAATAGATAACAATGACCGTTATCTGAGCCTGAATATGTGTTTCAGGCACCCTAGATAAAAGTTCAACCTAGTAACAGTCTGAGTGTGATGCATTATTATTATTCTCTATTCTAATAGTTACCTGCCATTTCCCCAAGTGTAAACTCTTCCAGTGTCAGTCAATATAATGACATGTTCATATCCACCATCAATTCCTATTACCTGAAAAAAGAAGATGTGTTACAAAAAAAAAAAAACACAACAAAAATATTTTTTAATAATAATATCTATTAAAATTACCTTTCCAACAACATTGCTAGTATCCACTTCAGAGGGCATTTCATACAGTTTCCCGTCACTTAGTAAAACATATACCAAATGATTGCACATTACAGCTTTCACAACTTCTGTTATCAATTTCCTCTTTTTATTATCCTGTTTCTCATCAGATTTACTAACAGTTTCCAAAGGAGGCAGCAGCGACCAGACCCAGGTCCAACTTTCATTAGAGACAACACGTTCAAAGTTAAACAGCCACATTTTTAAACTTTTTTTGTTGATCGCAACCAACTTTTCGTCGTTCCCGATGAGCAGGATTTCATTATGTTCAGAGCCAATTTCTGAAGGTAAATCAATCTTTATAAAGCTATTCACCTCTCCCAGCCAGGCTCCGACTATGTAAAAGTTACCTTCCTGAAGGATAATATTGTAAGCCCAGGCTAAATAGCATAATTTTGCATCGGGGTGCAGAAGTTTATTATTTAGTGTAGGACTTCGAAATTCTGAGATTAAAAGGTCCCCTTTGGACCACTGACCGAACACATTTGAACCAGCGGCTGCTATGATTTTAGACATGGTTAAAGTTATTTGATGCTTAAATTCTGCTTTTAATTAAATAAAATTTCAAAGAAAATATATGTAACCTCTCTTATTTTCCAAAATTCAAAGCAAAAGCAGCAATATAGTCAATACTACACTTGATTGATTGATTGATTGAATTTTAAAAATATCAGCTGTCTGGCTGTCTGTCATACGGGCGTCATACAACTTGAACAGTGTTACCAATTGTTGAAAAATATATACCGTAAAATATGTGGGTGGGTAAACTCGGTAAACTGTCAGTTTGTTTAACCTAAGCACAAAATAAATAATTTAACAATACGTATTAGTTTATAAATATAAAATATACGTCGGTTAGGTTTTATTTTGTTAATTATAAATTTATGACAGCAAATTTATATACGGTGATAATTATTTTACGATGACAAATTTTAATTATATACACACCTATGTAGGTAAGTATTTACTGACAGTTGAAGGACTAGCATTGATTTTTGTTTTATTATAATTTGTATTCATAATATTTTATTTAAGCCTGACTCCATGTTGAGTTTCAATTACTAAATAAAGTAGCCTTGTTTGTGTATCCATCAGTTAGAAAGAACCTTTTGCCTTGCCTGATAACAGTAACATAGCTTGACCTTTGTGTGTAGTTACAAAGAAAGTAAGTACTTAAATATTAAGGTCAAGAAGGTTTCGTGCAAGCATTTCACTTTTAATTACTTCTTGCGTGCCCGCTCACTCGGCCATTGCTAATAATCTTGATATTTGAACCATTTTGGTTTTAAACCCAACCCAAAATACCTATCTACATGTCAAACCTCTTAGATTACTTGTAGTCTTAAAAGTATGACTTACATAAAAATGGATAGAAAAATAGTAAGTAAGTTCCTTGAAAACAAAAAAATATAAAAGAAAACTCATAACTATTGTTTTAGATATTATCAAAGAAAAACCGCACCAGTACTTTCAAGAAATAATATGTTAAGTTCGCGTGTATAATTAGGCAATTAAAATGAAAAGTAATTTGGTACTGTTCGTGTTGTAACTCACAATAAATTGTGATATGCCGTGAATGCTCACTTCAAATTAATATCCTGAATCTTAAGAAATCATTTTTGCGCAGTGAAACATAATTAGAACTTTCGTTTATGTTTTAGTAATTGTTTTAAAAAATTAAATATTTCTAAACTAGAAACTAACCACTTTTTTTACACGATCGTCAGGTAAGTGTATTCAAAAATTTACATATAGACCTGGATTCAATTTTCTATTGGTTCTTTCTTAAACCTTCCGTCATCAACGTCTTAGCTGAATGATGTTCACTGCTAATACATAATAAGCCTCACCCACAAATCGCAATTTTTTTCTTAAATAAAATAAGTACTTACCTACCATAAATATTTGAAGCAGAAGCAATAGGCAGGCTTTTCGCAAAAGTGATTTCATCAAGGCAGCCACATACACATTAATTCTGTGTTTGTTTAATTAATACAGTTTGTAAAAATTGTAATAAGTATTCACATTTCCATGTTTCTCATTCCAGCCCTATACCACGTTTGCAGCAACAGTGACGAGTGCAACGACGGCCTTGTGTGCGGCGCTCCTAACATTACTGGCACCCACAGTATCCCGGCGCACCTCCGCGTCCTCTCTCCGCAGGACAAGATATGCCAGTGCGATGTCGAGACCGGTTTTAAGGAGCATGATCATTCATGCAGTGGTAAGTGGTTGGTTGGTTACCTCATGGTTGAGGATCGTGACCAGTAACTCTCCATCATCATCACAACCGAAAGACGAACACCGTTGGGCATAGGTCTTACCCACAGATTGCCACAAGGACGAACTCTGTGAGGGGGTTTTGCCGAAATCGCCATACTTGGCAGATGGGTTGGCGATCGCAGTATGACTTATCAAGTTTTTCAATAAAGGACGCTGCCGCCCGTCCTTCGGGTGTTCTAATAACTATAACTATGTCCGTACATATATCGCGATCAAGGGCTGTGCAGTGCAACTATATGCATGTTTATTAGAATCCGACTATCTTTTAGGGGGATCTTCCTTCAACTTTCACCTGTATGGTGTTTGGGGATAGATAAATAAAATAAAATAATTAAATTAAAAACTATAAATAACCATATTCAGAGCTATACTTACTTAGAAATACTTATACAAACATTATTATTAGGTAGGAACTGTACCTAGGCCGCAAATACATAGAAAGACCAACAACACAGACCATGAAACAAACATTTTGTTGTCCTTTCTTTTCAATCAATTTCTTAAGTACTGAACAACAGTATGAAAACTGAATCTACTACTAGGTAATATGTTGATTCATATGACTTAAAATAAGAATTATCCTTTTGTTTCAGGTGCCTACATCGCTAAGATTTCACTTTTCGCCTTTATGATTGCAACTATGTTACGAAAATCTCTTGCTTAAGTTAATAAATATCACTGCGCTAACATTCAAACTAATTTCTATAATTTGTTGCTCTATTCCGATCATTAAGAATATCAGCTTTCAATGTCTTCTTGTCTTAGTAAATTGTAAATAGTTTAACAGGTACAGTACTTAACTACCCGCAGCTTAATTATTAATTAAAATATATCTATGTACAGTATACCTATCGGCTCTACCACAAAAACAGTTAAACCTGGTCTAAATCACTAGACTAGGTTTAAAACACTAATTTGTCATACAAACTGGCGATTTAGACCGGTCTAACTTTTTTTGTGGTTATAGGGTAAGTGTTTAATATATTGATCATCTATGAATTTGTTTGAGTATAGTCCGTAATCTTTGAAAATACATATATTATATCCAAAAGAAATATTAATTATTATCTATTTTATATTAAATTACCAGAATTTACATATTTATTCAAAAAAAAACATTTAATTAGCAGTGTGCATAAATGCTAGACATTGAATGGAAACTTCCTCAGTCACTTTGACTAAGGCAGAGGCACTGAAATATTTAAAACTAATAATATTTTAATATTATCTGAAAAATCTGCTATTAACAAAAAAAACTGCTTATCTATAGAACAAAAACCTGTAACATGTAACATGTAATTTTTTTTAATGATATAATAATAAGTAGCGTGTAAATGTTTAGGAATATAACTAAAAAATATTCATTGTTTAACATAATCTTTAATTAAAAAGAGTTACCATAACTATTTTGTTAAAAAAATAAGGTTTTAATTAATTTAATTTAGAACAACATTAAAAAATAAAATATTCTTACTCACATGTTGTTTGATAAGATGCACGGCTTAAAAAACATAAAGTAATGTAAAATAAGCACTTTGTAACAAACAAAGTTGCATTAAAATAAAGCTTGAATTCATTAGAATAAATTGGTTATGTCAAAAAGTTTTTAATACGGTAGCCAACACAGCAACCTACGTACCCCACTCAACGGGGTAACTGAAGTACATTCAACTAAATTAATAAAAAGCTGTTTAAGAAATAATATTCTAATTTTATATTGTAAAATGTATTGTTAGCATAAATTTTAAATATTATAAGAGTTATTTCAGAATATTCCAAGATTTTTACTGAATGTGAGGTTCTCAGTTTGACAAGCTCAGAAGATAAAACAAGTTTCATTACGCCGCTAACAGATGGCGCTCTGCCCGGAGCAATAGGTAGAGGTGAAATGAATGATTGAATAGCTCAAAATAAAGCATAAAAAATAAAATTTAACTAAGGCAGTGACGGAGTGGATGAAATTGAGATTTATACTTAGCAGAAAATTATCCAATTCAAAGAGTCAGTCAATACTCGATCTCCCATCTCTCTGATATTGCTGTAGACACCGCTGTGGCGAATCTTCCCCACTTATCTTGTACGTATACCAACGACAACCAATCCTCAATCCATATTCTCTATGGCTGTAAATAGCTAGTTATGTCATTGCCATCTGTCACGATCATTATTCTTCTTACTAACAGTCTGTAACATGTATTAAATATACACCAACTCTACTAAGCACAAATAAAAAGTTTCTTTTGTTAGATCAGTTCAGGGTTAGAGCTGCGCTCCCAAACCGCCATCTACGGGCGTATAATGAAACTTTTTTTCTTTTCTGTCACTTTGAAAACCCCTCATTGGCTTTTATAAAATACCTATTTCAGTTTTCCTGAAAATGAGGTATTTTTAGTAAACCTACCACACTGACCCGTTCCAATCATTCAATCAATATCTAGCCAGCCACCATTACATTATCAATATCAATCAATCAAACTTTGTTGTTTTGATGTGCTTTCGAAACGCACGCTCAATTTTATTTATTTTTAACTTTAATCATGGCTAAGGATCCTTTAACCGAACTGCTGGACTTTCTTCGACCGGAAACGAGGCTGGATCTGAAAGACGTTGCTTTGGACCACTTACTCGGCCTCTCCGCAACGAAAGAAGGTATACAAACATTGATGCAAAATGAGTTTATAGTAAAAAAGATTTTGGAACTTAGTGACGATTCTATAGATGAAATAGCTAAAAACGCGCTACTGCTACTCGTGAACATCACAGCGGATCCTGACGGTACTAAGAAACTCCTCCAATACCGCCCAGATCATTACAAGAATGTGATAGAACTTTTTATAGGTTATGTTATGAATCCTCAAAAAAAGGATGCAGATGCAGCTTGTATGATCCTGTCCAACATCACAAGACTAGAAGACGATCTGGAGGAATATTTGGACTTATTCTTTCCTCATTTAAATGATATTCTTAATGTCTACTTAAACATTGATTTTAACAAAAAGGGCTCGAAGTTACACTATTTAGGTCCAATGTTCAGTAATCTTAGTAGAAGCAAGAGAATATGCAAATGGCTTACGGATGAAAACCCCCATGTGCCACTCATAAAACTCTTGCCATTCTGCAACTATGATCAGTCTTTGATTCGTAAAGGAGGCGCGATTGGGACGGTTAGAAACATTGCTTTCTTACCCGAGTACCATGACTTTCTACTCCAAAACGACTTGGATCTCCTCACATATCTTTTAAATCCACTAATGGGGAATGAAGACTACCCTGATGACGAAATGGATACCTTACCAGTTGCGTTACAGTACTTGCCCAAAGAAAAGCAAAGGGAAGCGGATGTTGATATACGCAAAATGATAGTAGAAACTCTAAACAGGTTCTGTTTGACTCGGAAACATAGAGAGCTATTACGTAGCAACGGGGTCTACTATGTTTTAAGGGAATATCATAAGTGGGAGAAAGACCCAAAGGCATTGCTAGCCTGTGAGAATGTTGTGGATATTTTGATTCGTAAAGAAGAAGAGATTGGTGTTGACGATTTGTCTTCTGTAGTTGTCACGGACGATCTTACAGAGAAATTTGAACAGATGGATCAGGAATTTCTTAAAAGTGTTGTAGAATGATAGTTTTATTTTATTGTATTTTTTCATAAGAATTTATCTTAATATTGTTATCTTAAGTTTAAACTATAGAATTATTTTATTATTATCAATACTATAATTATAAGATTATAAATTATTATTAATAAGTCTTTTTACTTTTCACTGCTGGGACATGGGCTCTCCTTTTCCTCCCTCTTAGATCGAGTGTAATATTTATTATTCTTATAAAATATCTCAAAGCACAAGATTTCGATTTATTTTTAACCTTAGCTGGTACACCAATGATTTAGTTTATCATATTATTCCCAACTTAATGTGAATTTAAAATTAAAACAAAAACTTTTTTTTTACATTAAGTAAGTACTTTATTTATGTCGTAGACACAAAATACAACAACAATGTGAATATCTTATTTAATACAAACTAATAGAAAAAGCACCAATATAATTTATGGTTATGATATTGGTAACCAAGAATGAATACTTTAATTACAAATACGCACATAATAGGTTTGGGGTTTAGTCGCGCTGACATATTTTAATGAAAAACTTAACAAAAGTAAGTTAATAAATCTATAAGTATGCTTATATAACATAACGCGTTTTAAACCTTATAATAATTCTTATAAATATTACCCCCTGTTCTCACTTATCGTATGTTGGACAGCCGAAAAGTGGGAACAGGGGGGGGTTAGCCAGCGAGCACATATAATCTACCTTAAATAGAGGTGTAACTGGCTGGATCCATCCAATTATGTTTACATAACTTTCGTTCTAGATTTTAAAACTGCAGTTTTTCAAATTTCAAAAGCAAAGTGGCGCCCTCTTCTTTTGGCCCGGGCATCAATTATATGCTTTTGATTTTTTGTTTAAATTAATAAAACACTGATGATAAGTGTTCCATTATGTCTTTTAGTTGTACCCGCTCAGTATAGAAAAGGACACAAGATCGCCTTCCGAAGTTCTTTGTAAATCTATATAAAAATAGATTCTAATGGATAAGTATGTAGTATTAGAGTATCTATGAAAATACGGGCAAATTTTAACCCTTTTTTTTAAGTAAAATGATTAAAAAAGTAACTGTTACTTGTTTCTTGTTCATTAGCTCACACACCTGAAAAATATATTTAACTCTTACTTAAAAGATAATGAGGGATTATTAAAGTGACCATTTAAAAACAAATTGTTTCCTAATACGCCTGTAGATGGCGTTGTCTATCGTAATCGTAATAGACATTGGTAAGTACCTAATTTAAATCAGTTCAACTGACTTACGCGTGACGAGTTTTAATTTTTTTTTAAACTTTCAATGGTTTCTTGAACCTGACCTATAGAATTTTGCAGGCGCCATCTGATAGCGGCGTGATAAAACTTGTTTTTTTTTTTCTGAGATGTCAAATTGAAACCTCTCATAATTATTTTCTTTAAAGCCCATTTTTTTTGTTATAAGACAGACATATATTAATTCACACATATCACAAATAATACCAAGTCTATAGTTTAGTTAAGAGCCAGTTTACAACGATGCTAGCGCCATTCTCGAAAAAAAATTAAATCTTCAAAACTAAGGCAAATATCAAAAATGTGGCACAGTATGACACTAGATAATCCTACTTAGTATTTTTTGAGCTTAGTAAAGTAGTCCTAACTAAAAAAAAAAAAATTATACACAGATTGTTGCTAAAAGGGGCCACTTTGTATGTTTCTTTGGTCTAAAAGCTAAACAACAGTGCCCTAAAAATACTAGGCTACATTATCTAGTGTCATACTGTGCCACATTTTTGATTAAGCCTTAGTTTAGAAGATATTAAATTTTTTCGCGAATGGCGCTAGCATCGCTGTAAACTGGCACTTAAAACAGTACGACGTAGCGCCAATCTTAATAAAAAAAAAAAACAAACAAAAAATTTTTTTTTTTCAACTAAATTAAGAGGTTAACAACCCAGTAATTTTACAAAATCAAAAACTTATAAGACACTTGAAAATTTTATCCATAAAGAAAGAGAGGCGCTACTTTCAGATCTCGCTCTAAATTCGGCTTAACACGTTACTTGCCGCCCTGGAAGTTCTTAACCCCTTCCATGCGGGCCTTCCTGCGCTCAGAGGGCGTGGCACCCTTTATCTTCTGGATGATGTGTGCGCCGGGCTTTGCTGCGGGCTGGTACGACACGCAGTTTACCTGTTTATTAAATTGTTTTAAATTAAGATTAATAGCATTTTCACTAAATTTGGGGGGGTCGTGGGAGGCTTTCCCCGGGGCTGCAGGGTACTCGTTAGGAGTTTCCCGTTGATCTGAAGATCGCGGCCGAACACATGCTATCTCGTGTTTATTAGTATGAGGGAAGAGTTAAGACGAGACACAGACAGCCCATACAACATCCGCCATTTTCAGATCGCTTCTTTGGAAATGATGTAGATGGAATAATTATTTTCTCTTTGCACTATTAAACAAATCAAATTTAAATTTCAGTAGAACAAATTTAATGAAACTTAATTTTACAACTCTTTTTTTTTACTCACATCGTCCCAGTTCTCCTCACTGCAGGCAGTGACGACGGGGGTCTCCGCTAGATGGCGGTACTCCGCAGTGTTCGACACGGAGAACATCTCCCTGTCGAGTGTGAGACGATCCTCGCAACGCACTATGTGGTACTGGGGAAAGGACAGACGTTTTACAAATACAGATACAGGTTCTTCCTAGTTAGGGGCTCTGATTGTGATGTGTTATTATTATTATTAATTCTGATAAATAGTTTTGCGTGTGTAGGTGAAATTTACATCTAAACATGATAAATGACATTCGCATTTATAATATAAGGGCAAGATGGCCGCCGGGGGGTTTTAGTAGGTGTGCAAGTCCCACATAGCCCCGACGCTCCCCTGAGTGTTGGGAAATGCCATAGGCATAAAAAAAAGGGATGGGCTCATGCTCTACACAGTATAACCTCACTGCGCGCTTGCTATTTACTGGTTAACTCAAGTTTTAATAGAAGGTTACGCAATCGGGTGCATGACTTACATACTTACTGGGGAATTTAGAAGGTAAGCGCGTAAGTGTAAGAGCTCCTATTAGATTAGCAACTCACATAGGTCTTGATAGCAAAAGGAGGGACAAATGTTTTGGTCACAATCCTCAGCTATGTAATCACCTATGTTAAGTCTAATGATTACAATAAATAGTATATCTATTCTATTCTACTCTATGAAGGAACAATGAAGAAGAAGAAGAATGGGTAGGTACAGACAGATCTGTACTCATTTGAGCAAAGTAAACGCCCAGCTGGTTATACTCACGTCCATCTCAGCATCATTGATAATATGATTCTTGTTGAATGGGCACGGTGACTTGGCGCAGTCGGGGTGCTGCTTCCTGCACTTCTCCAGGTGCACGTGCATGCGGTACTGCTCAACCTGATGAGCCTTGTTGTACGGACAGGTTAGCATTTTATTCGGATGCGAAGTCATCTTGTTTACTGTAAAAACAAAAATCAATGTTTCAGACAAAATTAACATATTAGCTAGATGGATGTCTCTGTATAGAGTTAATGATAATGGGGCTAGCCGGTGCGTGCTTCTTCTATGGGTTTTCATTCGCTTGCCTGGACCAGGAGGAATGATAAACTAAAAACAACTGGGTTGATAAAACTGGTTTCGCGTGAGGTATGCACTTACCAATGCTGTCCATTTTCGACTTCGGCTGTAAGACTTTCGTATTTTACTAAATTATCTGTCCAAGTTTCAGTATAATATAAAATATAAAACGCCTTTTGTTTGCAGGTTTTAGTAGTATCGAGACCTATCGATTTCTTAATCTGAGAAAGAAAACAAAGCTCAACATAGTCTAGAGATGGGACTCGAATCCAGTGTTGCCAGATTTTATTATCAAAAGGAGCCACAAAATAATGAATTACAAAAAGGAGAATCGGGGACCAAAAGGGGTCATTTTCCAAAAAAGAAATTACGGTTCTTGATATCGTTCAGCCAAGTCTTATGTAGAATCTTCTTTTTTTCTAGCATATTGTATCGAAATGCAAAAATGGTGTCCTATTTTAATGAACTGTAAACAATACAAAACATTTACCGAGATATCGATCAAATCATTCGATAGCTTGACACAGATAAACTAAAAAATAATAAGGCCGCCACTTTGTATGTGGACTTGTAGATTTTATTCACTTTCTCCCTAAATAAAATTTAAGCCCAAAGTTAGTCGAACTCAAAATCAACAAATTCATGAACTGTTTCTTTACAGAGTTATTTTTTTCAACTCAAAATAAAAACAGACCCGTTTCGAGAATAAATGAAAGTGAGAATAAATGAAGGCGATTTCGGATGATTCGATGATTCTGATAGATTTCTGGCAATTCAATGAGATAATTTAGGATAATACAGAAAATTCTACAGAAAGCTTTGACTTTATTGGCGTAAACGTAAATAAACAAAAGCAAAAAGTAAAAGAAGTGTTACCTAACTGATTCAAAAGTGAGGATTTTAATATAAGATTTTTCATATTAGGTAGGTACATACGTGAATAAGTATTAAAAGAACTTAGACTACAAGATTTTTTATATTAGGTAGGTATACAGTGTGTCCGGGGAAGTTATAACATAATTTTAAGGGTGTATTCTATGATCAATTTCATCGATGAAAACACCCCATATGGGGGGTCGCAGCCTCACCCCCCCCCCTCTGTATGATGTTTTTATTTTATTTTTGCAAAAGTCGACCCCGCCTACTTTTAAATTTACAGTTAAAGATCTAAGGCTCACAGAACCTTCATTAAGGTCTTGATCGAAGGCTAAGTAGTTAGGCTACCTAAGTTACTAAAAAAATAACCATACCTCTGTTGACAATCGGTGGTTTGAAAACGACCAAATTTAAAAACTTGCTGCCAACATAAAAAGACTGTCTGTCTGATAATGCATAGCATTCAGCTTTGCTACTTTTATGACTTATTTTGCAAAAAGGAGCCATATGGGCTTGGGTTCCAGAAAGGAGCCATGGTAGCTCATAAGGAGCCAAATTGGGACCTTAAAGGGGCCATTTAGCAACGCTGCATTTTTTGTGCTCGCTGCGAGAAACCGAAACGAAACCATGGTAGGTACATCCCCTTCCCCTTATTCTGAGAGGTGGAACTAGGTATAGACTCTATGGTAGGTACATGCTATAGAGGTATAGATTAATAAACTCTGAAACCTATATTTATTTCTCTAATCTGTATATAAGCCGCGCAGATAAAGAACAGATTTAAAAATGGCGGATGGATTTTTTTTCGTAATGTATGGTTGGCAAAATAACTACGATTCATATTTCTTCTACCGACTTTGTAATAAATCATTCTTTTTTTATTATTATTAATGAATGATATAATGTATTTACAAATAATACCATAATAAAATAAATTAGAAGCAAGGGTAAATAAAACATTGTTCTTTTATTTTTCTCTATTAGTTGTGATTTTGAAACATTAACAAAAAGACAAAATTATGTAAAAAAATGCTTAATTGCCACATAATACAAGTAATAAATAATAAAATAATATTGCTGTCGCTAAAAAGCGATGGCAATATTAAATGGCTTAATGTATTCTGCGTAATTTTTTTTTTTTTTTTGCAGCGTGTACTTCACTGTGTGAGCGAGATAGCATGCGGATCGACGCCATCTCAGAGTAAGGAAACCGCCGCTACGCTACAATAGAGTTAACCTATTTTTGTGTATTTGCCCTGTCCTGGTTACGCTTACAAAACTTACTATGTGATCAAAAAGGACAGAAGATGGGTTCGATTTTGAGCGGTGTTTCAACTAAACTGTCAAATAGGGTTGTATTGAATCCAGTTTCAATCGATATCGATATACGCAAAAATGAAAACTTATAATAAAAATATGTCTTTGTCACAGAAAGATTTTCTATCTTTTTTCTTTAAGTTTTTTTGTGTCAGAATTATATTTAGGTAGATAGATAAAAAAAGTATGCATCACACAGCACAGATAGAAATCAGTTGACATAAGAAAAACCTAAGTTAAAATATATAATACATAATATTTTTATAGAAAAGCAGTAAGTACTGTGCGATGAAAGGGCTCGGGCTCAGCTTCTTATCACAGAAATATGCGCACTAAGTAGGTACTCCTAATTCACGTAACATACATCGCAACGCTGTTAATCCGCCAGGGCCCTTAATGTAAAATAAATGAGAGTACGAGTCCCAAGAGTGAAGACACTGTACGCTAATATATACTGGGTGTTTCTGACAAGGTGTTAATAAATCAAAGGAGGGACTCTGCTCACCATAACTAACAACTTTCCAAAAGCAACATGGGTCAAAATCTCAAAAAAAAAAAACAGCTGTTCCATACATTGGTTCGATCAGCTGACGGTGTACAATGTACAATGTACGGGACGGCTGATTTTTGTTTTGAGATTTCGACCCATGTTGCTTTGGGAAAGTTGTAAGGTGTGGTGAGCAGAATCCATCCTTTGATTTATTACCGCCTTGTCAGAAACACGCTGTAGATAGAATAAAACAATATAAAATTAATATACGAAAAAAAGATAAATAATAAAATATAATCCTGAAAATATAAAAATTCAATAAAAATAAAATAGAACATGAATCCTATGAATACAACAACATAATTAATACAAATTTAGAATTAAAGCAAACATATAAATAGATAAAATAGAAATCGGATTAGTTGTAAAAAGAATAGCCATGTACATACCTACATAATTTAATTACTTCGAGGCGCAGTATGCTATCCAGCTTCCTTCTGCAAATGCAGCAAATGGGTATGAAATGACTTTTTAAACGGTCTGTATTAAATTAAACTAGAGATTTATTACATAATGAAAGAGCTATTGACCGAAGATTTTTGCCAAACCGAAAGTCAAAATTTCGGTTTCGGCTGTTATAAATTAGTTAATAGTAAAGAAATTAAGAGGAAATTCAAAGTTGATATAGACATTGAACTTATTCGTAGCATTCAACATATACATTTATAATCTCCTTATATAAAACCCTCAGTTCTCTTGAATTTCTCTCTTCAGAAACAGAATAAAATAATGTGCTACTATCCTAATTTTATTATTGACTTACATAAAGGCTTGGAAAAAGTAGCATGCCTTTGCCCAGCAGTGGGAAATATAGGGCTAAATAAAAAAATAAAAACAAATCACTCAACAAACAAATAGTATATTTTCATTGGTTACGAATCAATATCATTCCAAAAATGGTTCAAAAATCAGATTCGGATTTGCAATCTTCACCAGATCGTCTGTCCACCTTCTGAAGGGCCGCTCTGGGCTTTTCTGCGTCTTCCGGTGCGATTCTTCAAGCTATGTGCCCTGCCCATTGCAACTTAAGTTTACAAAATACTTCTTTGCTAATAGATAGTCTTTTCCGGAGTTGCAAGCCCCTAAATAAAAAATTGAAATGCATATATATTATGCTGAACTTAACACTAAATGTCTTATCGTATTATTCAATAAATATTTATACAGTTTGTTGTAAAATACGTGACATACATTATAAATTGACATAATAGGTACGATTATAGGTACGTCAAATAACATTTTTTTTTTCTTAATAACAGGGTAAGTGTGAAGCTTAGATTTTTTTTTGGTAAGTATTTTTTTGTTCTTACCTAAGAAACTTCTGTTTCACTGAGAAAAAATAAAGTGGGCAATAATTTGCAACCCTCAAAGCATTTCGGGCTTGAAGTTCCGAGTTCCAAAAATGTTTGTAATATACTTTTCCCTGCGATCAGTGGCAGTAAACCAGAGCATGCGGATGTTTTCAGTGTTCGGAAACCTGGAAGAAAATGTTTAGTTAATCATTCATCGACTTGATTATCGATAACATGTTTTGACTGCCCTAACAACCTCAATTAAGAATTGTTTTAATTCTACATTTTTGAGCTTATTTTTGTTCTAAAATGAATGAAATCACGTTGGATACTTATAATAAGCATTCATAGTATTGTCTCTAATTCTCATATCATTTTTAGGTTTATTTTGTAGGAATAATACTCACGCGTGAAAACTGATTCTTTCGTCCAAGTTTTCTTTATTTCCAATTGATCTGCAATTGCGCACCATGCAGGACATTCTCCTAATGATTGCTTTTCTTTGTTTAACACACACACACCATTAAATTACGAAATTAATTGAAAAATTAAAATATTTGCCGATGTTTACCTTTGAAAATGGCAGAAACGATAACGCACATAGAGAGGATAGATGATTGCTAACTGCTAATGTTACCATCGTAGATTTTTAGTGACTCTTTAATTTTGTAGGATTATAATAAGGAAATAAGATATCATTTGACAATTTCTTTACATTCACGTGACGTCACTAAGGTTTGATCTTTATCTATTGGTATTCATTAATCTGAGGACGCCATATTTACATCTGTTCTTTATCTGCGCGGCTTTTATACAGATTAGAGAAATAAATATAGGTTTGCGCAGGTTTGTACAGTGGCGGACTAGGAGGCCGTAACAGATTTGTCTATGGTTTCGTCAGCCTTAGACTGTATTACCATAAAACAAGAGCTATTTTGCAATACAGAAAAACCGGAAGTGTTACGCCGACCGTGTCCGCCACTGTACAACAACAAAAGGGTATCTATCTCTTCTCTAGTTGGTCTGTGAAAAGGTACTCTGTGTTGTGTGTGTATTACATAACCTCAAAACCTTATTCTGTCTGATTCTGAGCCTCAAAAATTTATTTAATTTACACCAAGGAAGTTACCTATATTATGTTGAACAGACCGACGACGACCAGGGCGCACGTAGTCTTCTCATTGCGCACGGACGGAAGCCGAAGCCGGAGTAGGAGCGGAGTCTTCTTCCGCGTGAAGTGTTCCCCAAATCCCTTAGTTTTCCATTTATCTACCTAGCTAGATAAAGGTACTTCAGAAATGGATGAAAAATACACAGAATGTGTTCCTCTTATGAAGGAGATTAACTTGCAGTAAGTAACAGGATTGATTGATAAAAGTTAACAAACGCAGCCACCAGTAATTACAATTCTCTTGATAATCACTCAACTAAGTATTTTATTAAAACCCATTGATCATTTTCTCTATATGATAACGACCCACCGACCCACTCGGTAAAGCTCGCCACTAGCTCCTGTCTTGGGCAACCTCTTTTTTATCTATACCTACAAGAAATTGGTCAGTGGGTCTTCGCGATTTGGAAAAGTGGGATAGAAGCCTTAGCCCAGCTTAGGGAAAGATAAGATATAATAATGTGCCTTGCCCTACAAACATAGATTGTTACTTTGGTTCAGTGGATAAAAAGACTGAATCAAACTGCCCTCATTAATTGTAGCTCTGCTGTAGTACCTATATGTCTTAATATGTAATGAATTATTTATATTATTATTAGCCTATATTGTCCCACTGCTCGGCAAAGGCCTCCCTCCCCCTCTTCCATTCCTCTCCCTCTTGCGCGGTCTGCCACCAGTTCTTATCCAGCACATCCAGCTCGTCGCTCCACCTCTTTTTTGGGCGACCATGGCGTCTCTTGGTACCCATTCTGTGGCTATTTTGGACCATCTGTTCGGCTGCATCCGTGCGACATGACCGGCCCAATCCCATTTTGACTGGGAAGCTTTCTGAGCTACATCTAATATTTTAGTCTTGGAGCGCAGCTCAGTGTTTCGGACGCGGTCAATCAACCGGACCCCCAGAATGCTGCGCTCCATGTTTCTTTGGCAAACCCCGAGTTTGAACTTTTGCATGTCATTATCATGTAATAAAACATTTAATTTTTTAAAATTAAATTCCAGAGATCTAGCAAAGGGTACAGAGTTTCAAATTGATGTTGACTTCAGAGGAAAGAAAAAGAAGAATGATTTTATATTGATGGATGAAGATGTAGACCTCATGAGGCAAGACTCCACTGATGACAGGTAATCTAATCTTATGTACTTTCATTTAATTCCTATTTGTTGTATTATGTATCTTTAGCATTTATTATTCTTATTCATTAGGTTTAAAATAGTTATACTGGAGGACAACTTCTCCTGTTACTTGTACTTGTTTGATCAATAAATACGAGATATCCAGATTAAATTGACATACATCAAATAACTAAAATGCTCTTTTAATTTTTTCCAAATACTTGATAGGTGTACCATATCTATACCAATATTATAAAGAGGAAAGATTTGTTTTTTTATAATATTGGTATAGATAAATGTATTATGAGGATGGCGCTCGCATCGCGGTAAACTGGCTCTTAAGCTGATTTACCGATGACAACCTATCTTCCACATATGACAGTGACTCAGAAGACGTCCTCCGCAACATTGAGCAGACGACAGAGCTGAGCATGCTGTCATCTCCAGAGTACACGAGTTTTGATGATCTCGCAGCCAAGATGGTGGACTGTTTGCCCTCTGGTGCTGTTAAAATGCTTATTCAAGAAGAAGGTATGTTTTGATGGTTCCCGACCGAAAAGTCCGCGCCAGCTAAGTCCACTGGGGGCGCCACTGTATACGTACTTGACGTATTTAACCCGCCATTCAAAACAAATTCATATTTGACTGACAGCTTGCTAATCAATAAAATATTCAACTCTTCCGTTACTGACTGACAGACAACGCAGAGCCGAAACTACTGAGCGTAGCGGGTTGAAATTTGGACGTAGGTTCCTTAGGGAATGTTGGGGAGAACTAAAGAATAATTTCCCGAAATTCCCATGGGAACGGGAAAAATGTTTTTTTTTGTGTTTATGAGAAATCTGCGCGGGAAAAACCGCGGGGCAGCCTCTAGTCAATTATAAAACTCTTCCGTTACTGACTGACAGACAACGCAGAGCCGAAACTACTGGGCGTTGCGGGTTGAAATTTTGCACGTGGGTTCCTTAGGGAATGTTGGGGAGAACTAAGGAATAATTTCCCGAAATTCCCATGGGAACGGTTTTTTTTGTGTTAATGAGAAATCTGCGCTAGTGAAACCGCAGGGCAGCATCTAGTTGATTCATATTTTGTTTGACCGCGCGCAGACTTAGCTGGCATTCGCTCTCTACTCATCACTCTAGCTACTTTTATGCAAATGTATGATCGCGTATACTGCAGTGCTGATAAAAGTTAGCATTGATAAATCTACGACCGAGCGACGTCAGTGGGGTGGTGGGTGACCGTCGTCTCGTCGGTCGAGCGAGCATTATTTTAGCCTTAGGTAGGGTTGCACATGCACGCACATAGTATACCTACAGCTTGGTACAAAAGTCTAGAAAATAATGGGGGCGGCACTTTTTATGTGGAGTTTGTATTTTATATTCACTTTCACCCTAAATTAAATTTCAATACATTTAATCTCAAAGTTAGTCATAATCAACAAATTAAATGTCTGTTTCTTTGAAAGAAGTAAATTTTTCTAAGGGTTTCCAAAAAAAAAAATGGTACCTTTTCTAGACACCTCGTCAAACTGTAGTGTTGATTTTTCTACTAGTCGTACAGTGACGGTCAGGTCGCCGTAACGTTCCGGTTTTTCTGTATTGAAAAATAGCTCTTGTTCTTTGGCAATACAGTCTAGGGCTGACGAAACCATAGACAAATTTGTTACGGACCCCTAGACCGCCACTGTACACATTTTTACATAGAAAATGTTCAGTGTTTTTAAGGTTGCGGACTATTCCGTCCGTCCGTCCGTCTTCCCGTCAGTCTGTCAAAGGCACTTATCTCTGAAACTGCTTGATTAATCTTAATGAAATTTTTGCACGAAATTTTTCTTAATTTCCAAAGTATGCTTACAAATATTAAAAACTTCAAAAAATTACGTAATTTTAGAGATAAATGCAATAAAAAACTTTGTTTTTTAACCAATTTTGTAGAGCCTAAAACCGATCGGGTTAATAGGCACCAAATAATTAGCAATCGCAACTTCACTTCATGTAGAATAACAACAAATACTGAAACCTTTGCTAAAGCTAGCCAAATTTACACAATAAATAAATTTCTTCCGGAACCTTCTAAAGCGCGAGCCCTCGCACTTAGCCGTCTATTCTAGCTTCGCGGGAAAACTCATTTGTTTTTTTTTATCACTAAAGGCGAAGGCCCGCTAGTGCCGACGGACGCGGAGGTGAAAATACACTACGCGGCGTATTGGGAGCGCGAGCGGCTGCCCTTCGACTCTACCATTACCATAAACAATGGCCAGCCGCAGGTAACATTTTTAACCGACTTCAAAAAAGGCGGTTATCATTTTAACCTGTATGTATGTATGTTTGTCCGCGATTATCTCGAGTTTGGCTGAGCACTATTTGTTTCATCTCTAGTCTAGAGCCAGAGTTGAGAAAGGACATAGGCTTCTTTTTGTCCCGAAATTCCCACGAGAAAATTGGAAATTTGCTGTTGCAAGGGCGCTCACTAGTAAAAACATAAATAAAAAATATATATATATATATATATATGTGATACAAATACAGTCAAATTTCGAATAGAGAGAAAGAGGGCAACGGGCAGCCATATCGCTATTAGCAATTTCTTCCAGACAACCCACAAAACAAAGAATTGGAAATTTATTTTTTCAGAATTTCCGTTTAGGCGTCGGGAAACTGCTGCCCGGCTTGGAGATAGGCTTGTCGATGGTGAAGGGCCCGAAGGCGCTGTTTCACCTGCTGGTCGAGCCAGAGTACGCTTGGAGCAAGTACGGCGTGCTGCCCAGGTGAGGGAATTAACTCTAAACTTAATTTATTTATAGGTAGTTCATATATGTATATGAACCTGGAGTTATTATTATTTTTTCAGACAAAAATAAATTTTGTATGCAGTGTTTTTAAAGACTGTATCAAAAAGTAAATTATAAAAAGATTTTCGTTTGAAATTTGATCTTTCATATTCCGTGTCCGCTGACATATCTTTGAAAGGTTGTCAGCGGTACTATTACGACCACATTTAAGAGCCATAGCACAGTTAAAGTAGCGCCACTCGAGAAAAAAATAAATATCTTCTAAACTAAGGCAAATATCAATAACTCAAATTAAAAAATTTAAAAACCCCCGATCCAGTCAGACTCCTCATCAACTTAACTAGAACTAGAGCTAATCATCTTAAAAATATCACCATGGTTACCTTAAAATATACTTTCAATATCATTAGTAACACTGTACCAAATTTTTAATTGATAGGACAAATGGGAGGTGGTTAGATCCATTATTCCTCTCATCCATTATTCAAGAGCTGATCATCTTCAAACGGCAGATCAGGTCATGGTTACCTTAAAATATACTTTCAATATCATAGATGTAACATGGTACCAAATCTCAACTCGATCGGACATGAGGAAGCTAGTTAGATCCTCTCATCCATTATTCAAGAGCTGATCATCTTCAAACGGCTGATCAGGTTATGGTTACCTTACCATATAGTTTCTATATCATAGATGTAACATGGTACCAAATTTCAAATCCATCGGACATAGGGAAGCTAGTTAGATCTTCTTATCCATTATTCAAGAGCTGATCATTTCCCGAAATTCCCATGGGAACGGGAATAAAATGTTTTTTTGTGTTTAAGAGAAATCTGCGCGAGTGAAACCGCGGGGCAGCCTCTAGTCTCTTATAAAAACCGAGAGGTTGATCACCATTATAAGTTACGTATCAAAATACTTTTCATCCTCATAGCCATTGGGAACGGCAAGTCGGCAACCCATCCACTGCTTTACATGAACGAAAAGTATAAGCCGCGCAGATAAACAACAGATGGCCGATCGCATGCTATCTCGCATATATTAGTATGAGAGAAGAGTAAAGAAGACAGACAGCCCATACAACGGCCGCCATTTTGAGATTTGATCTTTATGGGCGCAGGTTATATATGTAGCCACAAATCCCTTGCATCAAGACAAAGTCATATTTTTCATGATGACGATTGTTGCAGGATCAAACCCGAGCGCTGCCTGTTTACAGTGTCACTATTAGCTGTGAAGGATATAGCCGCTGTGGAATAGTAAGTTTTCCTATACTTATACAACTTTTAATTAGTTGAGTATACTTATATATTTATTACACTAGCTGTCCTTGCGAAATTCGTATCGCGTCGCGCCTTACAATTTATTATGGAAATCTTTAATTGTTATTTTACTAATTTTCCATATTTTCTCACCTTTTAAACCTTCCCTAGACTACTGCGAACATTTCAAAACCAAAATCAGCTAAAACGGCCCGGCCGTTCTCGAGTTTTAGCGAGACTAACGAACCACGATAAATTTTATATACCTATGTAGATAGTAGATAGTATAGTAGATAATGGACTTGACCTCACTTCAGTGTATTTTCTGAAGCAGAAGCAGCATCCTTTATTGAAAGACTTGAAGAGCCATACTTAGATGGCAAAACTACCTTACAATGCTAGTCATTGTGGCTATCTGTGGGGGAGACCTGTGTCCAGCAGTGGACGCCTCTAGGCGAGACGATAATGTTGATACATTTCTTTTGCCTCCAGTTTCAACGAGTTGCCAAGCAAAGAGCAGAAATCATTTGAAACAACCCTTAAATTTGTGACCGCTTCAAATGAGAAGTCTAAAGAGTTTTTCAAACGCAAGCTGTACAGGAAATCATTGACAACGTACCAGAAATGCTTGTCCGTCATAGAAATGTCCTGTCCGGAGAACGACGAGCAATTTGAAGAGTTAAAAAAGATGAAAAGCAAAGTATGTCTCAACTTAGCGGTTTGCTACACGAAACTCAACCTTCCAAACAAGGTTTTACTAATGTTGGGCTACCTTAGTCGAGTGACAGATATAGAGAATCACGCCAAAGGACTGTATTATTACGGGAAAGCATTCACTATGCTGGGAGACTATAGTGATGCGCAGAAGTACTACAAAAAAGCGCTAAAGTTAGAACCTAAAAATCCCGAAATTGGACACGCTATGGCCGAACTTGATGCGCTAGTCAAGAATGCGGCTAAAACTGAAAAAGAGCTATGGCAGAGCGCTTTTAAAAACAAAAAGGAGGAGGTTAAAGTGGATATGGCGGATGAGGATTTTGTAGCGAATATAAAAATGACTTGTGAGGATTTGAGTTTGCGGGACGAGTATACGAAGTTTGATTTGCCCCGAGGTCTGACTAATACGGAAGTGGCGTGTATTAAAGAGGTGGTGAAGGATTTTGCTAGTCTCAGCGTTTCAGAGAGTGGTGAGGGTAGGAAGAAGAAGATATCGCTAGTAAAAACTGTTTAGGTTCCCTTTGCTATGTGTCGCCATTTTGTTCGGTCTGCTCGGTCTGTGTGTCCGTCTGCCGATCATAACACAGATGCACATGCGCAAAAAAACTGAGGATGAGGCAAAGGAAACCAGTCCCAAACATCCGAAAATACTAGGAAAAAAATCGAAAAAACAAATATTTTTTTCGAAACTCCGCAGACCAAACTTCAAGAAAAGCCGCCATTGTAGAGGGTTTTAACTTTAAAAAAAGAGATTCTCAGTTTGACCTGTTGTAGTTATTTATGTTTGTCCGCGACGATCTCGCGTTTAGCTCAACCGATTTCGACGTGATTTTCAGAAAAGTATTTGTTACATTTTAGGAGAACTTCGAAAATGAGGATTTTCTCAGTTTATGTACCTAAGTGTCAATTGATGTAAGGTTCCCAAAAAATAAGGAATTATTGCATAATTAGTTTAGATGATATTGTACTTACCTATACTGTTTTCTCACCAGGAACTTGAATATGGTTGTTATTAAATATTGCTATTTTAGGCGACTTGTTCCATTTTGATAAAGATGTTGTTTTCTTTTTAAGTTTGATAAGATTTTTTGTTTGAGAATAGTTAATGTTATTTTTGAGGTTAACTTGAATAGTGTACTTAGTTTAATAGTTTACCCAAAGTTCGCGGCAACCTTTATGTTTATATACGTAGTTTTGAAATCTTAGAATACAGAATAATCGGGACAGCGGGAAGCGACTTTGTTTTCTGACCGTATTTTTCTATTCATAAAGATAAAAGAAAAAAAAATACATTTATTTACCAATTTATAGCTAAATAGCTATTATAGCTAAATAGCTATAAATAGCCATTCTGGTTGTCTACTTCTCTGGTTATTTGTATGGTAAATATGAGACATCCAGTCTAAATTGAAATATCGGTCCAATAAAAAACTGAAATGCTCTCTAACTAGTAATGAATAACAGGGTCAAAATCTTGATAAGTAAATATTTATTCAACCATTGCTTTTTACGATGGTAAGTGTAAAGGCAGGTTGTTTGAATTTGGATGGTGCTAACTGCTGACTAGAAGTAGCTATATGATAAATATATAGCTCTTGAGTTTTCTAAACAACGCTAATTTTGAATTTTATTAAAAACTAGAGGCTGCCCCGCGGTTTTTCCCGCGCAGATTTCTCATAAACACAAAATTCCCGTTTTTTCCCGTTCCCGTGGGAATTTCGGGAAATCCCTTCTTAGTGCTCACCTACACTCCCTTAGGAACCTACATGCAAAATTTCAGCCCGCTACGCCCAGTAGTTTCGGCTCTGCGTTGTCTGTCAGTCAGTCAGTCAGTCAGTCAGTCAGTAACGGAAGAGTTTTATATATATTGATTGAATTTTTATAACATTGTTATATTTTTTTTTGAGTAATATTTCTTATAATGATCACGATAACTAATGCCATATGGTACCTTAATTTACCTCAGAAAATTGTGATTACGTAAGTATAATTTTATTTTGTAAAAATATGTATGATATAATTATGTAAGTAATATAGAAGCTAAAGATTTTGTACGTATTAAATACTGTGGTAATAGCTAGTAAATACAAATTACTTTATTGTTTTTTGTTAACTTTATTGTAAATGATGTGCCATTCCGATTCCCAATTTATTTGTACTAAATTACAACAATGTATTTTGTCGTAAACTATAAACTTTTTAACGAAATAAAGCTTTTTTAAAGTATAAAATTAAATTTTATTTTTTGGTGATTAATTTTAAATATTACTTATTATTAGACTAGTGGGAGTAGTGGGCGCCCTGCTGCTTGGCCAGCGCATTTCCCTTGAACATCAAATTCCCAATATTCCCGTGGGAATTTCGTAATAAAAAGTAGCCTACCTATGTCCTTTCTCAGGCTCTAGACTATCCATATACCAATTTTCATTCAAATCGGTTCAATAGTTTTCTCAGGAAAGCAGGACAGACAGACAGACATAGTTACTTTCGCATTTAAGTATAATATTTAGTATGGATTTTAAAATATAACAGATTTACTTCACGGCCAAGACCTGCCTGCTACTTTGTTTACGTAAATTACGGTAGATCTACATAAACTCAGAGTAAGGAAACCGCCGCTTACATAAACTTTTCTATGTACCTATGTATGTAAGCTAACCTTAGCCTTAGCCTTCTTATCTTATCTTATCTTATCTTACACTAGGTACCAGGGGGCCAACTTTCTTTACTAAAAACAAGTGACTCGTAATTGTCTTGTTAGCGATTTCGTTAACCATTGCCGCTTCAACAAAGGTAATTTCTGTTGCACGCTCAAAGAAAACAGCAATGGTTAACTAAGTCGCTAACAAGACAATTACGAGTCACTCGTTTTTAGTTAAGAAACTTGGCCCCCAGGTATCCAGGCTAGTGAAAGTTTTATGCAAAACTCTTCAAATAGTTTTAGAGATCAGGTAATATAATTAACGTTTTATGCAAAACTCTTCAAGTAACATTTATTTATTTATTTAACTTATTTTTATAATTATAATTATTATGTAATTATTGTAAGTAGGTATTTATAATTTTAACTTAAAATATACTTTAGTATTAACGAAACGCTAAACGTCAATCTTGCTTGACAATGACAACTACGACCAAGGTTTCCAACCGTACGAGATTTCTCGTACAAATTCGAGATTTTGAGCCCCATACGAGGTACGATACGAGGACATGATCACCCTCGTACAATTGTGTACAAGATTTTGACATAGGGGAAGTAGCATTACAAGTAACATTTAAATACGTACAATAGATTGTAAGTCATTAAATGTAATAATGACAAGGAATTGAAAAATCAACATAAGGCCATACATGTTCATTTACATCACAACACAATTTACTTTACTTTTTTTTTACTTGCTTCTATCAGAAGTTGTGGAAACACATCAAACATAAGCCACGTTTTCGCAATGATCAGCATTGCCTGCCACCTACTTATTTTTGGCCATTTATGCAAACCTGGGTGAGGCCGCCAATTTTGCCACTTTTTGCTACAATTTTAAGTTTTCCTAAATAACTTTTAAATTTTTTAATTTTTATTTACTTCGGCTATGCTTTCTAGCAAAGCAATCTTTAGGGAAAAAATGGCCGATTAGAAAATAGCAGTAGCTAGCGTAGTTTTATTTTAATTAATTTTTTTGTAAGTGAGTTTTTTTTTTTTCATACAAATTATCTTTGTCCCAAAAACACTTGCTGACGAAATTTACAAAATTATGAATTTTTTTTTGGAGTTAGTAAAAATCTTTCTATGCCTAGCCCAAGTACGATATTTTTATTATCAAATAAAAGGAAGAATTCTATCATAACTCTGTTTATTTAGTTTTTATCAATGTTTGAACCCATGTCCCGAGTTTTTCACTTTTATGTAACATTTTTTATGTGACGAATTATCTCGAGTTACGTAGCATTTGAATATAATTTGGTTAATTGTAATGATTACTTTGGCAACACTAACGATTTTTTTTTTCATAAACCTATTAAAACTCTATGATTTTGAGAATGAATTGATGTCAAAGTGGTGCACACGTGCTTCGTCAGCGACATTGCAAAACCTTTTTTTTTTTATTTTAACCTCTGCATACGCTTGTTTGTGATGAATGTTGTATTCATAGTTTCGACAATGCTTATATTATCCGAAAATATAGGTTTAAGCCTGCTATTCTGTTTACTTTCGAAATGCTAACCAAAAACATGTTGAATTTTTCGCTTTTATGTGACTTTTTCGTTGCTTTTATGTTACTTTTATGTAACCGATAACATTTTTTTTATGTAACGTTACATAAAATGATATAAAGCCATGTGCTCATCGAATTTTGTGTGCGTAATTTTTTATATTAGAATTATTTAAATAACTATTTTTCTTTAACGATTTAGCTATATTTTTAGTAACTCTATTTATTTAGTTGAGAGAACAAGCTCAACTATTAAAATCAATTTGGGTTTGTGGGTCGTTTTGATTTATTTTATTCCTAAAACAACTGTTATTATGTGAATAAAGAAAACCCTATTTAACCATTAAATATGAAAAATAATAGAAATAGATTCGTACTCATTACATTTAAAAAAATATATACTAAAATTATTACCTAAGTTGTGTTCTTAGCTTTACAAAAAAATATGTAACTTTTGCGTTACTTCTGCGTTACCGTAACGTAAAAGTGTGTATGTAACTTTATGTCACTAAGTGGCAAAATTGGCGGCCTTACCCACCTACATACTTCAGTCCGAAACCCTACGTGTATCAAATTGACCGAATTTAAAAAATAATAACTCACTTAATACAAGTATATTCAGTGAAAGTTTATTACATTACTTAAAAGTTTTTGAAACAATGAAAACTTTTAGTATTAAGTATATTTTTATTTACTTACTTTTTTTGTTCCAATGAAGGGCTAAGTACTATTAAAATAAATTTCTTTCTTTTTACTTAAAGCGGCCTCAAAAACCGCAAGTTTAATCAATGTACATACGATCCAAATCAAAAATACGAGATTTTTGATTGTTTATGTACGAGGAAACAAAAATTAGATTGGCAATTGCAACCCTGACCACGACTGACGTGTCGATTTCGAAAAACTCGTTTCCATTTTCTTTCACAATTTTATACTTTACGCCAGCAAATTATCGGAAAAATAAGCTAAACAATCGTTTTATCTAGCACACAATCGATAAGCGAAAACCTGCTTCCATAAGGTGTCCACGTACGCTGTTTTTAGTTCAGGTTAATTGATTTTTTACGCATTTTAAGTGAAAACTTAGATCATTGGTTTGTGTCGCAAGTTTCAATATTATTTTATTTTGCATTTAACCTTTTAGGACTCGAAGATGCTGCGTCTAGTGTTAATATCTGTTGTTCTGCAGTGCTGTTTAGCACAGCAATATCAGCAAAAAGTTGCGCCTGGGGTGCCTCCATCGAGTTACCAGGTATGTTTTGTTTTGACGTAAATAACTTGAATTTTAAGAAAAAAGTGGGTCGTTTTGGGACCTCAAAGCCCTTTATGATGTTATTTTCCGAGCAGTGCATGGCACCGCTTCCGAGGCCCAGACAGTTGAAGGCCGCTTGTGGTGGCGATGCCCAGATTAGCAGCTTTTAGCTGTATTCTATAAGACTGTCTTGAGTTCTCTTTGCCAGCATTGTGTTAGGGATTCAGAACCCCAAACTGTCTCCATGGATCAGTTGTCTGTCGGCAATATTAACTGTGACTTTGAAGGGCCATGTTCGATTACCAGTGACATAAAAAAAATTAGTTAGAAAATTAGGACTCCCTAAAACTTGTAACTAAAATGTCTGTTAATTAGGTATACTAACTTAATGAAGGTATTTACTTTCACCTTTTTTCTTTTTTTTAGAATTACCAGCAGCCACCACCTCCACCTCCACCTCAACAGGTTAGCATAATTTGCTTTATCTATAAATCCATAACAGTAAAATAATTTTCCAAATTGTTTTAGTACTTAAGGAGCCTATTCAATGCAAACAAACATAAAAACTTTCCGCTTTATAATAATGTTATTGATTCATCAGTATATATAAAACTCTTCCGTTACTGACTGACTGACTTACAGACAAACAATGCAGAGCTGAAACTACTGGGCGTAGAAAGCTGAATATTGGCAAGTGGGTTCCTTGGGGAGTGTAGGTGAGCACTAAGAAGGGATTTCCCGAAATTCCTACGGGAACTGTTAAAAAATAATTCCTACAGGATTTTTGTGTTTAAGAGACATCTGCATGGGAAAAACCGCGGGGCAGCCTCTAGTTAGGGAATAAATATAATGTTTTAGCTCGATCCCTCTTCTAGGCTCAGCTCAGTCAATGAGCTGGTGCCTCTGCCTACCTCTTCAGAGAATATAGGCATGAGATTATAATAATGTTATACTACAAGTTTTTTTATAACACAGTACCAGCAACAGCCTCCAGCCCAACAACAATACCAGCCACCTCCACCGCAGCAACAACAATACCAACAACAACAACAAGTGCCAATACAACAACAACAAGTTCCAGTACAACAACAACAGGTTCCAATACAACAACAACAGGTCCCTCAAGGTCATGGGGGAGGGCATGATCACCATGGTTAGTATGATAGAGTAACAATAGTTTACTCTGCTACAATTTTTTTATTATTATTATAATTAACTTCATAAAATAATATTATATGGTTGTGTTAACTTGGTGACTTTAATAAATGGCATGATATCCTTAGGGTTGTAGCACACATAACAACTCGGAAAGGCTCGGTATCAACTCAAGCCATTCAGTGTTAAGCAAAAATGTATAATCAAATATGTTTTCTTTTAATAAATAAACTTATTATTTTTCATTTCAGGTGATCCAATGATATTAAACACTGCCAACATTGCACATGAAAGAGAGTGAGTCTATTAAAATACTTATTATTTTTAGTTTTTTTCCTTGTGTTGTTTGGAATGGTGAACTGAACAACTTCTTCCTACGCAACCTAGAAGGACCACACAGGACCCACAATGACGAACTCCGGGTGGATTTGCCATAATCGCCATGCTTGGTAGGCGGGATTGCAATCGCAGTGTGGCTGTTTAAATTTTTCAATGCCCGTCCTTCGGGATTTCCGTTGATCCCCTTTTACGACACTCTTAGGAAGAGATGGGGTGGTGGATTGACTTTTTAAAATAATTAATTATTATTTATTTAACCAGCCACATTCAAGAGCATATGGACGTGCCAATAGACACGTCAAAGATGTCGGAGCAGGAGCTGCAGTTTCACTACTTCAAGATGCACGACGCGGATAACAACAACAAGTTGGACGGTTGCGAGCTGATAAAGTCGCTCATACATTGGCACGGTGAGTTTTATTTGGTTGGGTTATCCATCACAGAAACTCAAAAAATCCTATGAAAATTTGCTAAAATCCTTTATTTTTGCGAGGGCTTCGTCGCGATACAAGTTGCAATCTCATAAAAAAATAACATATTTTAAACCAATTCCGAAATAATGTAATATGTGAGCCAATAATTCACCAGATAATATTGCTTAAATTTTTTAAGGCACCGTTGTGTAGCTTTCAGGTTCAAGAATTAAGGAATATACTGTTTGTTGCCTAAAGTGGCCACTTCTTGTAACAAACAGTATTGCAGTATTGTCTATTGCTTCGATATTTATCGCGGAGAAAGCCCTTTTAAATTAAAGAACTGGGATTTGTTTGTTCTAAGAATTTATGTGTTTTGTGTTTCATTTGTTTTTTTACTTATTTATTATACCAAATCAGTGGTTCAGTTGACAGTGAAGTCGACAGTGATGTTGACAGTTGACAGTGACTGTGGACTCAGAGGCCCGGGTTCGATTACCGGCTGGAGCGAACATTGATATGATGGATATCAATATTTGTTTCGTTGTCTTGGGTGTGTTGTTTTAACGTGTATGTGTTTCGGGAACCCTTTAGAAAAGTTTTCCATACCTACTTGAAATATAAACAGGATGTCTCTTACAAGGCGGTAATTTAATCAGAGAGCGATTCAGCTTACCATACCCAGTTACTTTCCCTAAGCAACAAGGGTCGAACGAAATATCTAAACAAAAACCAGCTGTCAAAATTTACCTCCTCGGCTGAACAAACAAACGAATGTTACTTACTTTTTGACCGACGAAAAAAAAAGGAGGAGGTACTCAATTCGACACGTATATTTCTTTTTTTTTTTTTTTTTAATGTATGATCACGCATAACTTTTTACAGAGTAGTCCAATTTTGATAATTCTTTTTTTAATCGACAGGGCATACCTTGAAGTGGGTCCCATAAAAAAATTTTAAGGGTAGGAAAATAGGGGTGACTTTTTGGTCAGTGGGACTTTTATGCACTCACAGGTTGCATTGCCGTGTTCTGTATTTACATTATGCTATAACTTTGGATACTTACTTAAATATCTTTTGAAATGAAATAAAATAATAAATATTAAGCCGAAAGACGTCCACTGCTGGACATAGGCCTCTCCCACAAATCGCCATACCGACCGGTCTTGTCGTCCCTGTCAACCATGTCGTCTGATCACCTTATGCGGTGTGACCACTGCACACCTTGTGGGAGAAGAAAATAATAAAACCCTAAAAGAACTGAAAAGCATAAAATAAAACTTTTTATCAAAAAATAAACCGCCGAAAAAAAAACTGAAAAGCATAAAATAATAATCGAATTACTAAGTTCTTAAAGTAATGTAGGATATATATACCAAGTAATTTTGAGTCGGCGCCACAGATTCCTCGTACAAAGATCACTAAATTAGGTACCTTAAATTTAAAGAAATAACCAAAATACGTGCGCTGCCGCGTATCAATCTTTACGTAATTAAGAAATTTGCTTGTGTGGCGCGCCGACTTAAAATTACTTGGTTAATATTCGATTATTTAAGTAATTCAATACTTATTTTATGCTTTTCAGTTTTTTTTTCGGCGGTTTTATTTTTTGATAAAAAGTTTTTTCTTTTCAAAGTTCTGACCAATGTTGTTTGAAAAGTTTATATTTAGGAAAGTTGTTCGGTATGGTGAGCTAAATAGCCCTTTTATTTTTTTACTGAATTGCCGAGAACACCCAGTCCTTAGATATTGTTTACATTGTGTGCGTCTGTTTTTCTTTCTATGTGCTTCGCGCCGGTTGTCATGGTGACGGTTGTCGGCCATCTTGAATTTTTCGCGCCATTTCATTAGAACAAGGACACAAGCAGCAGCCAGCGGAAGGCACACCGCCCGTCGGAGAGAAAATATTCGCTGACGCCGAATTGATAAACTTAATAGATCCTATTTTAAATGTGGACGATCAAAACAAAGACGGTTATATAGATTATCCTGAGTTTGTTAGGGCACAACAGAAAAGTCAGGCGCAGGCTGGGCAGAATAATCAGTAAGGTTTACTCTGGACAAGCACTTGGGCAGTGCGCATGCGCCGCATTGTTTACAAACAAAAATTAATTATAGACGAAAATAAAAATAAACTGCGGTTCGTGCGCTCCGTTTAAATGCACAGTTACCCTTAGTAATAGTAGGTTATTTACGAAACGGTGATACCTAGGCAGACATATTTTTTTACTGTAACGCACGGCACTACATTACATGTTTTGTGTATTTTTGGCTAATAAATCTGTGTATTTGTGCCGCAGCTATAGTTAAAAAAATCTTTTGAGGCACAAAATCTTTAGACATTTGATTTTTAGTACTTATTAAAAAAATATATTGGAATGAATATTTATTATTTCAAAAATTGACCTGTTCTTAACATTCCTTAATAAATATAATATTGTGCCAATTATTTGCATTTAGAATCAGCGAGCTTAACTACATTTAAAAGACAAAACAATCAACTCAAATAGGTATACTAAGAAAATAGTATTTAAGATCTCGAATATTTTTTTAACAGACTAGTCCTTATGGAAAAATATGGATCTTAGTTTACTTCATGATTATTCTAAAAGTGTACGTCGTATCGAATGCGAAGCAGGTGCGCGAAAATTCTTACTATACCACTCACTATTTCTTATCTGACTTTTCATTTAAACCTTGTTTTTTTTTATTATTTTCATATAATTCTCCTCCACTATTTCTATGGACTAATCAACAATGTTTACCATTGATTCGTGATTAACTTGTCACAATATTACTTAAGAATATATTTTTATAAAAATTGGAATATAAATAAACTACTTTGACCAAACGAACGTGTCACACTATTAGTTAGTTATTTCAATAAAATAAAACGTATCTTTGTCAATGAGGAAAATGTCTTACATGATATTTAATACTTTTCCATCTATATCAAATGTGGGAAACCACTTTAGCAATGTTATATGAAATTTATTTAAAAAGAATGTAAGTGCGGCACGTTCGCTACTGTTAAGTAAGTATTTACCTTTAGTATTCAAAAAGTTTTTTTCATAATTAAAGTTCTGATTAACATTTGTATATTTTAAACCTGTTTGTATATTTTGATTCGGTTTGTAAACTTTTCTAATAAAATTTATCGTATGGTTGTGTTGAAAATTTTTTTTTGTGACTAAATTTTCTATTTGTATTGTAGTAAAATTGTTTAAAAGGAAAATATAACCTTTTACCTGTTACTAAATGATTTTTGTTTAATAGGTGCACTGAGGTCAATTAAAACATAAAATACATTCTCAAATAAGACAAGGTATAGGATAAAGCTAGACACTTCAGATGAGCAACTACCTATAAAGTATTAAAAAAGTTAGTTCCCATTTTATTCCCGTTCCCGTGGGATATTTTGGTTTTGTGTTTCAAAGCTACCTAAGTACTTACCAATTTTCATTAAATCGGTTTAGCAGATTAGGCATGAATGCATAACAGAAAGACTGAGTTTACTTTATTAGAGGGTGTTAAATTAAAGTCAGTACTTAGATAACGAACGAGAGCTCAAAATACAAAAAATAAACTCATTTGACAACAGAAGGGATGGACGGTGATATGGCTCACTACCCAGACTCCATACTAGCGAAGGCGGCCGACGCGGTGTTGCAGCACGACGCTGATAATGATGGGGCCGTCTCCTGGCCAGAACTGGTCATTGGCTCTGAGAAAATTGCCCGAGAGACAATAGGAATAGGGAATTAGCAGGATTCGAGAAATTTAAATACCTACCTTACCTATGTTATATGTTAAACTTTACTTTGTCTTTTATTTATTTCAATGGTTTTTCTAATTAGCTAGGTACTACAATATGAAAGAGTACTTAATGGTCGGGTACTATATCAGGTTAAACACGTGGGTAACTAGCTACTTAGTAAAACAAAAAAAAACGTATTTTTATGTAAATAGGTATAGTTAAACTACACTTACGCTCTCGTTTAAAGTACAATCGTATCAAAATCTCTTTCATGGGGTTTAAGTCTTTATTCATATAACAGATTATCCACATTTACCGTTACTTAACTATATTTTATTGGTGGGTTTGTTTGTAATAGACCTAATTTTATATAGGCAGGTACTGTCATAAGTTGGGAATGTATGTACATTGTCTCTTGTCCATCATCATGAGTTATGTAAATCGCTGTCCGTCCTTAGATTTGTTTGAATGGTATTTAATATTTATATGTATTTTGGCTTGGTATGAACGTATGAACCTTTAATTAAAAAGGGAAATAGGTACCCTACAGTGGGGGTCTAGATTGGTGTAACAGTTTTGTCTATGGCCTCGTGCGCCCTAGACTGTATTACCAAAAAACACGAGCTTTTTTGCAGTAAGTACAGAATAACCGGAAGTGTTACGCTGAACTAGACCGCCACTGTACATAAATGGGCAAGGCACCTTCCTGCATGTTGCCATAACCAGCTTAGAAAATCCAGAAAAACTTCGAAAAAAGTTTGGATTTTCCCGCGCTAGAAGTGAATGTTGCCAGTAAGGAAACCTCGTTTAGAGCAGAGGGCTAAGTATTTTATGATTTGGGTAAGTAAACAGAAACTTTTATATCAGCATACAATATTGGCTAAAAATTTACTTTAATTTAAGTTTATATATTTTTGCAGGTAAAGTAGATAAAAATCACAAAGCCTACACAGACAAGCAGCTAGAAGACGTTTTGGAATACGCTTTAAAACATACAGATGTTAATAAAGATGGCTACATCGACTATTTGGAGTATAGAATCAGTGATTACAAAGCTAAATTAGCTAAAACCGAAAACAAATAAAATTCAATTTGAACTATTTTGAATTAAATACATTTTAGTAATCTTATTATTTTTATTTATTAAACTTATACATAGTTTTTTAAACAATACCCTCCTGCTAGATCAATCAGTGGGCTAAGTGCACTAGAGGTTTTACATAATGGGAACATCGAGACATGCGTGGTGATTCTGTTTTTTGTACTTGTGTCATTCTGTCGCAAAGTATTTCAGCTTTTTAGCATCGAATGTTAAGACTGGGCAAATTAAATAATGTAAGTAATGGTTCATCATGCTCGTGTTTTTTCAATATATTGTTAACTTTATATTATTCTATTCTTAATTACAATAGCATTAAGTTAATATTTCTTGTTAGGTCCAGAAGAAGTGAAGCCGGTCGAACAGCCTACTTACTCGGATAAAGATTTGGAACAAATGGTAGAAGGCGCTCTCAGACAAACAGATAAGAACAACGATGGATACATCGACTACGCCGAGTTCAAAGCAGTAACTTCCATTAAATAAGTTTTTCTTGCTAATTATATACTAGCTGACACGGCGAACTTCGTTACGCCACAGAATTTAAGATAAGTACTACATAACACTTAGCTCTATAGACTATGTGCTTTTGACTGCCCAGAATAGGCTTGATAAAAAAAAAACAAACAACAACAACAACCACCAATAAAATTGTCAAAATATGTAAACAACGGGTAAAAAATGCACCTTGGGCTACATTATTCGAGTTTAAGTAAGGATCCCTAATTAGTTTGAAAATCTTATATAGCCTATGTCACTCGGGGATAGTGTAGCTTCCTACCAGTTAAATAATTTTTCAAATCGGTTCAGTATTTCCGGAGCCTATTCGTTACAAACAAACAAACAAATCTTTCCTCTTTATAATATTGTATTAATGTTTTAATAGTATGCACTGTAAATTAAACATATTATTACCTTTAAAAATGAGGAAACTACAATATAGACCTGTTTGTTATGACCTTCTGTTCCCTAATTTTTTTTTTATGAATCCGTAATAAGATATTTCTTGACAAAATACTGAAAAACATTAAAAGATGCATTATTATTTTATTGGTTACGCCATCTATCTGTATTTATAAAACTTGTGGGCTAAAACCGGTGCAGAAGCTTGCCACACTTATTTGTCAAACAGAAAGAAAGAGAGAGTTGCGCTGTAACCAAAATAAAATAAACACGACAGTTTTTCTAATTTTACCTTTAAATATAACCCAATGCAGGTGAAATGGCGCAGTGCGATGGCCTGGCTAACTGACACGCCACAATTCCCGCACGAAACATTCGTTGCTTTAATTTAATTACGCCAACAAATCGCAAACTTTTTTTCGCAACAGTAATTTTATTTGTTAAATTAAAACTTGAGTTTTCCGAGGAAAGGAAATAGGTAGGTACCTAATACCTGAGTTAGTCAAATAATGTTTTTCAAGTGAACACAAGTGAAATTCTAAAGAAATGGCTGTGCAAAACAAGGTTTTATACGCGTTCAGAGGTTGGATCGCGTTTGTTGCATTTATGGATTTAGGGGCTGCCGGGCGGTGTTTTATTGAGAGGCGCTCTTTTCTTAACAGCCACGAAGATGAGGGTGAGTTTGTTTTGTTTTTTTAATTACCAAAAGGTCAATGACCCGGCCCGTTATTGCATGCTGCAGTGTTCGGCACTACTTACGTACAGTAGGATAATTAATGTAATCTAATTAAGTAAGTACCAACTTACACCTTAAGACTTACAAAAGACTTACACTGTTCTTTTGTTATAATACGAAGATACGAAGTACTTATCTAGTAACCAGGGGCTGCCCCGCGTTTTTTCCCGCGCAGATTTCTCATAAACACAAAAATCCCGTTTTTTTCCGTTCCCGTGGGAATTTCGGGAAATCCCTTTTTAGTGCTCATCTACACTCCCCAAGGAACCCACGTGCCAATTTTCAGCTTTCTACGCCCAGTAGTTTCGGCTCTGCGTTGTCTGTCAGTCAGTCAGTAACAGAAGAGTTTTATATATATTGATTTACTAGGAGTTAAAGATAAAACCATAAATGAAAACTAGAAAATAGGCAATACTGCATAGAAATAACTCAATTTAGAACCAATTACATGGCAGCTGTATCACAAATCACAATAATATCAAATATAATTTTCAGGGGACTTCACAACAACTCGGATGCTGGGCATGTACTCGCTGCTCAAAGCCCTGGCTCTCATACACTGTACCCTTTACATTCATTACAGACCGTAAGTATCATCTTCTAACTAGTCGACTTTGCAAACTTTACCGCCTAACCTATGACTATGTTGTTCATTGTATTATATTTATAAACCCTCCTCTTGAATAACTCTAACTGTTAAAGAAACATATCAAATTCCATTTTGTTTGAAAGATTTGAGCATATAAACTGACAGACAGACAGTGGAAGCAACTTAATTTTATACTATGTATTGATAAGTATGGTGTGCTGAATTACTCCTTTAATTTATTACAAACTTGTCAGGAACAGACAGCATCTATAAACACTTTGTTTTAAATAAATTTTAATTTAATATTATTGAATTTAGTGTAGTTAAGTTTACTAGGCTTTCTATAACATTTACCTTGCATCTTAAATTGAACAAATATTTTTTTATTGGGTCATCCACATGAAAAAAAAAATCTCTTTCTCTTTATTTATTTATCTCTTTTCGCTTACAGGGTGGTCTCAATGGGCTACTGGTCGCTGTCGCTGACAATCATCCTGTATATCATGGAGGCATTCTACTTCCATTCAACAAATCTCAACTTTTACATGGTTTTTCCATGTGTACTTAATAGTAAGTACTACCCAATCAGAGGATAGCCATTTAAAGTTAGGGGAACGCAGGTCGTTGCGCGGGGCGTGCTGCGATTAAATCAAATGTATAGCAATGTATGAGACCGTTCACGGAGACGCTTTGGCACAATCAATGCGGGCGCCGCCGACGCGTAGGTACACTGCCTATGTTCGAAATCGTACAAGGAAACGCGTCCCCCCGCAACGCGTCACGTCTAGAATAGAATAGAATAGAATAAACATTTATTCACCAAAACCGACATAATTACAAAGATAAAATGAAGACAAAATAAAATACAACTTGCAAAGAGACGTTTCATAGACAAAATAAAACAACTAAACATTGATAGCAAGATGCCTACGGTCACTCGTCACTCGGGCCCTGCGCGCCTTCACTGACGCGCATCGTCAGTCGGTTATTTGGTGAAATGGAGGCCATTTCAGCTTACGACCTCAGCTCCAAGGAACTGAAGCTGAAGCCAACTGTTCTTCCATTCTCCACCAATCATCATCATCATCATCATTTCAGCCGTAGGACGTCCACTGCTGGACATAGGCCTCCCTCAAGGCTCTCCATCTGTACCGATCGCAGGTGGCCTGCATCCAGCGTGGACCCGCAGCCTTGCGCAGATCATCCGTCCATCTGGTCGGTGGACGTCCTACGCTGCGCTTGCCGATCCGTGGTCTCCACTCGAGAACTTTTCGGCCCCAGCGGCCATCTGTTCTGCGGGCTATATGACCTGCCCATTGCCACTTCAACGAGCTTATCCGCTTGGCTATGTCGGTGACCCTGGTTTCTCTGCGTATGTCCTCATTTCTGATTCGATCCCGCAGAGAAATCCCGAGCATAGCCCGCTCCATGGCTCGTTGAGCTACTCGGAGCCTGTTCATAAGGCCTATAGTGAAGCACCACGTTTCAGAACCGTATGTCATCACTGGCAGCACACATTGGTTAAATACCTTCGTCTTCAGGCACTGAGGAATATTGGACGAGAAGACGTTGCGTAGTTTCCCGAACGCCGCCCATCCGAGCTGGATTCGGCGATTGACCTCCTTCTCGAAGTTGGACCTACCTAACTGGATGGTTTGTCCTAGGTATACGTACTCGTCGACAACTTCGAGAACCGAGTTCCCAACCATAACTGGGGTAGGCAGAACATGGACATTAGACATGACCTTCGTCTTGTCCATGTTCATTTTAAGGCCCACCTGTTGGGAGACTCGGTTGAGGCCTTCGAGCATCGTGCTGAGTTCCTCCATCGACCTTGCCATGACTACGATGTCGTCAACAAACCGAAGGTGAGTGATGTATTCGCCGTTAATATTGATGCCCTGCCCTTTCCATTCTAGAAGTTTGAAGGCGTCTTCTAAAGTGGCGGTGAACAGTTTCGGAGATATAACATCTCCCTGTCTCACGCCTCTGTTCAAGGGAATAGCCTTCGAATTCTGTTCCTGTACTCGGACAGACATGGTGGCGTTGCTATACAAACACTTCAGCACTTCGATGTACCGATAGTCAATCCGGCATCGTTGGAGGGACTCTAGCACCGCCCATGTTTCGACCGAATCAAAGGCCTTCTCATAGTCCACAAACGCTAGACATAGCGGCAAGTTATACTCTTCGGTCTTCTGTATAACTTGCCGCAGCGTATGTATGTGGTCTATGGTACTAAAGCCTTTTCGGAAGCCGGCTTGTTCGGGAGGCTGGAAGTCATCAAACCTTCGTTCGAGACGATTGGCGATGATCCTGGAAAACAGCTTATAAACATGGCTCAAAAGCGAGATGGGCCTATAATTCTTCAAAAGGGTTTTATCGCCCTTCTTGAAGAAAAGCACCACCTCACTTCTGTTCCATGCTTCAGGCGTGGTCCCTTCGAGTAGGACAGAATTAAAGAGCCTCTGAAGGACTTTGAGTACCGGTGTTCCACCCGCTTTCAGAAGCTCTGACGTGATTCCATCCTCACCCGGTGCCTTGTTGTTTTTAAGCAGTTTCAGGGCCATCCTTATCTCGTACAGGCTGATGTCCGGGATATCTTCGGTATAGTGTCGGGTTAGTTTGGCTCTAGGGTCGTTAGCCGCACTAGTAACAGGCTTAGTGACCGAATCGTATAGCTGTCCGTAGAACTTCTCGATTTCCCTCAAAATTTCCGCTTTCGTCGACGCTATACTGCCGTCATCCCTCTTCAGCTTGGTCATTTGGCTTTGCCCAACAGACATATCTCTTGCGAACACTTTGGAGCCTTTATTTCGCTCTATCGTATCCTTAATACGCGCAGTATTAAAGACACGGATATCGTGTCGCAAGGCCTTCGAGATCTGCCTATTGAGCCGCCTATATGACGCAGCATCATCGGGAGACTGCAGTCTAAGCAAGCGTCGTTCAGCCATAAGTTTGAGGGTGTCTTCAGAGAGTTTCTGAGTTCTAGCGGTACGGCGAGTCCTAAAGAATTTAGATCCGACCGTATGGACAGTTTTTACGAACCTGTTATTGATCTCGTCCACTGATGCGTCGTCTAGACAATCAAAGCGATTAGAGAGCTCGAGTTGAAAGCTCTCGGGGTTTTCGATCTGAGCGAGGGTAGGACGGAGCGTAGACTTCATCAGGCGGTACCGTTCAAGTTTAACGTTCACATTCAATGTGCCTCTTACTATTCGGTGATCACTGCCGGTTTTTACCCTATGAATCACGGAGACATCATTGAATATCCGTTTCTTGTCGGTCAAGATGAAGTCTATCTCGTTCCTAGAACCACCAGGGCTCATCCAGGTCCATTTCCTATGAGGTGGCTTCTGGAAGAAAGAATTCATCATGAAGAGTCCTTCTTTCTCCAGGCTACGGTGGGATATTCTAGGGCTATCAGAAGTCCGTAGACAGGGACAGGACACGATAACCCTGAAATCGGGTAACCTGCTCTTCCACCGGGAGGGCGACCAACTGTCCCAAGGTGGTGTCGGGTTTCTCGTCCACAAGTCCCTCGTTAGCAACATTATTACCATCGACAGTGTGTCGAGCAGGGTCGCATACCTAACACTCAGAATATCTAAAAGATATTTGCTGAAGGTCGTTCAGGTCTATGCACCGACCTCGACACACTCAGATGACGAAGTAGAGTCTATGTATGAGGACATTAGTCGGGCCATACATACGCATAAAACTCACTTCAATGTTGTTATGGGGGACTTCAATGCGAAACTAGGCAAGAGAAGCGAGCATGAGTTGAGAGTGGGGAACTTCGGTTATGGGCAACGGAACCCTAGAGGTCAGAGGCTGGCCGATTTCATGGAGAAAGAAAGATTCTCCACCAATGAGGCCTAAATTATATGGTATACTGGGTGTTCCAGACAAGGCGGTTATAAGTCCAAAGAGTGCTACAGCTCACAATACCTAACAACTTTCCCCAAGTAAAATGGGTCAAAATAAAAAACTGCTGTGTCATACTGGTTCGATGGAATCAATGAATGGGACAGCTGATTTTTGTTTTGAGATTTTGACCCATGTTGCTTAGGGAAAGTTGTTGAGTATGGTGAGCTAAATCTCTCCTTTGATAAATTAGCGCTTTTTTAGAAACATCCTGTATAAAATATCTCTTTATCCCTTGTTGCAGCAATAACTCTTCTAGGACTGATCTACCTGCCATACAAACTTCAACTATGGAACATGGCAGTTTCAACTCATAGGGACATGGACGACGAAAATCAACAGATACTGAGACAAATGACTGCGCTTCCAAGGAGGCGGATGAAGAATAAACACGTTTGAATGACATCCACTGCTGGACTTAGGCCTCCCCCACAGAATTGCCATACCGACCTGTCTTGTACATCCTTATCCAGTGTATTGCCATAACCTTCACCAGGCCGTCTGACTACCTCATGGGGGGTTGAACAATGGAATAATAAAAAAGGAGCCATAATGAAAGCCATTTTGTTTTTAAAATAAGAATAACATAACATAAACTGTGTTAAAGTAATATTGGTACAAGTTGTAGGTACCTATACTGTGTGGGACAGACTTTGCAATATTAGTTGACTATATGTATTCAAATAGTTTAGCATTATTATTAACATTAAGGTTTGATGTGTGTTTACACTAAATTATACAAAGTGTAAACAATTAGTTTTTTAAGTTTGTTTTTATTATAAAATATTTTCTCTAGTCTAAGTAAACTCACAAATCATCAATAACATTGTTAAAGAAATCATTTCGATATTGTTAAATATGTAAAATAATTGACAAACTTTAAGACACAAATAACTATTAGAATTTAGAATGAATATTTTATGCCAGACTTCTCTTTGACAAACCACAGTTTCCTAAAAACTTGCCCTTTGCATAGAAGTTGCCTAATAGAATAGATAAACCCTAGATGGATTGTAAGTAAAAGTGTTTAAACTATAAATTTAACACAGTTTACTTTTAAAAGGTTGGCTAAATACTATTTCAAACCATCAGCTCAATAAAGTGCTTTTAGTAGTAACTAGGCATTTATGTTAGTAGACTATGTTACTACCGGGTGTTTCCTATAATTAGAATGGTAACTTAAAAAAGTATGATTCACTATAATAATCAGCTTTTCGTTGGAATCAATGAAACATGTGTGATGGCCCTGAGATTTCAAATATCCTACTTAATTAAAATGTATAAATTTGTAGTTTAGTAAAGTTTTTTTACACTTTGGTTACAAAATGTAGCGGATATGTATGTATAATTTTGGTTAGGTGTTGTATGTAAGTGTACTTAATATATAAAATAATTAAGATTAAAAACCAAGGACCATTCTAACACACCAGTGCCATATCATTCAATTAGAAATTAAATTATTTTAAGTGTAGTTGGTTTGTTGAACTTTGATAATAATAAAAAATGAGTTAAAAAAAATATTTGATTTTATTTAATAAATAAGGCATTTACATATTACTTATAAAAATATTTGATCGTGTTTAAATATATTAATTATATCAAAAGGTAATAAATATTGATTAAGGAATGTTAAAGTATACTTATATTAACTTCAAATACTTAAGAAAGTACATAAACTCATCTAAAAATACTAAAAGAAACATATTTGTACCTTCACCATTTAAAAAAATTAAATCGCTGCAATACCACTGGTGCGCCGTAAGTCGTTCTCTTGAGGGTGTTTGTCAGTTACACCCTGTATATAATTTTAATATATTTTGCAGTCGAGTTCTAGCTTAAAGCAGGAATTAACGGTCAATAGTAGTCGGGTACCGGTGCGCAGGCGATCTTCACGAAATCTTCGTATCGGACGTTACCTGATGTTGACACGTTAGCTTCACGGAAGATGTTGTCTACCTGTTGTCAAAGAAGAAATAGTAGATTAGTATAAATAGACATACAATACAGACACATAGTACAGTTGCGGTCTAGGTCGGCGTAACACTTCTTTTCAGTTTTTCTGTATTGCAAAATAGCTCTTGTTCTTTGGTAATACAGTCTTGGGCACACGAGATCGTAGACAAATCTGTTACTCCCTCCTAGACCGCCACTGAACATATTCAGAGATGCAAAAAGGTAACAGGTTCAGAGTAATTTTTATATGTATAACATGGGTGTAAGTGATGTATTATGATGAGGGTGCTCATATTAAAACCCGTGAGCAGTGAGAGTTTCAAGGGTTCATTCCCACCAGCTAAGTGCTGGAAGGGGTCAAATGATGAATTCTACTAAACTGACCTCCCTAGCAGATAAGCCTTCGCCCCAGTTCTGCAGCAGATTGCGCAGCTGTCTCGCGGGAATTGCGCCCTTCTTGTCATTGTCGCCTGCCTTAAAAGCGTTCACCACCTCAAATAGTTAACATTTACATATTTATTTAACTTCACCCAATTACCCATCACCCATGCATGATGGATCATCTCAGCCGGAAGACGTCCGCTGATGGACATAGGCCTCCCCCACAAATTGCCACAAGAACAAACATTTAGGGAATTATTTGCCATAATCGCCACACATTCGGTAGGCGCGTTTGCGATCGCAGTATTGCTTTGATGCTTTCCAAAAATTTTAACGAAGGACGCCACTGCCCGGACCTAACCTACCGGCATAACCCATGATGACTGAAAGCAATCAATCAATATATATAAAACTCTTCCGTTACTGACTGACTGACTGACTGACTGACAGACAACGAAGAGCCGAAACTACTGGGCGTAGCGGGCTGAAATTTTGCATGTAGGTTCCTTAGGGAGTGTAGGTGAGCACTAAGAAGGGTTTTCCCGAAATTCCCACGGGAACGGGAAAAAACGGGAATTTTGTGTTTATGAGAAATCTATGCGGGAAAAACCGCGGGGCAGCCGCTAGTTTATATTATAAAAATATATATATATACCTCATGCGGTAGATTCTCAGCACGAGAGTGAATGTGCATGACTTCAAGAAAGTCAGCAAATGACATCTTCCCGCCCTTTCCTTTGAGATAGCCTGAAAAAACAAATGAAATTTTGTATCTCCTAAAAATGTCCTACATTACAAAACTGTTTCGATTAGCGTACGCATAATCTATACCAATATTATAAAGAGAAAACATTTGTTTGTTTGTATTGAATAGTCTCCGAGACTATTACAAAAAATATTTTACTGTTGGGAAGCTACACTATCCCCAGCCCCCGTAGCATGACGGACCATTTGTCGAATCTTTCTGTCACTTTTAATCGCTTTTTAAAATTTCAATGCTGGAAAATGTATGGAGATGATCGACAAAAGTGACAGATAGGTACGACAAATTGTCCGTCATGCTACCGCCGCAGGTGACATAAGCTATAGAATATTCTCAAAAATTCAGAACGCTAGGCGGTACAGAGTTCGCCGTGTCAGCTAGTGCCTTATAAGTATATGCTTGGGTTGTGAGAGTACACTGGATGGGTGGTTAGTATGATGATTGTTGGAGGATGCCTAAGCAGCTATATTATGTACTGCAACAGTAGATATATGTATTTCCGTTGAGATGATGATGATGAAAGAAAACTAAGATAATTACAATTATTGACTGCTCCATGGCTCAGTTGGCAGTGATGTGGACTGAGTAAGCGTGTGCACCTGGGTTCGATTCCCGGGCGGGGCGAATATTGATATGATGCATACCAATGTTTCTTTCCGGTCTGGGTGTAATGTTCGTCTCTGTGTGTGTTTCAGGTACCCTAGATACAGGTTCTTCCTAGTTAGGGGCTCTAAGTGAGATGTGTTATTATTATTATAGTAAAAATTCTATTATAAAAATATAACCTGCTAACTCCTGTATGGTAGGGCTCATCCCCAATGACCTCATCACCACAGTCAGTTCATCAAGGGATGATATCTGCCCAGATCGGGCAAACAGATAGAAGCACTCACGGAACTCTGTAAAAAAAACAACAAAACTGCGTTTAATCACTCCATTCTGGGCATCTGTGTAATGTATGGAAATTAATACAGATTTATACAGACAGCGTAACACTTCCAGTTTTTCTGTATTGCAAAATAGCTCTTGTCTTTTAGCATTACAGTCTAGTGTATATGAGACCATGGACAAGTGTTAAGCCGTCCGTGTCCGCCACTGTACATAAGTTGAGATGTTGATTGTGTTTTTTTTTGTCATGCCTGTAATTGTTCACATGAACAAAGATTTGTCTATTGTAATTTCAGTATGTCATCAATATTTGAGGCATTGATATGAACATTGGATATCTAAATGTCAAAATGATTTACAATTACATAACCATTGAGAACGTCAATATTTTTTGGGAACAGTGGTTTTTTATGCAAGTATAGCACACTATTGTTTTACACCTTGTAACATTATAAAATTATTTTAGTGATGATCGACCGAATTGCTAGAAGTGAGAGAGGTGAAAGAGTAACCTGCCACGAATCTCAGTCTAGCTAGCCCAACCAAAGCAAGAAATAAGAATAGAATGAGTAGGTATAACTAGAATTGTAAAATTTAGGACATACCATCAATATCTTGTTCTTTAAAATAACGGGCCTGAAAAAAGTAGAAAACACGATTATTTGGTATCAATATATTGCTGAGCACATAGGAAATGAAAATACTACATACCATTTCAATAGGAACGGAGAAAATTCACAAATTTTAATGAAATTATTTATGAAAAGAAAGAAATGAAACTTGGAAAAAATAACAGTACTTCAAGGTAACGTTCTAAAATCAAAACGTAAATGTCTCTTAAAAACATAAAAAAATTATTTTAGCATTTTAGTTTTTTCAGACGGAATTTAAATGAAAACGATCACAAAATACGATTAATAGTTTCTTTAATTGTATAGGTAAAATAAAATTTTAGGTATACATACAATTCTTTTTATGAGAAATGGGTTGTACATAAACTTAAGGTTTTCATATTTTAGTATCAGAACGTACCACTTTTTTTTTTTTTATCGTTTCGTTATACATAAAATATTTCGAAATCTGTATAAAAAAAAAGATTAAAAAAAAAAAACACAAAAGCTTTACTATTTAAAAACATAAAAACACTCTTAAACTTAGGTACCTACTCAGATCGTAGCGGCGGTTTCCTTACTCTGAGGGTACCTATGTATTTTTTATGCTTGAACTGACCATTTGTCCATAATCTTATTTGAAAAAAATTAATGCAAACAAAGTTTAACAAGTTCATCCATTACCGTCTCAAAATTTGCGTGTACGGAAACGCAGTCAAAATGAAGGACAATTTATCAGCTGACGTTTCCGCATACTATTTTTCCATGCAAAATCGTAAAAATTAACTAAATTATTATATAAATACAATAAAACGACGAAAATAAAGTAACTGTAGTAAACGCGCATAATAATAAAGTGTTAATTAGTTTAGAAGCCATGGATTCACGTTTTCTTTGCTGGTAAGAGACATGACAAAATGATAATTTCTTTGGTAAATTTTACGTGATAGTGGCCTTGTCCTTGAAGTTACATGACTATTGACTCCGAAATCAGTGCTAGAACTGCTAAAGGAAGTCGATAGAAAAAGTTTTTTACGAAATTCCGCAGTACACTTTAACTATTATACCTACTTGTTTCTCTACGTTTCATTCAACATAGGTACACACTACCTACATCATAATCTAGCATAGCAACGAATTCACAAAAACTATTAAACGAGGTTCGTTGACCGCACCTAATTTTGTTAGTACGTTGATACACCTACCTCCATAATAAAAATTGTTTTCATAATGATTAAACCAGAAGTTATTATGCTGTTTTAGACAATGTGTGGTTACATTTATTGCATTGTTGTGACATCATTCTGAATTTATTAATTATCTTAATAATAATAGTGTTTTAGTGTTATTGAGTATTTAGCCTTGATGTGTGTTGTAACTTAATGCTGGGCAATGACCTCCCAGTCTCAGGATTTGATTTTCAGATTTGCTATCCTTACTAGGGTCAACTTGAATATTATTAATAATATTCATAAACTTTGTCTGTCATTAGATGTATAAAAAATAATTTTGTTGCTTACATCTTTATGAGCTTAAAATACTTATTAGGTATGTACTTACTTTGTTCTACAAATATTGCATCATGCAAAATCAAAGACGGATAATAAATTATCAAATTAAGTGCACTCGATGTAAGTTTGGTTTTACTAGATTTCTTTCTTTCAGCTACCAAAAATAAAATTTGGTTGTTAGTTGGAAAGTGCGCATGCACTAGTTAGCTGCGAATTAGTTATACATAAAACAAAAAAAGACCCCCCAAAAAACATTATAAGAAGACAATTACATAATATAAATATTGAAAATTTTAATAATGATTTAACACAAATAAACTTTTGCAATTTGATGACTTTGTCCAATATAAATGATGTCATTTTTAATTTTAATTCTCTGATTTTGGATCTTTTTGACAGACATGCTCCTGAACGTACTATCACGATTCATGAAAATTATAAGCCATGGTTAACAAGCAATATACGGGCAATGATGAGGTTACGTGATGATGCCTTTAAGTGTTTTAAGTCGTTTCCTACAGACCAGAATAAAGACAGGTATAAAGAGCTTAAGCATATGGTTAATGTTTGTTTGCATAGCGAAAAAAAAGCCTATTTCGAACATCAAATAAACACTAATAAAAATCCAAAAAGTCTTTGGAAAAATCTCAAAGAAAATGTTGGCAATTTTAAATCGTCCCAGGATCTACCGGATCATTTGATGAATCCTAATGAAATATGTAAAAACATTTCTCTAGCATACCTGGTAGTGACATCATTAGCTCCGATACATTGAACTTCTTTAAAAACAATAAGTTTTCATCAGAAGTCTTTTCGTTTTCTACAGTGGATGAGAGCAAGGTTGCAAGGATTATTATGAGTATTAAAACCAATGCTGTTGGTGCAGACCAGATATTTATGGACATGATCATATTAACGTTGCCTTATACGCTTAAAATTATAACTTATATAATAAATATGTCTATAGAATCTGGTACATTTCCTGACACTTGGAAAATTGCTCTCATAAGGCCAATACCTAAAACCTCAAATCCGACTAGTGTTAAAGATCTAAGAGCGATAAGTATCTTGCCTTACCTTTCCAAAATACTTGAAAAAGTAATTTGCGAACAGGTTGAGAGATTTGTCGAAAACAATAATATTCTCCCTGGTAGACAATCTGGTTTCAGAAGGGGTCTCAGTACAAATACAGCCCTCCTCGACGTAGTCGATGATATTCTTGCCTCCCAGGATGTTGGAAATGGATCTGCCTTAGTGTTACTAGATTTTTCCCGCGCGTTTGACTGCATAAGTACGTCCTTATTGCTTGCCAAAATGACTTACTACGGTTTTGATCCTCTGGTAGTCAGATGGTTTAAAAGTTACCTTATGGGCCGTTCACAGCAGGTAATCTTAACGTGTAATGATGGTAAAAAATTGCTTTCTGACCGTGTGCCGGTCGTAAGAGGGGTGCCTCAAGGATCGATAGTTGGGCCTTTGCTTTTCATTATATACTGCACAGATCTAGTGAAAAATATACAATACGCTGGTTACCATGTATATGCTGATGATCTTCAACTGCGTATCTCCATCAGTTTCGAGGAGCTAGAAGTTATGGAACAACGTCTAAATAGTGATCTAAACAATGTTTCGGCTTGGGCTGACAAAAACGCTTTGGTTCTGAATGCCGCAAAATCTAAATTTATGATACTTGGTTCGAAAAGGCAAGTCACGCATATAAATGTTTTAGATCTAAATATAAAAGGAGTTGCATTGGAACAGGTATCCGAAGCTCGTAATTTGGGATTGCTTATGGACAGCCATCTCAGTTTTGAAAGTCACGTGGCCGAGCTAGTAAAGGGATGTTTTTATAGGCTGCGGGTGTTGTACGGGGTTCGTGATTATCTTTCAGTTGATCTGCGTGTAAGGCTTTGCGAAAGCCTAGTTTTATCGAGATTAAACTACTGCCTTGCGGTGTATGGCCCTTGTCTTTATGGAAAAACTTTGAATCTATTACAGCGAGTTCAAAATGCTTGTGCTAGGTTTTGTTTCAAAATTCCCCCACGCACTCACGTTACACCTTATTTAAATAATGCCAATATGCTAAAAATTGAAGGTCGACTCGAATTTGCAATGGCGGTTTTGTTGTTTGGTGTTATAAACACAGCTAAACCTGCTTATCTTTACGATAAACTTGAATGGCGAGCAAAAGAGAGAAGGATGAGATCTTGTGCTACTGTTTTAAGGACACCTCAGCATAGAACAGCTGCCTTTAGGGGAAGTTTTAGGTACCAGGCAAGCAAATGCTGGAACAACATACCTCCGCCTTTACGTACTGCATGTTCCAAATTTACTTTTAAAAGAAAACTTCTCCAATATCTTCTTAACAAACAGAAGGGTAAATTTTAAACATTCAATTTGTTTACTTTAATTTTAATTTTTACATTAATATCAATTACTGTTAAATTAATTTCTGGTACCAATTTTTTACTTGAATTTTTATTATTATATTCTTTCCTTGTCTTCATATTTTTATTTTTTTATTATTTTAGTAGTTGATCCATTTAAGTATACACATATAAATTCCTAACACATATTTTTATATATTTACTTACACCTTTTATATAAGTATTATTTATGTTAGGTATACATATATAATCATATATTATAAATTGGCCCTTATCCTCACTGTTAGCTTTAATACTTAAGTTTATATATACTTATATTTATTTATATGTAAAATACCGGGACGTGTGCATGTATGTATTGCCTGTCGGGGTACTGGCAGAATACCAGCGCTGCGGATAGTATTTCTTATATTATCCTGTAGCATATGCTGAGTCAGAGCCCTTTCCGTGTCGCAGCTACATCAAAACTGGATTTTGTTTGTACAGTGTAGTCTTATATATGTTAATGATTCATGTCACTAGTTATACCTACCTACTTAAGTTTATAAAATGTACCTATATGTTTTGATGTATTTGGAACATGGAATAAATCTTTCAATCAATCAATCAATCAATCAAAGAAGATAATTTATCTTAACTAATCTTTGATAACAACTTACCATTACAACATTGTTTGTTCATTACCCCATGTTTTAATTATTACATTCTTATGTAAACTGAGCTAAATATTCTATGAAATACCAAGGCATTAAGGAATTAATTTTTTTTCAGCATATTTATCTTGTGGTACTTAGCTGCCTATCAACAAATTTTTAGTCATATTGCTACAGCAGTTTAGTTGTGAATGCCGTATACACAGACTTACAGAGCATTTATTATAAAAAAATTTATTATATGACAGTTGAAAACTTGCTAGCCCTTAATTTTGTAGTTTCAGAATGAATTAATTTATTTCACCTATATTATTTTTTTCAGCCACGGTAAAGAAGAAATCAAATACCTCTAAGTGACCTGAACAATGGAAGAACCATCTTTAAAACAGATTTTTATTTTCAAATCAACCTTTATTGAACAATTCAGTATAATATAATTTAAAATAACAAGTATAAATAAAAAATACCTACAAAAAATTGTTTAAAAATCTAGTCTCAGTTGAAATTATTAACAGTAACATAGTAATTTTACGTGTTGTTTAGTTACATAGAAATATTTAATCTTTACTGTTGACTAATAATATAGAAATACAATTTAATAATTATTATTTATATTAATATAATTTAAAAAAAAAGTAGACCGTGATTTTAAGTGCTGTGTTTGTGATTCCAATGTTATTTTTGTTTTAAATAATAGAAAAACAATAAATAAACCACCAAAGATAAATATATATGCTATTAAATATATGGCGTAGAGAAGGAAAAATAGGTGAGAAAGAGACAAAGGGTCCGGGGTCAGGCGAGAGGAAGCAGGACAGCTTCAAAAATACCGTAATGGCCGCCACAATCGTCGAGACTCCGCCCCCGCAGCTAATAACTACTATAGAATGGAGCATGATGGACAAAACCAAGTTTTTTCCACTATCGATGCTGAGCAGTTTTTCTGGTAAGCAAAGCAATCATGTTTTTTTGTATGCAAGGGGAATAATCAATACATAGTATAAACAAAGTCCCTTCTTGTGTCTGTCGCTATATATGCTTTTAAACTATGCAATGGATTTTGATGCCTTTTTTTAATATTATAATTAATAGATAGTGTGATCTGTGTGATTCAAGAGGAAGGATTATATAGTATAAAACATGCATGAGTTTAGACTTCAACACAGTGTGCATAAGTCCAACGGAGTATGAGGCGGCACAAGCTATATATAGGATACTTCAAAATCAAACTTGAGCGAGTTGAGTTAGAGGAATTTCAAAACACTGACTGGCAAATGCCAGCCTAAGTCAATACGCCGATCAGTGCGGGAGGCCTATGTCCAGCAGCAAACGTTTTTCGGCTGAGATGATAATGAAGAAAGAAAGAGAGAAAAATCGTTTATTACCAAACAGACACACAATAAACAACAAGACAGAAAAACAAAATAGCAAAAAAACACGTCATTTCATGCCACTGTTGCAAAGGGCATTGGCTAATGATGATGATGAATTGTAATATTTTGTAAAGTAAAGTAAAGTAAAAAAAAAAATTGTATTTTTTCTCTTTAAAGTGCGCTGTGCCCTCTACCCCCTAACACTGGTGAAGACGCAAATCCAGATACAGCGCAAGAAAGAGGCGTACAGCGGCGTGGTGGACGCTGTCACGAAAATATACAAGGCGGACGGTGTAGGCGGACTTTACAGGGGCTTTTGGCTTTCTAGCGTGAGTTATAGATCCATTACAATACATTATTAGATAGACTTCTACTTTTGGACTATAGGTCTCCCCCACGTATTGCCACAAAGGACAAACATTGTGGGAGGAGTTTGCCGTGATCGACAAGCTTGGCCGGCGGGTTGGCGATCGTAGTGTGGTTTCAATGGCGGACGCTGCTGCCCGTCCTTTGGCTGTTTCCTTAGTCGCCTTTTACTGGAATCTAACGCCGGGATTCCCTTATTGCAAGTCTTAATGTATTTTGACCTTAAATTATTTAAAAACATAGTATCCAATACTGCGGCGGTAGCATGACGGACAATTTGTCGAATTTGTCGTATCTATCTGTAATTTTTGTCGATACATTTTGCCGCATTGAAATGTCAAAAGCGATTAAAAGTGACAGTTCGATTTGACAAATAGTCCGTCATGCTGCGGGGTCTGGTATGTCCAGGGGAGGTTTAAAAGGTGAGAAAATATGGAAAAATGTAGGCCAAGCTAGTGAACACAATAATTTAATCAATATATATAAAACTCTTCCGTTACTGACTGACTGACTGACTGACTGACTGACTGACAGACAACGTAGAGCCGAAACTACTGGGCGTAGCGGGCTGAAATTTTGCATGTAGGTTCCTTAAGGAGTGTAGGTGAGCACTAAGAAAGGATTTCCCGATATTCCCACGGGAACGGGAAAAAACGGGATTTTTGTGTTTATGAGAAATCTGCGCGGGAAATACCGCGGGCCAGCCTCTAGTTTTTCCATATAAAATTGTAGGGCGCAAAATTAAGTTCGCCAAGACAGCTAGTACTTGAATAAAAATGCTTCCGTTTCACGACATTCTTGCCAAGCTGCATGGAGAGAGCTGTCATGCCACACAAGCCAGACTGCATCCACCCTGCTGTTCCATATGGCAAACATAATAAAACAAAGATATTTGTTTTCTTCAGTTTCAGATAATTTCCGGCGTATTCTACATCTCTACCTACGAGGGTGTCCGGCATGAGCTGGGCAAATACGACGTCAATCCGAAATTAAAGGTAACTTATTAAGGGTTTTTTTACAAATGATTTTGAAATATTGAAAAAACAAACAAATTTGCAAAAGACAAAAACCAAACGCTTCCGAAGTTCAGCGATTATACTAAAACCCGAATGAAATTCCGAAACCAGATCGCGCTAGCGGAGCATCAGCATCCGTTATTCGACCGATGCTAATCTGATTCCCAGTCACTGAGTCAGATTCAGTGACGTGGTTTATCCTTTGAGCCGAGCTCTCACTCCGGACTTATTTGGGATCCGGCTCAATAAGAAATCTGAGGAGTGATTCAGATTTTAGAATTAGTTTTTTTTAAGTCTTCTTGTCCGGAGTTACCCAAGCCTAACCTGATCAGCCGTACGTAAGAGAGGATCTAACTACCTTCCATACGTCCTATCGATTTTAAATTTGGTGCAGTGGTAAGGTTACCATGACCTTTTGAAGATGATCAGCTCTAGTTCTAGTTTAGTTGATAAGGGTCTAGTTTAGATGATCTGAATGGGTCGGGGTTTTTTTAATTTTAAATTTTGTCCAAGTTCAAAAATGTAAACAATGCATCAATAAGATTGATTGATTGATTGATTGATTCCATTTCAGTCCTTCATCGGCGGCGGCTGCGCGTCGATAGTCGGCCAGACTATAATAGTGCCGTTCGACGTTCTCAGCCAACACCTGATGGTGCTAGGACTAGTGAAGGGACGCGCTGGCGGGAGCAAGAATCCTGTAAGTTATCTCAAACTCATTTAACCTGCGCAGATAAAGATCAAATCTCAAAATGGCGGCCGTTGTATGGGCTGTCTCTCTTCTCTCATGCTTATATACGCGAGATAGCATGCGTTCGGCCGCCATTTTTAAATCTGTTCTTTATCTGCGCTGCTTATACTAAATTCATATAATTATCCATACTAATATTATAAATTCGAAAGGAACTCTGTCTCACTTTCACGACTTTGTAAAAACAACAGTTTATTTTTATAGAAACTGTTCTGTTTTCCGTTTCCCTTGTTGTTTGCCCATTCTGGGGATCTATTGCCGTTCAAAATTAAAATGAGAATGTGCATCATTTTGACATGTGATAAGTATACATTGCAGGTAATATAGGTGAATCAGTTTGTCTAAACAAGAGCTGTAAACCCGCAATGTATACTTAACACATGTCAAAATGTTTCTCATTCTTATTTTCATTGTGAAGATTATTGTTTTAACGTTGGTTCCGAAACCACGTGTTTTCTTAGCGGGCTTCAAAACAATAATCCAATAAACTTACAATAACCGTACAACGTTGCCGGGCTTTATGCCCACATTTTTAATCTAATTTGTAAAGTAAAAAACAACTTGACATTGGCAAAATACTCCACTGGAGTGGAGTCAAGTCCATTAAATTAAACTAATAATAATAATTTCATTGTGAACCGCAATATCCTAACTGGACAGGCAAAGGAACATAGTTTTTTGTAGGAAGGTAGATTATAATATTCCTTATAATCTAAAGCGATACGGAGTTTGCGGTTCAGCTAGTGTATAAAAATATTTATTTATTTCCAGACAATAAATCCTCTAGGTCTAGAGTTAGACGGTAAGGGGGGCCGCGCGGCCTTGGCTCGGCAGGTAGCGGCGCGGGTGTACGAGAAGCACGGCCCGCGCGGGTACTACCGCGGGTACGGCGCCTCGCTCGCCGCCTACGTGCCCAACTCGGCGCTGTGGTGGGCTCTCTACACTGCTTATCAGGGTATACCATTGAAATTACTTTTCATTAGTACATTCATTCATTTATTTCATACTTTTATCAATTCACTGTTTCACTCATTCATCTACACCACACTCAATTCAATCATTTACAATTTCATTTATACATTCACTCTTTTATACATTCGTTCACTCTTTAAATACGTTCTTTTCTTTCATTCATACAGCTTGGCACAGATAACTAGAAAATAATGAGGGCGCCACTTTGTATGTAGACTTTGACATTTTTATTCACTTGTTCCCTAAATAAAACACAATTTAAGCCAAAAGTAAGTTGAAATCTAAAATAAACAAATTCATGATCTGTTTCTTAACAAGAAGTTGCTATTTTTAGAGTTTTCAACTAAACATAAAAATAGTTTCGTTTCAAGACACCGTTGCCAAGCTGTTCATTCACACATTCACTGTTGAATTCACTCTTTAACTCTTTCATTCACTCTTAAGTCAATTCAGTGTTTCATTATTTCAATCGCTATTTTATAAATTATCTGCGCTGTGGTGGGCTCTCTTTAAATTTTGGTTATTATGTTGGTTGGCTTTTTGGTTATTTATTATGATAATTTTGCAATATAACTTTCATCCATTCATTATTTATTAAATAAATATTATTTTTTATTCATTCACTCCCGAACTCATTCACTCACTGTTTTATAATTGAATGTATTGCTTCATCATTTAATTAAGTTTCATCTGTGATTCATCATTAAAACTTTCACTAATTCTTTTTCATTCATTCATTTTTTAAATCAGTAATTTATTATTTTAAATTTCCTTTGCAAGAAAGATAGTTATATATTACTAGGGGCTGCCCCGCGGTATCACCCGCGCAGATTTCTTATAAACACCAAAATCCTGTTTGTCCCGTTCCCATGGGAATTTCGGGAATTTACGTGCAAATTTTCAGCCCGCTACGCTTAGTAGTTTCGTTTCTGCGTTGTCAGTCAGTCAGTAACGGAAGAGTTTTATATATATTGATAATATTTACTTTAAATGCGTGTTATATATATTTTTGTCTGTATTGCACAGACGAGCTGTACAAGGTGTGTCCCTCGTGGGTGTCCCACCTGCTGATCCAGTGCGTGGCGGGCACGCTGGGCGGCTTCACCACCACCATACTCACCAACCCGCTCGACATCGTGCGCGCTAGGCTGCAGGTAAATCTATGCCTACGTATACCGCATACTTCGTGTCTCCTGACAATCAATATACAAGGTGTACAGGTCTCGCCACGTAACTTTGGCTCTGAGCAAAATAAAGAGGGCATTACTGCGCATACGTGTAAAAAATGAACGAACGAGCAGAACGACTGTAAAATAAGGGGACAAATACGTCATTACGTGGATGTAATGTAACACGATTAAAATAGCCAATAGAGAGCTAGCGCGCGATGTACAACCCGCCCCACCCCCCTGAAATTTCCTATGACACCTGATGAGTGAGCCTTCTGTACTTTTAGGTACCTATTCAGTGTTATATTGTTACTAACAAGTAACACGTATCAAAACTTTTTGTAGGTGGAAGGTGTCGGCACCATGAGAAAGGTTTTCAAGGAGCTATGGCAGGAGGAGGGATTCGTCGGTCTCTACGTCAAGGTAAGTAGGATCTACAGGTTGTTCCTAAGCCCCTAAGGCCGGGACTCAACAAAAGCGGAGATGAGACAAGCTCAAGTGGGTAACTGCTCCGTAGCTGAGTTAGCAGTGGTGCGGTGCGGACTAAGGCTGACATTCACAGTCAGTGTTTGGAGGCTACTTGGTCGAGTATGATACTCGGACAAGTCGTTCCCGAGTACTGATTATCCTGGCTCGAGCCGCTTATTTTCCGTTGAACATATGTTATGTGTGCCTGTTAACGCAACATCCACACGCGTGCCCGTGACCCGAACGTACAACAAAACTCTAAAGTAATAGGCGCGGGTGTGAGTGAATCGACATCCGTGCATAGACAATTTTCTTATTTTTTATTCGTGATCTGTTCTAGCTTTCCGCCGCATAACCGTAGCTCCGCGCTAATATCCATAAAAGTGTTTCAAAAAAGTTCCCAAAATTGTAAAACCTGAATTAAAAGTTAATACTAATAATAAGTCTGCATTTCAATCAAGAAAACCCCCCGCCAGGAAGAGCTCCATACTTAACAGTGCCTAAGATCTGTCCACCAAAACAGAGACGAGCCGAGCTGAGAGATGTTTTTTTAAACAACCTATAAAATTGTAGAAGATGTGTCAATAAGACAATTCTATTGGTTGTTTTACAATGATCTCCTCTCCGCTTTGGTGGAGTTCTAACCTCTATCTAGGGAGGGATTCAGCTTACATAATGCTACGAATACACCAACAGCTGCAAACTTTTGGCGTTACTTGGCGCAACTCGTACTTACACGGTTCGAAACACATACAAATAATTAATATCTTCTAAACTTGCTTAGAATTTTTAAGCACTGCGTCTTAATGGCTCAATGTGCGCCCTTTCTAACATGTAAACTTTATCCCCAGGGTCTTTCCGCTCGGCTGCTGCAGTCCGCCTGCTTCAGTTTCAGTATAATACTCGGCTATGAGAGCATCAAGAGGGTTTCTTTACAAGAGCAGTACCGGCCGCGGGTGCGCTGGTGAATAAACTTGGATTAAATAGTGATTGTTGTATTGATTTGGGGGATTTGGGGTAAGAGAACAGATGTTCTACTGATACACGCTCAGTGTTTAAGCCAGACTTATCGCAAGATTGAAAGCTTATTTTTTAAATCAGCAGTTGTAGAAAAGTTTTGCGGTTATTATTTAAAACCTAGGCCATGAACTAAGATTACTTTCTTACAAGTTGTTTACCAAAACTAAAAACTACTATTGGTGCAACTTCATACTATAACAACGCGCCTGCAAACGCGTTGGTGTACTAGGAGCAATTATAAAACCAAAATTTAAAGTAACACAAATTGCATTGTTAATAATGATAAAACAAAATTTTAATAATTCAATGTTGTATATTTGTTAATAATATAATAATTTTTAATGGAATAAAATATATTTTCTTACAAATTTGTAATTAACATTAGGCTTACCCAACATTTACTAGAATTTTATTTCCTAACATCCTGAAAATACTTTTCAGTCTAGGTTATTACACAATAGTGTATTCAATGCTATATTTTTGCATTTTCATGCCCTTATAAGCAGCAGCAAATGCAAAAGGCAATATCACAATTAATAAAACATAAAAGTAATAATATAGAGGTGCTGTATTACCAAACGGGTAGATCCACAAACCTCTACGAGTTGCGTCTCTTATGTGATGACTTGAAAACGCTATAATAAGCATCCAAGTAAGTAAACAAACATTGCTTTTTCTTAATAAGTAACTGTAAATAAGTAGAGGCAACGTTATAATGATCCAGAGAGTGGTACAGTGAAGGATTCCTCGCTGCTTTAGATTTGCTATGTCCTGCAAAGGAACAGAGAGAATGTAAATCACTATGTTTTAAGACGGTATATTGTGAAGTGAAGTTTATGGAGCAAACCAACTCTTAAGTGTTCCTCGAAAGTGTTTCTTTTGGGGGTAAAAGCATTTCCACACATTTCACTTTTGGGAAACACCCGGAGGCCAGGCAACAGCATCCTTCGTTAAAACAAAGAGCCATATTGCGATCTACACCCCGCCTGCCAAGGTGGCGATTTTAGGCCCAAATAGAGTGGAGGGCCACTATGTTTGTCCTTGCAGCGATCTGTGGGGGAGGCCTATGTCCAACAGTGGACGTCTTTCGGCTAAGATGAAGATATTTTCAATGTTTTTGATCCTCTATTAACTTGCCTCCAAGCGAAATGATTTGGCGAGGATAAAGTGATCCACATCTATGAGTGACGAAATTATGGTGCAAAATATAACATTGCACAGAACAGCTTCGTGGCTTACGACCAAATCATGGCTGAAAAAGACCAGACTTGAGAGTAGCCCGACAGCAGCGTGTGTGATACTGTCTGCTATGGCTCTAAAAAGTTGCGATGACGAATATTTTGAACGAAAAACTATGTAATCTCCTGTTAGAGTAGTCAATGCCAATGAAAGCGCCAGTAGCAGTTTCAAATGTTTCATGGTGTCGTGAGTTCCATTGGGCAGTCAAGTCTTAATTTATATTAGGTACTTTTCGAATTTATTTTAAAATCTTTTTGTTGGTTTTTGTAATAATTAAGAGGTTATGTTATTGTTATGATTGTTTCATCGATTGATTGAATATTTGATGACTGACTGATCACAGGCCTACGTCATCATGGAACTATGCTTTAGTCAGTCCTTATTCTGAGAACATCATACACGACCAAATATGTTGGTTTCACGTTGGTTGGGTATGGTACTTTTATTTATAAATGGCAACACTGGGTGAAGTATGTTTACAAAATCAATCTGTGCAATGACAGTAAATTCTAAGGGATGTAAACGATATAGTGAAATGGTATCGATATTCAGTAATTTATGATTTAGTAAATCTTTGCTTCAGATCAGAACTATAATTATATTAAGGATTTACATATTTGTAATATTCACAGTAACAAAATATATTGTATAAAATAAATTATATTTTTTTTTATTTTACTATGTAACCACCAAATTAACTTAATGGGAATCGCCTATAGCATTTTTTGCCTTGCGCCTAAAGTATACAATAAACTTCCTGAAGACATTTTATCATTACCCATTAAACAATTCAAAAGTAAGTTGTTTAAGTTTTTAGTAAATAAGTGTTTTTATAGTTTAAACGAGTTCTTAGATAATATAAGTGTTAGTAAGCAAAAAAAAAAAAAAATATTCTCAATGTTATTTACTTATATAAGAATTTAAAGATTGTTTCTTTTAACTTTTCAAATTTTATCTAAGTTCTGCGATAAGAAGCTACTTATTGGTTAACCCAATTTGCAACATCCTTAAAGGGTCACTAAGTTTTAAGTGCTTTTACCAATGTTTTACCATCTACCATGTTTGTACCACACTTAGTTTGCAAATAAATGATCTTGTATCTTGTATCTTGTATGGGATTTATTAATGAAAATTGTGCTTTTTTATTTATAGCTTTCCATTAATATTTACAGTTTAGTATATTACATATTTATAAAAAAAGGGAAAGAAAAACAATAAAAAATTAAAAAATTAAAATCGAAAAATTCTACAAATAAAATATTACGTCCAGATCGCCGCCACTGGTCGGAACTGGTCCGGCCTCCACGGCCCCAGGGTTTCGACCCCAAACGGCACAAATTCGTACTCCTTACTAAGAGTGGCGTATTTGCGCCGTTTGAGGTCTTCAGCGGCTGCGGTGGCAGCTTTTACTATGTTGAATGATTGCACGAAACCTTAGTAGACTTCTATTCTATGTTTTGCTTTTAATCTAAATGTGCATTGGATACTATTGTCAACATTTCAAAAAAGTTCAGTACCTACCTAGGTAGTGTGGTAAAATATTTTTAAGATACAATAGTTTTATCGATATTTTGTAAATTATTATATCGTGAACATGCAACCCTAAACTTATATTTATTTTTATTTATTTTGCTTTGCTTTTCGGCTCAGCTAGAAAAAGGAATGGATGAATGTGATTTTAGAAATAAAAATTGTATTTCAAACGAATAAGTAGTGTTTGCATTGAAAATATGTGTAATTAACTAAAGACCCTTTATTTCTTCACACTGTATTCAAAACAAGTGTAGTGCAGTGCTTTACTCAACCTGTGCTTGGCCCCATTCAGCTTTGGAAGGGTGGAGTCGGAAGCAAGCAACACAGTCATATTTTTCATTTGCGATTCAAAAGCAAATTGAATCATGTCCGTAAGTGAGAAGGTGTCACTCTCCGATGCTTTGAGCAATGTTGATGTGCTTGATGAGCTTACCCTACCAGGTAAGTGATTATTTTTTTTCCCTAAAATGAAAGACAACTTTCATTACCTAGGTACCCCATGTACTTATCTATTTCATAGTACGTGATGTAGGTACATCTCTTGGGGCTATCATCATCTAGTATAGCTGCTTCGTCTCAGTCCCTTCAACTAAGATTTTAATATTTGGAGTGTTGTTGCGTATTGAAGACTATTGCGTTTGAGCCGTAGGTAGTATGAACCACCAACAAAGACAGTTGGCACTAATGTTAACTCCAGAGGTCTGATTCCTGATGGAAGCAAACATTCTTACGTCTGGGTTTGCCTTTATGATTTTATTGACTTTGTATGTTTTTCCGGCAACCAAGATACAGGTTCTACCTAGTGATAGGTTCTCAGTGTGATATATTAACTTAGTATAATCAATAGTACTACATACAGTATGGGCACTCCCTGCCTCCCTAAACAACTGCAGCCCCCTGTGCTCAGTTACCGCTCAGTACTAAAAGCATGTCTTATCTACACAAGCATAATAGGCATGCATGTACACAAGTTTCAGATGTGCATGAAGCAACACACTTTTTTCTATGAAGTGTCCCGAGGTGTGGTATTGGTGTTGCACCAATGCACCACCTGGTCACTATCTCAGTATTAAAATTTTATAATGGTCTAATAAGCTTTCTTCCATTAGACGAGCAGCCCTGCATCGAAGCAGCGCCCTGCTCCATCCTGTACCAGGCAAACTTTGACACCAACTTTGAAGACCGCAATGGCTTTGTCACCGGCATTGCCAAGTATATTGAGGAGGCAACAGTGCATGCTAGTTTGGTAAGCACTACTTACTTATGAACTTTCGGTATTATATCCTACGATTATATCACTTTATCATATATCCTTATAATAAATCATTTTTAAGGACTGTTGAGTAGCCTTCAGGACAAACATTTATGATTTAGTGCTAAAAGTGGCCACTTTAGGCAACAAACAATGTGGTATATTCTTTAGATTTTGAACCTGAAAGCTTCACAACAATGCCGTTATTTTATAAGCCAGCGGGCCTATTACGGCCGCTTTTGCAATATTGCTTTTCGTCCTCTAGAGTGTCAAAGTCAATACAAAAAAAATCTATGTTTTTTTTGAAAAGAGATCGTAGCAAATTCACTACAAAAAAAATCCGAATTTTGCCGGACTGTAATGTAGTTCAGTCCTTGTAGACCCGCTCGCGGGCTACCTCAAATACCTTCGCGGGCGACCGGTAGACCGCGGTCGACCTGTTGGCCACCCCTGCACTAGATGATCAGAGGCCCTATTACGGCCGCTTTTGCAATATTGCTTTTCGTCCTCTTTGCGTTTTTTTTCTATTGACTTTGACACTCAAGTGGACGAAAATCAATGTTGGAAATGTGGCCGTAATAGTAACCCTGGTGCCTTTTCCTAACCCTCAGGGAATAAAGGCGTAAGATCATGTTACATTTTATCTTTTCACAGAACGAGCTGCTAGAAGAGGGCAACGCTCACGCAGTAATGCTGTACACCTGGCGGTGCTGCTCTCGAGCCATCCCACAGCCTCGCAGCAACGAGCAGCCTGACCGGGTTCATATATACGAGAGAACCGTCCAAGTGCTTGCTCCTGAGGTTGATAAGCTTCTGCGGTTCATGTACTTTCAGGTTGGTGGCTACTAGAGTGCCAGATAAGTCTGCGCGTAGTTATAATGAGAGGTTTTCAATTTGACAGCTAAGAAGAAAAAACAAGTTTTATTATGCTGCTATCAGATGGCGCTCTGCCAGGAGCAATAAGTAAAGATGAAATGAATGATTGAATAGCTCAAAATAAAACATAAAAAATAAAATTTAACTAAGGCAGTGACGGAGTGGGTGAAGCTCAGAATAAAGACAAGCATAGAAGGAGTCCTAAAATAAAAAGTCACATCATTGTGTTACGCTACTTACTCAAGTGCAACCATTGAATATGTTAAAAAGAGACAAATATACTTTCTCCACTGGGTCGTATGACTCTTCCGCACCTTGCCCGTACCTGGGTTCGACTTTTTATTTTTAATTTTCTAAAAAGCTAGTGATGGCAAAAATAACTTGTCCTAAATCAAGTTGTCTATACTTTTATACAAGACATGGTTCTTTATTATGGAACTTATCATAACTAATTCAGGAGTAATTGTATGGTATTATAATAACAAGAAAACAAAGACAAAGATAAAAACGCTTTATTGCTATAAAAATGCAAATAAAAATACAAAATGTAACAAACCGTATAACATTTTTAACAGAAAAAGAATAAGGGCAATTGTGCCTTATCGATTAAAGCGATTTCTTCCAGGAAACCTACTGCACACAATAAGTTATTTTAATGAATAAAACGGGTGTCTTGATAAAAATATAATAATACTTACCTATTTCTAAAGATTTTCCGTTCATAAAAAACTCTGTCACATCAGATATTATTAGCACAGCTCTAAAATAATTAAAACTAAAAGATGTGTGCCTATAATAATATGTATATATAAATCAAGTAAAACAAATCTATTTTTGGAAATTTCATAATGTATGAATTATGCGCTTCTTTCTTTACACACTCATTTTCAATAATCTTGCTCTGCACTCTGCACCTCAAATGTTTGTTTTTGCCTGGGTTGATCTTGATCATCACTTTGTTTGTATGTGAAAAAACCCTGCTTGTGGTTTTTTTTTGAGACCTAAAAATATAATATGTTTTAATTAAAACTTATAAAAGAGAGTAAGTATTATAAAACCTGGGTGTAAACAATTTATACATACGTAAGTGATATCCTGCAGCAACAATGGCGCTTTTGTTTTTATCACAAAGTAAAATTTTCATGGAATTTTATTTGTTTACAGTTTACAGCATTGGTTTACCCAAATTTACGGTTCATATATTCTGTAGCTTTTTTTATCAAAGTATTTTGTGAGGCCTGTAAGAAAGCAAGAAAAATGTTCTTAAATATTATATTCAAGACAATAATAATAATAATTTATTCAAATATATATTAATTAAAGCCTTCTTATTTTTTTTAGAAAACAGGTATCTTAGAGAATATTAACTTAAACGATGACATCCCGCAACTTAAACTTAAAATTTTCATATACAATTATGAGGATCTGCAGAAAAAAACATAGATAAACTTAAACCTGTTTTATCCAGAATGGGCAAATTGTATGTCACGATATTTTCTTTAAGGCCTATATCCAGCAGTAGACGTTTTTAGCTGAGATGATGGTATTTTCTGGTTGCATTTCTTTCTTAGATATGAAATATGAATTGTCCACTGAATGTCGCTGTCCTATTTCCTTTAACATTAAGTTGATAACGAATAACATTTAATTAATTTGATATAAAATAAGCAATTGAAAGGGCAATATTTTATGATTACCACCAACCAACTTATTCAAATTGCAGCAGCAAAACTGTTGTTACAGTTTCAGGTTATAATCTTCACCATCTTAAATCTTCTTTGTTGATAAAACAGTATGTTGTGAATGTTTAAAATCTTGTCTCTTTATAGCATCCAGTCATTTTGTTTTTAGTATATAATTTACTTGAAAACTGAAAAAAATACAACAATTAGCATATTATTATGTCTGATTTTTATTTGTCCTTAAGTTAGAACGGATGATTTAGGTTCGATAACTTTTGTCTAAACATATTTTGGCACAACACTATCATAACCTTTACAGAAGGTGTTTTACCGTAATAATTCAATAAATTTAGGTACGAGTTCGACAAACAGCGTGTAAAATTGATGTTCTTGATAATTTATTTGTCAAAATAGTGCCCAGAAGTCTACAATGAAACAAAATTATTTACCGAATGGTAGGTGACCGAAACATCAAGATTTTGATTCCTTGACGCATTTGATTCACATCCCGTCACTACACAAGAGATTGTTATACATTAAGTTAAACATTCACAATCACAAAACCAATTTATCACACCTTTTTCATAAAAAATAATCATAAAACTTTTGGAGCTGCTACCGATGTTTACAATGTCATATTATACGTCAAAATAAAACAAACCATAAACAAACCACCAAATATGTACCAAATTATTGGTTTTTAATTTTGTTCGGTACTAATAAACCAGTGTCATCAATAAACCACTTTGATACCACAAGAAGAAAACTTGCAAAGAATTCTTATATTTTATCTCTCTCTAACTAATAGTCTTTTTGCCGTTTAGTAAGGAGCGTAACAATATGAAAATAACTTTTTATTTTAGCCCGGTTTCTATGCTTGTCTTTATTCTGAGGGGTGAAGTTAAGATTTATACTTAGCAGAAAATGATCCAATCCAAAGTCAGTCAATACTCGATCTCCCATCTCTCTGATATTGTTGTAGACACCGCCATCTACGGGCGTATTATGAAACATTGATACAATTGAATGACAAGTACAACTGAAGTACGTAAACAGTAGTGCCACCAGTCCGCGCATACTTTTCTGGCACGCAGTCTACTGGGTGTTTCTGGCAAGGGTGCTATAAATCAAAGGAGGGATTCAGCTCACCATATCTAAAACCTTTCCCAAAGCAACATGGGTCAAAATCTCTAAACAAAAATCAGCTGTTATCTAGATTGACCCTGTCAGTTGATCGAAGCAATGTTTGGCTGACATGCACAGTCAGTGTTTGGAGGCTACTCGGTCGAGTATGATACTCGGACAAGTCGTTCCCGAGTACTGATTACCCTGGCTCGAGCTGTCTTATACTCCGTCGAGCATTTAAAGTTACATTTTGACACTTTGGAGTGCGAGTTCAAGGTGTGACACGATTGTGAATGAAATCGAATGTGAAATCTCAAAAAATAAAACAGCTGTTTTAGTACACAACAATAGAATTCAGTAATGTAGTTTATGACTACGTCTAATCAAACTAAACTGTTTTGCAGCGTAAAGCGATCGAGCGCTTCTGCAACGAAGTGCGCAGGCTGTGCCACGCGGAGAAGCGTCGGGACTTTGTCAGCGAAGCGTATTTGCTGACTTTAGGCAAATTTGTCAACATGTTCGCTGTCTTAGACGAATTGAAGAATATGAAGAGCTCGGTCAAGAATGACTACTCGACTTACAGGAGGTAAGAATAGAATAGAATACACTTTCAGGGGCTAGACTAAACTAAACTAAACTAAACCAAACCATGGCCGAAATAAAAAAACCGTTTTGAAACTAAAGTGGCCGCCTTAGGCAACAAACGGTTTTTTTCTTTGATTTTGAACTTGAAAGCTACACAATTGAGCCTTAAAAATTGTAATCAAGATTATCTAGGGACTCTAGGGAGTCAAATGCAAATATGTTCGATTTCGGCCGTGGTTTTTAAAAAAAAAAAGTGATTTTCCTCACCATACCTTTACTACAGAATCCTACAGAAAAACACCTTAATCAAAATCTTAGGTACCATAATTGTTTAGTTTGTGAATTTAATCACTACAAAAAGTGTAATTAAACTCAATTCAATTCAATTTTTATATTTTGGAGATATTTCGCCACAAGGCCAATTCTGCCAGGATCAGTGTAAGGTTTGGCATGGTCAAAAAGAAAGGGGTAAAAAATTTATAATAATAATGTATATATATATATATATATATAGGTACATAAATAATATTATGATTTTTGTGACTGATCTTGGACATATAGATGAAGCAGTGGGTTAATACATACTAAGACAGACACAATATATTGATTAGTAAATATACAAATACATTTATATAATAAAAACACAAACACATATTTACAAGTTACATTTACAGTTTGATATTATTTACACGGATGAATTTCATAAAGGTTTCAAGAAACTCAGGATCGGGGAGGAGGTAGGTAAGGAGGGATTGAAAGTTAATTGGGAGGGGGATAATCAGTCATAATAAAACATCCTCGCAACCATTTGCATTAATAATAATAGTAGGATACTAATGATTGATTGAACTGATTGAACTTGTTAACCCTTCTAGAGCCGCGCAGTTTCTTAAGGTGATGTCAGACAGTCAGAGCCTGCAGGAGTCGCAGAACCTCTCAATGTTTCTCGCGACACAGAACAAGATTAGAGACACTGTGAAGGACGCTTTAGAAAAGATTAACGGTAAGAACTGATGGACTTATTTTGATGAAATTTTATTGGGTCTTATTCAAGAGAGGCCGCGTAAAGAGTTCACGAAACCGACGTGCTTGTATGGAATTGTTTGTCGGGATCGTAACTTGTGGAAATGAATTGTCTTTGTCTGCTTATGGGCACAGTATAATAAATAGTACTACATACAGTACGGGCACTCCCTGCCTCCCTCAGCAAGTGCGGCTCCCCCGCTCTCGGTTACCTCTCAGTGACGTCAGTACAAATAAAGCAGCGTCGCACGTCTCATCTCACTCACACAAGCATGGTGCGCGTGCACGTACACGAGTTTCAGCTGTGCGCGAAGCAAGGCGCTTTTTCCTATGAAGTGTCCGAGGTGTGGTATGGGAGATAGACGTGACTTTATGTATGTTTTTTTTTTTATTTTATTTGTAATATTATTACTCTTGTAGTATTATTACACAGTAAAGTGTTTGTAAGGAAAGAAAGATAAAGAAAATTAAACAGAAAAGTAAGAAATAAATAAAATTACTGGCCCAATTTGGTCTTTCATTTTACCACTAGATGGATGGCGTTAGGAGAGACGAAGTTCGCCGGGTCAGCTAGTACTGGAAAAGATTAATATGTATATTTTTTTTCTCAGGCTACGAGGATCTTCTATCGGATGTGGTGAACATTTGCGTTCACATGTTCGAAACGAGGATGTACCTGACTCCCTCTGAGAAGCACATGCTTGTCAAGGTAAGCTGTTGTTTTATTTGGCTAATCTGGGCAGGCAAAGGAACTTAGTCCATACAGCTATGTCTTTAATAGTACTTTCTTAGTTAAAAGATTTTATTTTTAACCAACTTCAAAAAAGTAGGTTATCAGTTTGACCTGTATGTATGATTATGTATGTTTGTCCGCGATTATCTCGCGTTTGGCTTAATTGATTTTGATGCGGTCTTCAGTAATGTATTTCTTACATTCAGGAGAAGATTTTAGTACCTATTTTAACCGACTTCAAAAAAGAGGAAGGACTCAGTTGATGTATGTGTCAGTTTATTGAAGGCAGGTTCCTTTTTTGTAAAAAACAAAAAAATATATTCATAATCTAACTCATTGAATAATTGAATAGTCGATGAGAGGGGGTGGTATTTTATACCGTCACCACCGATTACCACCCCACGGCAATGAGTTTGGTTTATTTTTTTTATTTTAATTTAGCCTGCTAAGTGTCCCCCTGCTGGGTAAAGGCCTCCCCCCTAGTTCTCCAAGCCAACTCCGGCCAGTTCTCCAGATAGGAATCGAGATCGTCCCGCCATCTATTCCTCAGTCTTCCATGTTTGCGTCTGCCACTAGGAACCCACTCGGTTGCGATTCTCGTCCACCTGTCCGGGTCCAAGCGGCAGACGTGATCGGCCCAGGGCCCAGTTCCACTTGAGTCTGGCAGTCAAGACATTGTTATTTATTTCAGGTAATGGGCTTCGGCCTGTTCCTGATAGATTCAGAGATCTGCAACATCAACCGCATGGACCAGAAGAAGAAGATACGTCTGGACCGCATCGATCGCATTTTTAAGGTGAATAAAAGCGCCTCTGTTCATATGTTTGCTTACTTATTGAAAACTACTCAACGGATTTTGATGCGTTTTCTATACCAATATTATAAAGAGGAAAGATTCGTTTGTTTGTTTGTTTGTTTGTTTGTAACGAATAGGCTCCGAAAATACTGATCCGATTTGAAAAATTCTTTCACTGGTAGGAAGCTACACTGTCCCCGAGTGTCATAGGCTATTTTAGATTTTCAAAAAAATTAGGGACCCTTACTTACACTCAAATAATGTAACCCAAGGTGCAATATTTTTTCCGTTGTTTACATATTTTGACAGGTGGTTTGTTGTTTGTTTTTTTATTCGCCTATTCTGGGCAGTCAAAAGAACATAGTCTATAGAGCCAAGTAGTATCATATATTCTATGGCGTAACGAAGTAAGCCGGGACAGCTCGTTTGTTAATAAATAGAGTGATTCAAGAGGAAGGTTTTTAATCAGAATACATGCATAAATTACTTATAGGTTAGGCGGTGCGAAGTTCGCCGTGTCGACTAGTATTGATTTGATGGTATGGAAATTAATTGAAAATTATTTTTATTTTCGCAGAACCTGGAGGTGGTACCGCTTTTCGGCGACATGCAGATAGCTCCGTTCAACTACATAAAGCGTTCCAAACACTACGATCCGAGCAAGTGAGTTTTATGCGCGTTTTTTTTACCTAGGGAATAGGTCCTTCGAGCCGGATTTGCAGAAGTACACAGTCGCCATCATCATCATTGTCTGATGTATAGTGGCGTAACACTTAAGAGAGAAGAAGAAGAAGAAAAAATAATCTAGTTTTATCACGTCGCTATCAGATGGCGCCTGCAAAAGCTTAAAGGTCAAGTTGAAATGAATAATTGAAGGCTCAAAATAAAATTGAAACGTGTCAAAAGTCAGTCAAATAGTTTTTGTTTTAAACTTTTTAAGTTAATTTGAACTGATTTGAATTACTTACCTATGTCTATTCATTTAGACAACCCAGACCATCTACGGGCGTATGACGAAACTATTTTTTTAATGTCACTTTGAAAACCCCCCATTGGTCCGTTTCAAGACAACCTGGCCAAGATGTATAATAATAATAATAATAACAAATGACACTCACAGCCCCTAACTAGGCAGAACCTGTATCTAGGGTGCCCGAAACACACAGAGACGAACATTACACCTAGAGCGGAAACAAACATCGATATTCATCATATCAATATTCGCCCCGCCCGGGAATCGAACCCACATGCACACGCTTACTCAGTCCACATCACTGCCAACTGAGCCACGGAGCAGTCAGTGTATTCAGTTTATTGATTTTTGTACAATAAAGCGTTGATAAATTAAAGATGGCCGCTGTCGTCGTCGGCGCAGCCGGCGTCCCCGCAGTGCGACCTGATGGTGCACCTGCCGCAGATCAGGGAGGAGCACCAGATCTACATCTCCGAACTGGCGCGCTACAGTAATGAGGTCAGTTATATATAATATAGTCATAGTTGGGGCACAGAAAAAACATTCTAACTGCGTTCTCATAAAGCTCAAGTTAGCGTGCTCGTAGCACAATATAATAATTAAAAAAAAAAAAAACAAAAAAAAAACTTTATTCAATATAGGATACAAGATATCACCTATTGAAAGTCAATTAGACTACATATCTCATTAGTATTGATACCTTATTTGGTAAAGTATCCTATACTGTGAGAGGCGAGGTAGTTCAGGGTGCCCACCAATTGGCTCAGGCGAACAAATGTTTGCCTTGCCTTACGACCATGGTCGCCTGGAGAGGCCCCCATATAGCTCGCTCTATTTTGTTTACCTACAGCGATAATAGCCTAAACACCATTCGAATTATAAATATGAACTGGCGCGTTACCGTAATGAGGTTAGTTATAGTCATAGTTGGGACATAGAATATCGGTTTTTCCTGTTCCCATTTCTTAGTGCTTTCCTACACTCCCTAAGAAACCCACATGCAAAATTTCAGCCCGCTAATTTCCGCTCTGCGTTGTCAGTCAGTCAGTCAGATACGGAAGAGTTTTATATTGATACATACACCATCAACAGGTGACAACCACATTTAAAGAGCTCTGCCTGCGCGCACTCCAGCTGGTGTCAGGCTGGTGTTCCGTGGTCGCCGAGCTGTGATCTAGCATTCATGCGATAATGACCCGTGTCGTTACGCGAAAGCGCGTCTGCGGCGTTTAAGGACGTCACCGAGCTTATCTATGATGTAGAATCTATCCCTCTTATTCATAAAAAGTTATAGAGCATTTTAGTTATTTGACGTATGTCAATTTAGACTGGATGTCACGTATTTACCATACAACAAACCAGAGAAGTAGACCTCCAGTAACGCTGCTTAAAATCTACTGTATCTTTATGAATAAGACGGTAAAAATATATATAGTCGCCACCTTATTAGAAACATCCTGTATATTGTACACGGTGTTTCTGACAAGGCAACTTTTAGTATACAAAATATACCATCAACAGGTCACAACGACATTCAAGGAGGCCGGCTCTGACGCTGAAAACAAAGCAGTAACGGAACTCTGCCTGCGCGGACTCCAGCTGGTGTCAGGCTGGTGTTCCGTGGTCACCGAGCTGTGCTCGTGGAAGCTGCTGCATCCTACAGACCACCAGACCAACGCCAGGTGCCCGCCACAGGCTGAGGAGTACGAGAGGGTGAGTAACACACGCACACACACACAAGCTCCGTCCCGTCCATGAGCTTTCACGACAGATGTCCTTAAATAGCTTCGTCGCATAGGATTGAGATCTCTAGCTGAGAAGAGAGAGAAGTAATCACTTAAGGCGGTAAGTCACGGTATGGCGCGAAATTCAAATTTTTTCGCGTATTTTAATTATTCTGGCGAAAGTATTCATTTTTAATAAAGTTTTAATGAATTCGCGTATGTAAAAAACCATTTCCCACATTGTAATACAACGTTTTTCGAAGACAGACCTACTAATTTTGTGTCTAAGGACCTAACTTGATTTTTGGCCTTTATGTCCTTAGGCACAAAATCAGTAGGTCTGTCTTCTAAAAACGTTGTATTACAATGTGGGAAATGGTTTTTTACATACGCGAATTCATTTACCGTATTATTCATAAAGATACAGTAGGTTTTAAGTAGCCGTAATGTAGGTCTACTTCTCTGGTTTGTTTTATGATAAATACGTGACATCCAGTATAAATTGACATACGTCAAATAACTAAAATGCTCTTTAACTTTTTATGAATAACAGGGTTAAACTTTTAAAAATATGTATACTTTCTCCAGAATAAATAAAAAACACGAAAAAATTTGAATTTCGCGCCATAGCGAGAGTTACCACCTTAAAGCATTGTCACCAAACGCAAAAAAAGAAGTAGCTAAACCCAAGGTGACGAAGTATTACTCAGGGGCAAACGGTCAAAGGGTTATGTTAGGGTTTTATTTCGTACCGGATATGTGTCTTGATCGGGATGAATTTGAATCTGGATAAATCTAAATCTGGATCTGGATACAACTGAGTCCGATCCAACATTCAAAGAATGCAATTTTTTCTGCTTGTTGCCACGTAAATGTATTTTCAGCTATAATATCTAAGAAATATACATATAAATAACTGCTTTGACTTCAACCTGACGCCCCACATTGTTGTCAGACGAGCTGGGAAAGGTTGCGGGAGTAATCTGGATATAGGCCGGCCAAGCCGGTGTGGTGATCTGTGGGAGAAGCCTCTGAGCGGCAGTGGTATCTTTCGGATAAAATTATGATGGCATCATCAAACTTATTATAAAAATATTCAACAGGCAACCCGCTACAACTATTCGCCCGAAGAGAAGTTCGCAATGATAGAAGTAATAGCGATGATCAAAGGTTTGCAAGTCCTGATGGCTCGTATGGAGACGGTGTTCGCCGACGCAGCAAGGAGGTCGATTTATGCCGAAATGCAGGACTTTGTGCAGCTTATTATGAGGGAGCCTTTGAGGAAGGCAATCAAGAATAAAAAGGACCTTATTCGGAGGTGAGAAGAACTGTTTTGCTTGATATATTATTATTCAGATTCAGAATGTGAGATTTGATGGTTTTCTTCTATAACAACTTCGACACTACCTTTATTATGGATCTGTCAGAATAGTCAGTGCTGCATTAATGCTATTGCATTGCTTGCTACTTAAGCTGAGTCAGAGCTATTTTTTGACCTCTACACGCGAAACACTTTAATTTTTTTTGTATTGCATAATAGCTGTTGTTTTTTTGTAATACAGTCTAGGGCATAAGAGACTATAGAGAAATCTGTTACGCCCTCCTAGACAGCAACTGTACCATACCTAACAATTTTCCCAAAGTCACATTGTATGAATGTCTCAAAAATGTTCTATACATTTGTTCAGTTTACAGAGTCTCCGTAACAGATAATGTTTATATGCGATTGCGATCATAATAATGGAAAATTGTTAGTTATGGTGATCTGAATCTATATCATATTAGTAACACCCTGTATACTAACCTGTATGTTACACCCAGTATAATAGTGTGTCACCAGTTACCTGTCGTTTTGCTCAGGCAAAGTCCCTTAATCCTTCTTTACCATTAACGTCAGAAACACTTATACTAAACTAACTTCAATGTTACACCCAGTATAATAGTGTCGGTGCGCGAGACGTGCGGCGACTGGGCTCGAGGCTGCGAGCCGCAGCAGGACCCCGCATTGCGCGGGAAAAAGGATTCCGACGCCAACTTCACTATCAAAGTGCCCAGGCGGAACGTGGGTTAGTGAACACAATCATACACACACACACACATAAACATGCATAATCCTGTAGCAGTTATATTATCGTCATAGAAAGACATCTACACGTTCATTTTTTTATCGTGGCGGAAACTTTCAGGGCTTAGTCTTTGCATGATATATGACTCGAATAAATTATTAAAAAAAATTTTTTTGACATTTGAAAAAAACTTATTTAAGGCCGATGGACCCCTTGTTCACACCCCTGCGCATTGCCCTCCACCCCCTGACTCGTCTGGCACCAGCTAAGCCACCGTAGGTCATTGTCAGTGCAGAAGCTATCAAAATTTGATGCGTCGTCACCATGTGACCATTTCTATTTGAATGGCCATCGAATCATACGAAATTTGGTTTTTAATTTCTCCAAATAAAAATGTTTCTAATCTTGTTTACGTTCTTTATCTCGTCACAGTGTAGCATTATGTACTTTAATTTCAAACTCGGAACTTAAAAACTATTTAAGCTCAAACAAAACCTTCTAAAACCTCTCAGGTCCATCAACGACCCAGCTGTACATGGTCCGCACGCAACTTGAAGCCCTCATCTCGGACAAGTCGGGCTGCAGGCGAACCCTGCGCAAAGACCTGGACGCGGGCACGCTGCAGCAGATCGAGGCCTTCCACCGGCAGAGCTTCTACTGGAACTACCTTCTCAACTTGTCAGGTCAGTCAGTCAATCAGTCAGTCAGTCCTCATCTCGGACAAGTCGGGCTGCAGGCGAACCCTGCGCAAAGACCTGGACGCGGGCACGCTGCAGCAGATCGAGGCCTTCCACCGGCAGAGCTTCTACTGGAACTACCTTCTCAACTTGTCAGGTCAGTCAGTCAATCAGTCAGTCAGTCCTCATCTCGGACAAGTCGGGCTGCAGGCGAACCCTGCGCAAAGACCTGGACGCGGGCACGCTGCAGCAGATCGAGGCCTTCCACCGGCAGAGCTTCTACTGGAACTACCTGCTCAACTTGTCAGGTCAGTCAGTCAATCAGTCAGTCAGTCCTCATCTCGGACAAGTCGGGCTGCAGGCGAACCCTGCGCAAAGACCTGGACGCGGGCACGCTGCAGCAGATCGAGGCCTTCCACCGGCAGAGCTTCTACTGGAACTACCTGCTCAACTTGTCAGGTCAGTCAGTCAATCAGTCAGTCAGTCCTCATCTCGGACAAGTCGGGCTGCAGGCGAACCCTGCGCAAAGACCTGGACGCGGGCACGCTGCAGCAGATCGAGGCCTTCCACCGGCAGAGCTTCTACTGGAACTACCTTCTCAACTTGTCAGGTCAGTCAGTCAATCAGTCAGTCAGTCCTCATCTCGGACAAGTCGGGCTGCAGGCGAACCCTGCGCAAAGACCTGGACGCGGGCACGCTGCAGCAGATCGAGGCCTTCCACCGGCAGAGCTTCTACTGGAACTACCTTCTCAACTTGTCAGGTCAGTCAGTCAATCAGTCAGTCAGTCCTCATCTCGGACAAGTCGGGCTGCAGGCGAACCCTGCGCAAAGACCTGGACGCGGGCACGCTGCAGCAGATCGAGGCCTTCCACCGGCAGAGCTTCTACTGGAACTACCTGCTCAACTTGTCAGGTCAGTCAGTCAATCAGTCAGTCAGTCCTCATCTCGGACAAGTCGGGCTGCAGGCGAACCCTGCGCAAAGACCTGGACGCGGGCACGCTGCAGCAGATCGAGGCCTTCCACCGGCAGAGCTTCTACTGGAACTACCTGCTCAACTTGTCAGGTCAGTCAGTCAATCAGTCAGTCAGTCCTCATCTCGGACAAGTCGGGCTGCAGGCGAACCCTGCGCAAAGACCTGGACGCGGGCACGCTGCAGCAGATCGAGGCCTTCCACCGGCAGAGCTTCTACTGGAACTACCTGCTCAACTTGTCAGGTCAGTCAGTCAATCAGTCAGTCAGTCCTCATCTCGGACAAGTCGGGCTGCAGGCGAACCCTGCGCAAAGACCTGGACGCGGGCACGCTGCAGCAGATCGAGGCCTTCCACCGGCAGAGCTTCTACTGGAACTACCTGCTCAACTTGTCAGGTGGTGGTGGCTCGTCAATGGTTCCCGGTGTACTTTCCAAAAACGCCGAGACGGCCACCGGGGGAAACGTATTTTGTTTTCTTCTTTTATCAAGAAAAAAAGGTCAGTCGCTGGTATGTGAGGAGTGAGTGAATAAGGCAGTGACTGTGTGAGAAAGTGAGTGAGTAATTTAATAAGTGAATACGCTGAGCTTGCTTTAAAAAATCTTAATGCGCAGGTGTAACTCCTGGCATAGTCTTCTATATCTACCAATTCATTATCAGACTGTTTCGTGGCTCAGTTGGCAGTGATGTGGACTGAGACGCGGGTGCACCGGATGCGATTCCCGGCGGGTTGAACATTGTTTTGATGAATATAGATGTATGTTTCCCGGTCTGGGTGTAATTTTAATCTCTGTATATGTTTCGGGCACCCTAGATACAGGTTCATCCTAGGTAGGAGCTCTGGGCGTTATGTGTTATTATTATTATTATGATTAATGCATAGTACACATACATTAAACAAAGTCCCTTCCGCTGTATGTCTGTCGCTATACATGCTTAAATCATTAAAATTGTGCAACAGAATTGGATGCTTTTGTTTAAATGTATAGATTGATTAAGGAGGAAGATTTATATGTATAATACATGCACCAAATAGTAATAGGTTTGTAGGTATGAAGTTCGTCGGGTCGACTAGTTTTTATAATAAGTTTGAAGATGTCATCATAATTTTATATAATTTTTCACTGGTCACTGGAGACGAGCCAGTTTAGCGATCTGTAGGGGAGGCTTAGTCCGTTAGTGGAAGTCTTCCATGATTATGATGATGGATTACGTATAAAATTGTTCCCAGATTCGCTACAAAAGTGCTGCGACCTCTCCCAGCTGTGGTATCGCGAGTTCTACCTGGAAATGACTATGGGCCGCAAAGTTAACGTAAGTTTGACACACACGCACACATACATTCTCATTCCACGAGCAGAAGAGAAAGACAAGTGAGAATTAGAAGTACATAATTTACTTTCTAGAAGTAGATCGGAAGGCGGACTGCGAAAGTATCAGGCGCAAAAGGTCATAAGACTGAGGTTTTTAGTTGGAAGTGGATTTATCTGGATCTGGATAGATATAGGTCTAAAATACCCAGTGATAAAAATGTATTCCCTCACCAGAAATGCACAGTACGTCACCAGCACAACGAGGAGTGCAACGATCTAATAACGATGGAGAAGAGGATCCAGTTTCCCATAGAGATGTCCATGCCGTGGATCCTGACCGACCACATACTGAAGAGCAAGGAGCCTGCTATGATGGAGTAAGTTTCTCTGACAATATCAAAAAGTACCTTATTTGGAAAGCTTATTACAATGTTAATGATTATGCAAACAAAGACTTATGGAATTTGGTTTTCTTGCTCTTATGGTTATGTATAATATTTTGTTCATTGTATTGTTTGTTACCATTGTAGTGTTGACATGTAGTATTTACGAGCTGTTTCGGCTAACTTCTTACGCCATAGAATTTGATAATGCTAAAGACTTGGCTCTATGGACTTTTTTCTTTTGACTGCGCAGAATGAGCGAATCCATTGTGTTTTACTAACTTTCTCGATTTTTTTCCATTATTTCTCACCTTTTAAACCTTTCCTGCAGTGGTAGCATGACGGACAATTTGTCGTATCTATCTGTCACTTTTGTCGATCATCTCCATACATTTTCCCGCATTTGAATGTCAAAAGCGATCAAAAGTGACTGAAAGATTCGACAAATAGTTCTTCCTATGGCTGGCTACGACAAACATTAAAACAACAGCTGACCAACATCAGCTCAATCGTCCCGGCCGTTCTCGAGTTTTTGCGAGACTAACGAACCACGATTCATCACACTGATATTATAAAAGCAAAAGTTTGTGTGTATGTTTGTTACTTCCTCACGTCTAAACGTTTGAAGCTATTTCAATGAAATTTAGTATGGAGTTAGCTGACACCCTAGATAAACACATCTGCTACTTTTTACTACGATTAAACCGCGGGTAATAATGCGGGGCACAGCTAGTCTAAAAAAAAAATAGATACTGTAAATAACAGTCATTCAAAATTTCCAGATACGTCCTCTACCCTCTCGACCTGTACAACGACTCGGCGCAGTACGCGCTGACGGTGTTCAAGAAGCAGTTCCTGTACGACGAGGTGGAGGCGGAGGTGAACCTCTGCTTCGACCAGTTCGTGTACAAGCTGTCCGAGCAGGTGTACGCGCACTACAAGCAGCTGGCTGCCAGGTGAGGGGGGTGCTGGTGCCTCTTGGTGCCAGGTAAGGGGGGGCCTCTTGGTGCCAGGTGAGGGGGGCTGCTGGTGCGTCTTGGTGCCAGGTGGAAGGGGCTGCTGGTGCCTCTTGGTGCCAGGTGTGGGGGGCTGCTGGTGCCTCTTGGTGCCAGGTGTGGGGGGCTGCTGGTGCCTCTTGGTGCCAGTTGTTGGGGGCTGCTGGTGCCTCTTGGTGCCAGGTGTGGGGGGCTGGCGCAGTACGCGCTGACGGTGTTCAAGAAGCAGTTCCTGTACGACGAGGTGGAGGCGGAGGTGAACCTCTGCTTCGACCAGTTCGTGTACAAGCTGTCCGAGCAGGTCTACGCGCACTACAAGCAGCTGGCTGCCAGGTGAGGGGGGCTGCTGGTGCCTCTTGGTGCCAGGTAAGGGGGGGCCTCTTGGTGCCAGGTGAGGGGGGCTGCTGGTGCCTCTTGGTGCCAGGTGTGGGGGGCTGCTGGTGCCTCTTGGTGCCAGGTGTGGGGGGCTGCTGGTGCCTCTTGGTGCCAGTTGTTGGGGGCTGCTGGTGCCTCTTGGTGCCAGGTGCGGGGGCTGCTGGTGCCTCTTGGTGCCAGGTGTGGGAGGCTGCTGGTGCCTCTTGGTGCCAGGTGTGGAAGGCTGCTGGTGCCTCTTGGTGCCAGGTGTGGGGGGCTGCTGGTGCCTCTTGGTGCCAGGTGATGGGGGCTGCTGGTGCCTCTTGGTGCCAGGTGAGGAGGGTTGCTGGGGCCTCTTGTTGCCAGGTGAGGGGGGCTGCTGGGGCCTCTTGTTGCCAGGTGGAGGAGGGCTGTTAGTGCCTCTTGGTGCCAGGTAAGAGGGGCTGCTGGGGCCTCTTGGTGCCAGGTGAGGGTGGCTGTTGGGGCGTCTTGGTGCCAGATTAGGGGGGCTGCTGATGCCTCTTGGTGCCAGGTGTGGGGGGCTGCTGGGGCCTCTTGGTGCCATTTTGAATTTTATTACTTGTGTAAAAAATAGAAATATTGCCGCAAATTTCAAGTTGATCGCAGTGTACTTATAGCTCCTAAAGTTACTCAACAAGGGACGCTGTTGCCTCTCCTTAGTTTAGTTTTACGACATTCATGGAAGGAGATGGGGTGGCGGTATTCTATGCTGCCCGCTAGCCTGACGCGGTGCTAAGGCGTCGACTTGTTATGTAGATACTATGACAGTATAACACCCACACTGACACACAGTGCGCCCGGCGTCACAGCATTGTGCGACTGCGCCGTGGCTCAGTTTGCAGTGATGTGGACTGAGTAAACGTGTGCACCCGGGTTCGATTCCCGGGCGGGGCGAATATTGATATGAGGAATATCGATGTTTGTTTCCGGTCTGGGTGTGATGTTCGTCTCTGTGTGTGTTTCGGGCACCCTAGATACAGGTTCTTCCTAGTTAGGGGCTCTGAGTGTAATGTGTTACTATTATTATTATTGTAGTTTTGACTGAACCCCTTGTCGTGTGGTATCGCAGCATGCTGCTAGACAAGCGGTACCGCGCGGAGTGCCAGGCGCGTGGCGCGGGCCCCGGCCCCGCGGCCGGCCGCTACGCCTCGCTGCTGCGCCAGCGGCACGTCGCGCTGCTGGGGCGGCACGTCGACCTCTCCACTCTGGTATGTTGTAGTCTATTGAAACTTTCTTGTTTATTATTATACGCCGCTCACATAAGGAATATAAGATTAGGCCAGGGGGTAAAGGGATCTGGAGGGGGTCGCGGAGTTGAACATAACGATCCAAAGATCACCCGTGACCCCCTTGCTAACAGCCGAGGAGGACACCGGCGGGGTTGTAGCTGGTACGAACCCCACATTACCCTCAGGCTCCCCCCGGGGCTGCAGGGTACTCGTTAGGAGTTTCCCCGCCATAAAAAAGGGGGTAAAGGGATGTATGTGTGAGGGTTGTAACTGCACCCGAAGCAGAATATTTTTACCCCATTGTTTAGCTTGCTTGCTAGTTTTTATCCATTGTTCTATAAACATAAACTCGGCTAAACGTGATGAGCTGGTGCCTCCGCCAGGCGTGAGATTAAGTTACATTTTATATTTAAAAAAAAATACAAGTTTTTTTTCCATATAATTTGTGTGTGTAGGTGGCGCAACGCATAAACGCCGACATGCACCGCGCCCTCGACGCGGCCGTGGCCAAGTTCGAGGCCGGGGACATCACGGGCGTTGTTGTGAGTATTTTTATGTAGATTTACTAGAAGCTCACACTGCGAACTTCGTACCGCCTTGCGTTCTCTATTTTTAACCGACTTCAAAAAAGCAGGTTATCAGTTTGATGTATGTATGTATGTATGTATGCATGTTTGTCCGCTATTATCTCGTTTGGCTAAACCTGGTAACTATTTTTACCGACTTCACAAAGAGGAAGTGCTCAGTTGATGTATGTGTCACTTTATTGAAGGCGGGTTCCTTTTCAGTAATAAAGAAATTATTGATTACGAGCTGTCCCGGCTTACTTCGTTACGCCTTCGTTACGCCATAGAATATAAGATACTACTAAAGACTTGGCTCTATAGACTATGTTCTTTTGACTGCCCAGAATTGGCGAATAAAAAAATAAACAACAAAAACAAACCACCTGTCAAAATATGTAAACAACGGAAAAAATATTGCACCTTGGGTTACATTATTAGAGTTTAAGTAAGGATCCCTATTTTTTTTTGAAAATTTGATATAGCCTATGTCACTCGCGGATAGTGTAGCTTCCTACCAGTGAAGGAAATTTTTCAAATCGGTTCAGTATTTCCGGAGCCTATTCGTTACAAACAAACAAATCTTTCCTCTTTATAATATTGGTATAGATTTATTTTTTCCAAATTAACGAACCAGTCTTCAATAAACTGACACATACACACATCATTTGAGCATTTCCTCGTTTTAAAGTCGTTTAAAATTGGTACTAAAACCTTCTCCTGAATATAACAAATACTACTATTGCTAATACTAAAGGAGGTTATCAGTTTGACTTGTATGTTTGTATGTATGTTTGTTCGCGATTATCTCGAGTTTGGCTGAACCGATTTTGATGCGGTTTTCACAAAAGTAATTGTTACATTAAGAAGGTACAGTGGCGGTCTAGGAGGCCGTAACAGATTTGTCTATGGCTTCGTCAGCCCTAGACTGTATTGCCAAAGAACAATAGCTATTTTGCAATACAGAAAAACCGGAAGTGCTACGGCGACCTAGACCGCCACTGTACCTATTTTAACCGATTTCGGAAAACAAAAAGTTCACAGTTTGTGTATGCGTTAAATTATTGAAGACGGGTCTTTAAAAAAAATATTAAGTTTTAAGTAAATTTAATATATTAACCCTGTTATTCATAAAAAGTTAAAGAGCATTTTAGTTATTTGACGTATGCCAATTTAGACTGGATGTCACGTATTAACCATACGTCAAACCAGAGAATATGACCTCCAGTAAAGCTACCTGAAAACTACTGTATATTTATGAATAACACTGTTAATATTTAACCCTAAAAGGAGCTGGAAGGTCTGATAGCAGTGAACAGACTCTGCCACAAGCTCCTAAGCCGCTACCTCACTCTGGACGAGTTCGAGTGGATCCTCAGAGAGTCTGACCACGGCGTGCTCGCTCCCTACGGAAGACTCACTTTGCACGTCTTTTGGGAGCTGAACTACGATCTCTTGCCGAATTACTGCTATAATGCAGCTACTCAGAGGTGAGTACTAAGTTCTAAGAGGACTGGGCCCTTAGTCTCATCGCGCAAAACGGCAACTATCGAATAAAAGTAGAATAAAAATAGTACGTTAATCGCAAGAAAATACACATTTGGTAGTCTCGTTATCAATTTTGCTATAACAATAGCATTAGTATCGCAACAGATTGGAATTGACCAAAAAGGGTAGTCTGCTCCTTATTAAGATAATGTTATGATTACGTTCGACTGACATTATATATGTCAATATTGATTGATATTAAGTGACAGTTGCACTGCGCCCGTTCCAATTTCGTCTATAAAACAGGATTCACTATTTAGGTAAAAAAAATCCAGATTATTCTTTATCTTGCTATTCATATTCTATTGCTATACTATAATGATCGATCAAAGTATTGAGACTCGCAATGTTTGACCCAATCGTAGTAGAGTAATAGTAGAATAGAAGTTTAATCGTAAGTTTAAGAGACTAGAGTTCCTGGAAGTTATTGACTAGTTCGTGTGGCAGCCATATGAATGTCAGGCCATGGTGTCTTTCGTCTGTGATGATTATTATGTCGATGTTGATGGTTTAATGATGGCGACGTTCATTTTAACGGTTTAGCGTCGCGTTAGAGCGATTTGATGTCACATGCGCTTCTTTTTCGTTGCGTATAGGAGCGCCGTCTGTTTGACCTAGCCTTTAAGGATGAATGATACACTTTATTGTATTCAAATACAGATATACTTTAACAATTTGCATAGTAAGGTGACAATGGCGACTAAGGGTGCATTCACGTACAAAGCTGGTAATAAGCGCTTGTTAGCGCAGCGTAGGACGTCCACCGACCAGATGGACGCATGATCTGCGCAAGGCTGCGGGTCCACGCTGGATGCAGGCCACCTGCGATCGGTACAGACGGAGAGCCTTGAGGGAGGCCTATGTCCAGCAGTGGACGTCCTACGGCTGAAATGATGATGATGATGATGATATCGTCTCAATGTTGGTTGTCTGTAGGTTCGTGAAGTGCCGCGGGCTGCAGTTCGCGGCGCCGGTGCAGCGCGAGCGCGCGCAGCAGGCCGGCCACGCGCTGCTGTGGGGCTCCAAGCAGCTCAGCCTGGCTTACGGCGCGCAGTACGCTCAGTACAATGGTATGACTTTTAATTTTTAACCGACTTCAAAAAAGGAGGTTATCAGTTTGACCTGTATGTATGTATGTTTGTCCGCGATTATCTGGAGTTTGGCTGCACCGATTTTGATGCGGTTTTCAGAAAAATATTCGTTACATCCAGGAGAAGGTTTTAGTACCGAATTTAACCGACTTCGGAAAAGAGGAAGTACTCAGTTTATGTGTGTGTCAGTTTATTGAAGGCAGATTCCTTTTTTGTAAAAAAGAAATTATATTTATCTCGATTCTTTTAGACTAATATTCCTGAACTTCTAAACCTTCCCTGGATCACTACGAACATTTCGATATCAAAATCATCGAAAGTAACGAACCAAAATTCATTTTATTTATATGAGTAGAAGAAGGTCGATTATAACATGAATTTATAGTAATGTATTACGATGAGAATACTCATTTAAATTCTGATCTCAGTGAGAGTTGCAATACCGCTCGAAGCGGAATAGCTTTACTCCCACGACGTCTACTCTACTTTTCATTAAATTTAAGAGACAAGATATCTCTTATCTGTAGTACGGCTGCCGCACAGTAGGCCAAAGGAACAGTAGTAAGTTCTAGTTTCTCTACTCTTATCGTGTCCAACCTTAGGTTCTTGAACTTTGAACTGATTCTCTTCCCTACTTTCAGCCTTTGTAGTTTTGTACGGTCTGCTAGTGTCCTTTCTTCTGTGGCTAGATACGCGGTCTGATGTGTCCGATATCTGCGCTGATTGCTGACATAAATGATACCACTCAATCAACTTTAACCGAGTATATAGTCCAAAATAACCTACGAACAACAATACTCAGGAAGCGTAACTCTCCTACAAAACCGCTTCCATTTTGGTTCCACTTACGCACACACAGTAACTCCTTTTGCAACAAACACTCACACATTCTCATAGACAAGCTTGCACGCTATTGGCCGCTTCGCTCGCGTCTGTCGACAAAGCCGCGAGCTAGCCCCCTGCTTTTGGCTGGTACATACTATCGCTACTAAATGGCGGTCAAGTGTTATTTTACAAAATATTTATTTAAAGGTGATATTAGATTTTTTTTTGTCTTTATGGCTCCTTCAACACTTTATAATGCACGAAGGCATATTTGTGAAGATAAAACACGGTCAGAAATACCCAAAAACACAGTAATATGCTCCCGACGCTGCAGCCAAACGACTGAAGGTGCCACTAAGAACTGCATGGTGTCCGTAACCTAAGCCTCGTCCACCGGGGCTTCTTTTCCGTGTGAGCATTTTATTGGGCTAGTTACGTTTCTTGAGTATTTTTGTTCGTAGAAAATAAATAATTTTTGATGGAGCTTCACTAAAATGTAGGGCAACGATAAAGTGATTATTGGACAAGTTATAAAACGTAGAGCGTGCTCGTACAGGGTTCGTGGGCCCGCAGCACTTCCACGCGCTGGTGCGCCTGCTGGGCTACCAGGGCGCGGCGGTGGTGGTGTCGGAGCTGCTGGGCGTGGCGCGCGGCCTGCTGCACGGCACGCTGGCGCAGTTCGTGCGCGCGCTCAGCCACGCCATGCCGCGCCACTGCAAGCTGCCGCGCTACGACTACGGCAGCAATGGTCAGTGTTGCTGTTGCTTTTTATAATATTCGCCCCTTCTGGACAGGCAGTGGAACACAGTCCATACAGCCAAGTCTTTAGTAGTGTTATGTTTTTTAACCGACTTCAAAAAAGGAGGTTATCAGTTTGACCTGTATGTATGTATGTATGTATGTCCGAGATTATCTCGCGTTTGGCTGAACCAATTTTGATGCGGTTTTCAGAAATGTACTTGTAACATTCAGGAGAAGGTTTTAGTACCTATTTTAACCGACTTGGAAAAAGAGGAAGTTTTCAGATTATATATGTGTCAGTTTGTTGAAGGCGGGTCTCTTTTTCATAACCTAACTCATTGAAATGCGTTTTCATAACCTAACTCATTGAAATGCGAGTGTAGCCTCATATTTCAATATTCGCAAAGCGAATTCATTTATACGAAGCGCCTTCATTTATTTCTTATTTTACTACACTATTCCATAAAGATCACATTATTACACTAATTTCACCACACCGTAATAGACACAAAAAACTTTAGAAAATTGAGAAACAATTTCTCAGCAACGGTGAGCCGACTGATTGACGACCGATCCATCGCCCGACTGACCCACCGCCCGACCGACCTACCGCTCGACCGACCGACTGCCCGACCGGCCTACCGCCCGACCGACCCACCGCCCGACCGACCCACCGACCCACCGCCCGACCGACCCACCGCCCGCCCGACCGACCCACCGCCCCACCGCCCGACTGACTGACTGACAACTTTATTTGGCAAAGTTTTAATCACAAAAACTGTATTTCACGGGTCTAAAACTGCGAATTGATTCAAAAAACTAATATTTTTCTTTGTGTCAATCAAGAGCTTACTAAAAATAAAGATTTTTGTCTGGCAGGTGTGCTGGGCTACTACCACGCTCAGCTGACTGACATAGTTCAGTACCCGGACGCGAGGACGGAACTATTCCACGCGTTCAGAGAGCTCGGGAACATCATACTGTTCTGTATGCTGATCGAACAGGTTTGTGAACCTTTTAGTGAACCTAAATAGTCCATTTTGAAGTAAAATTAAAACTACATACATTGCTTTTTTATGCTGTGGTAAGCGATTAATACTTATATTTAGCCTCTGACTATATGAAGGGACGGCTTACCCAATATTATAAATTTTATTAACTAAAAAAGTTTACCAAATACAATACTAAAAACATAAATGAAAATAATTTTTTTTTTTTTATATAATCTTTATAAGTTAACCTATATAGGTAACTACCTATATAACATTTTGTTTTTGTTTTGAGTTTTTAATTAAACTGTGAGAGAAGAGGCCTATGTCCAGCAGTGGGCTCTTACAGGCTAATGATGATGATGAATTAACCTTAGGCGTACCTAAGAATTTTTGAGACAGCACCAAAAAAGTTATTTTATTGAGACACGGTGGCGTTCTAGGACGGCGTAAGACTTCGCGTTTGTTTTTTATTCCAAAATAGCTCTTGTTCTTCGGTAATACAGTTTAGGGCGCGCGAGAACATAGACAAATCTGTTACGCCCTCCTAGACCGCCACTGTACTATATTACCTAAAGCGTGATGCGCGGCAGTTCGCCGACTAAAAACTGTGTAAAATTACATAGAAAAGTTATAATATTACTGTGAAATTAATGTCAGGCGCTGAGTCAAGAGGAAGTGACAGATCTCCTCCACGCGGCGCCCTTCCAGAACATTCTGCCGCGTCCCTACACTGGTGGTGAGTTGATTGATATGCACGGTATTTTTTTTATCGTGGCGGAAACTTTCAAGACTAACCCTGTTATTCATAAAAAGTTAAAGAGCATTTTAGTTATTTGACGTATGTCAATTTAGACTGGATGTCACGTATTTACCATACAACAAACCAGAGAAGTAGACCTCCAGTAAAGCTACTTAAAATGTACTGTATCTTTATGAATAAGACGGTAAGTGTTTGCATGATATATGACTCGAATAAAAATGTATATATAAAAAAAATTGTCTTTTGTTTTTTTTTCTGAAAATTTCAAAAAATAAAAAACGTATTTAAAGCCGATGGACTCCTGGTTCACCCCCCTGCGCATTGCTCTTCACCCCCTGACTCGTCTAGCACCAGCTAAGCCACCGTAGGTCAATGCTCTGATGCTACAAAACGTTTTTTAGTTTTTTTTACAAAAACTCGAAGTAGCTCAAGTGAGCAAGGATAATTATTTTTCAATATTGTTTTCAGGAATCAGCTATGCCTACCGGGCGTTAAATTTTCCTTCACGATAAAAAAATAACCGCTTATAAGGCTGTGTCTTCAACGAGCAATCTGTTGGTAGGGTCCGACTGAGTTAGTGGCGTATTGGTTTAGTACGCCCTTCCATATATGTAAAACTAGCGGGCGCCCCGCGGCTTGGTCAGCGCATTTCCCTTGAAACATAAAATTCCTAATATTCCCGTAGGAATTTCGGGATAAGAAGTAGCCTTTATCCTTACTCAGGCTCTAGACTATCCATATACCAATTTTTTTTTAAATCGGTTCAGTTATTTTCTCAGGAAAGCAGGACAGGCAGACAGATAGAGTTACTTTCGCATTTATAATATTACTAGTCGACCCGGCGAACTTCGTAACGCCTAACTTTTTTCCTATTTTTTGGTGCATGCATTATATTTATAAACCTTCCTCCTGAATCACATTATCAATAAAAAAAACCGCATCAAAATCCGTTTCGTAGTTTTAAAGATTTAAGCATACATAGGGTGGGACAGACACGGAAAGCGACTTTATTTTATACTATGTATTGATGATGATATTGATTATAGTATGGATTGAGTGTCCGCAGTTTGCTAGCATTGCGCTTACTCTAAGCAATTTGCAAGCTGTTAACACTTTGCTAAATTAGTGAAATACTTTGATATATTTCAGAGGGTGAAAAGCCTGACGCAAAGCAGAAGCGGCTGGAAGCGAAATACGCCGCGCTGCAGATCGTGCAGAACGTCGACAAGTACGGCACGGCCAAGGTTAGTACACTTTCTATTTACATCGCACATTGCATTATATCTATTCGTTTTCGTACTCGATTCCTTAAGGGCTTACGCGGTGTGAAACAAACGCCACTCCCGATAAATAATGTGTTCCAAGTTCCAAATGGAACCGGGGGTTTAATTAAATAAACTAATGAAGTGGGTTCATGTGTGTGAGCGTGGACAGTTTCTATGACATTGGACGTGAATAGCTGGGTCTACGTTGTACATCAAGCTTTACAATGTCATCAGCTCCAAAGGAACTAATAGTCGGTCCATTGCAGCACGCAGACAGAACTCTATTCAGCCATCCTAGATACAGTTTCTACCCAGCTGAGCTTAGCGCTCTGATTGTGATGCATTCCTACCACACCACACATTTATACACATACAACATTTCTGTAGTTTTATTTTTGTTAGTTTAATTTTTTCAGATATTATGTTTATAATTTTAAATTTTATGTACTTATCTAAATTTAGGTCTCAATTTCACATTATTTTTTATTTTATACTGTATACTTAGTATTTATTCAAATAGCAGTCTGATTTCCGTACGTGTATCACACAATAAAGGGGCCGTCAGAATGATCTGCGTCTTATCTGGGTCGCCTGCCGGCCCAGGTGCGACATTATGCTGAGACGGTAACCTGTTTGGCTCACCGGACGCCTAGGTGTGCTTACTTGCTTAATATTATTATTTTTTCATATTATTATTATTATGAATTTTTTGTATGTCTATGTGTTTGTGAACCAAATAAACGTATTCTTTCTTTATTTCTTTCAGCAAAGCCAACTATCCCGCGAAGGCGACCTGCTGACCCGCGAGCGTCTCTGCTGCGGGCTGTCGCTGTTCTCGGTGGTGCTGCGGCGGCTGCGGGGCTGCGTGACGGCGCCGCAGTGGCCGCTGCCGCCGCCGCCGCCGCACGCGCCCGTCCACGCCGACAGCACGCAGGAGTTCCATCGGTGAGTGCTGCGTCTGGGTGCCTGCTGCTGCTGGCTGGGGGGGCTCCTTGATGATGTCACTTGCGAAGACAGCTGTCCTGCGAAGATGACCTCAATTAGTTCCATTGGTGAGTGTTCTAGGTTACTTTTGCAGGTAGCTCCTTTGATGTTACCACTAGCGAAGCCAGTCTTCTTGCAAAGGTTACTTGAATAAATGTATTAAGAATAAATAAACGGAGAAATCAATGAAAGAACGATTGAATCAATGAAGGAATGAAAGAACGAAGGAATCAACGAAAGAACGAAGGAACAAACAAATCTTTCCTCTTTATAATATTGGTATAGATGAACGAAGAAATCAATGAAAGAACGAAGGAAACAGAGAAAGAACGAAGGAAACAGAGAAAGAACGAAGGAATTAATCGAGGAATTCAATAAAAAAAGAATTAAAGACCCGACCTAGTAACTCGCGTCCAACGTCCACGCCGACAACACGCAGGAGTGCCATCGGCGAGTGCTGCCTCTAGGTGCCTGCTGCTGCTGGCTGGGGGGGGGGATCCTTGCTGGTGTTACTAGGAGAGACAGCTGTCCTGTGAAGGCGACCTCAATGTACTGCTGCTGATCTGGGTCAGGGTTCTAGGTTACTTTTGCAGGTAGCTTCTTTGCTGTTCATGTCAGCTGACCCGTGAAGGCGACCTGAATATTCTTCTGCTGAGTTCCATCGGTGAGTGTTAGGGTGTTAGGCTGAAAATTACGAGTGGCAGGTCGAACACGCACTCCTCCAAAGTGTCAAAACGATTTTTTTTTATCGTTCTCCACTCCAAATGGATAAGCACAGTCAAGTTTTGACTTCAAGACAGTGAAGACGGAGTATAAGACGGCTTGAGCCAGGATAATCAGTGCTCGGGAACGACTTGTCCGAGTATCATACTCGATAGAGTAGCCTCCTATGGGAATGACAGCCTTTGTTCCTATGTAGTTTCTTTCCTAGAGGTGATATGAATGAATGAATGAATTGATGAATGAATTATAAAATAAAAGATTGAAAGAATTAATTATTAAACAAACAAATGAATGGGTTAGTGTAGATTCGCCAAGTGCTCATTTCGCCAAGTGTCAAACGCCGTGTATTTTCGCCAAGTAGATTTTTATTACAAAATTTTATGAAATACAGTTGGTTTCACTTATTTCTTAGGTACCTTTAAAAGTATTCATCCATGCATTTTACTTTAAAATTTATATTTAAAAGTACCAGGGCAACATAAACTAGTAGAATGTTATGTGCATGGAAAAAATAAAGTAAAGAAGTCAACAAATTGTAAGTTGTTATCTATTTAAAATTTTAAACAAGACAGCTTTATTTTATTAATAAAAGTTGTTTTATTTAAACAAAACATTATTGATATTATCGAGTTTGATGGTGGTACTGATTAAGGAAATTCACCACGAGTACCAGTGGTACAGGTTTTGGTGGTACTCGTGGTACTCGTTGAAAACTACCGGTAGCTTTATTATTCTAGCAGTTTTTTTGTTGTTACTTTTTTTCCCAGGGCTAATAAAAATATACAGTCAATGCAGACTCCACAAGTATATATGATATCAAAATTGTCATTGTTCAAAACATTTTCAATATTGGGTCAGATTTGACCAATATCCTTTATGAATGCTTCTTAAATATTGTAAAATATGTGACTCGTTCATTATCCACAAATGGCCATACCAACTGGTCTTGAGCATGAGCAACTCTCGTCCAGTGTTACTCCCGCAGCCTTCACTAGGTTGTATGAGCGCCTTGTAGAAGGTCTGCCTACTCTGCGTCTTCTTGTACGCGGTCACCACTCGATTACTTTTTGGGCATCTGCTCTCCGAGCTATTTTCCCTGCCCATTGCCACTTTAGTTTAGCAATTCTTTGGGGTATTGCGGAGACTTTAATTCTTCTGCGGATTCCATAATTTTAATTTGATTACGCAGGGAAAGTCTGAGCAAAACCATTTCTATTACCCTTTCAGTGACCATTTCTCTATTGCGTTTGCACATACTGGCACAATTTTCGTAGACATTCGCCGTTTATGTTGATGCCTAGATCTTTCCAGTTCTTGAAGATATCCTCGAGTGCAGCGTTGAAAAATCCCCGCTGCAGTAGAACAGCCTTTGAGCTGTGATCCTATAGTGTAACTTATATAGTGGCGTTTTTTTACAATCAATCGAATCAAAGGCTTTCTCATAGTTCACAAATGATTAGCAAGAGGCAGATTTTACGCTAGTGTTAAATTGGTACTGCATTAGTGAAACTAACTGTAATAATTTTGACGACTTGGCGAAAATACACGATGCAAAATAAATTATTTAATCACTTGGCGAAAATACACTCGATGTATGGAGTTGAAAAGTACTTGGCGAAATGAGTACTTGGCGAATCTACACTAAATGAATATAAGTCGTATCCTAAATTACTTAATAAAATTTTTGTTTATTTGCAGTTTGTGGTCGGCTCTGCAGTTCCTCTACTGCATCCCCGTTGGAGATACTCAGTTTACTGTCGAGTAAGTAATACAGGTTTTATTAACTAAAACAAAAACTTTACCATAACATAATATATTATCCACCTGTTTGTATTTTATACCTTGTGTTATACTGGGCCTTTTACGACACCCGAGACAGGAGGTGGGTGGTATCGTTTTACGTCAATATACATTTTTTTGTTTCAATGTTTCAATGTAAGTTCAGTACGGAACAAAATTAAAAAGTGGCAGCAAAGTATGAATAATTTCGAAAATCCGTATATTTTTTTTCTGCCAACATAATATTATTCTTATCCTTACAAACACTTGAATCTAGGCTTAAGTATCTCTCTTCAGTTTTATTGATGTTGTCCAAGCACGCACGTTGTTACGCTTGTATTGTAGGTTTTTTTAGAAAACATTCAAGCTCTTAAAAATATGGAGAGGCGTGCTACGTTACCAACCCCCGAACGAAAAATTCAGAGGGGTGTTATAATTTTAACGTGTATATCTGTCTGTCTGTCTGTCTGTGTATCAGTCTGTGGCATCGTAGAGCCCAAACGGCTGAACCGATTTTCGTTTAGTTTTTTTTGTATCATAGATAATTTCAAGCCGAGTGTTCTTAGCCATGTCTGATGAAGATCTGATCACAGTGGTTTGAAGATGATCAGCTCTTGAATAATGGATGAGAGGATCTAACTAGCTTCCTTATGTCCGATCGATTTGAAATTTGGTACCATGTTACATCTATGTTATAGAAAGTATTTGGTAAGGTAACCATGACCTGATCTGCCGTTTGAAGATGATCAGCTCTTGAATAATGGATGAGAGGATCTAACTAGCTTCCTTATGTCCGATCAATTTGAAATTTGATACCATGTTACATCTATGATATAGAAAGTATATGGTAAGGTAACCATTACCTGATCAGCCGTTTGAAGATGATCAGCTCTTGAATAATGGATGAGAGGATCTAACCACCTTCCATTTGTCCTATCAATTAAAAATTTGGTACAGTGTTACTTCAATGATATTGAAACTATATGTTAAGGTAACCATGATATTTTTAAGATGATTAGTTCTTGTTCTACTTAAGTTGATGAGGAGTCTGACTGGGTCGGGGGTTTTTAAATTTGAGTTATCGTAGTTTAATATCTACGTGTACGTTAACCAGGGAGCTGTTCGGCGAAGGTCTGCACTGGGCCGGCTGCACAATAATCGCCCTGCTGGGCCAACAGCGGCGCTTCGAGGCGCTGGACTTCTGCTACCACATCCTCAGAGTGCAGCGCGTCGACGGCAAGGACGACGTCGTCAAGGGGATCGTGAGTGTCACACACACACACACACACACACGCACACACACACACACACACACACACACACACACACGCACACACACACACACACACACACACACACACACACACACAAAGTTATTAGTAAATCAATATATACAGGGTGTTTCTGAAAAGGCGGTAATAAATCAAATGAGGGAATTAGCTCACCATATCTAACAAAGTAACATGGGTTGAAATCTCAAAACAATAACAACTGTCCCGTATATTGACCCCGTCAGCACCAATGTATGGAACAGCTGTTATTTTTTTTGAGATTTCCGACCCATGTTGCTTTGGCATAGATGTTAGTTATGGTGAGCAGAACCCCTCCTTTAATTTATTACCGCCTTGTCAGAAACACCCAGTATAAAACCCTTCCGTTACTGACTGACTGACAGACAACGCAGAGCCGAAACTACTGGGCGTAGCGAGCAAAAATTTTGCATGGAGGGTCCTTAAGGAGTGGTTGGTGAGCACTAAGAAGGGATTTTCCAAAATTGCCACGGTAACGAGAAAAAACGGGATTTTTGTGTTTATGTGAAATCTGCGCGAGTAAAATCGCGGGGCACCCTCTAGAGTAACCTACACTTAGTGCTAACCTACACTTCCCAAGGGAATCCACGTGCAAAATTTTAGCCCGTTACGCCCAGTAGTTTCGGCTCTGCGTTGTCTGTCAGTCAGTAACGGAAGAGTTTTATGTATATTGATCGTACTTATCTTCAAAACTGCAAAATAATATCTTCTGATTGCCCATTTTTGGCTTTGCTTAATTTGATCGGAACATGTGTGTTAATATAAACTGTTTGAATGATATTTCCAGCCTCTAAAGCGTATGGTGGACCGCATCCGGCGGTTCCAGGTGCTGAACAGCCAGATCTTCGCGGTGCTGGCGCGCCACCTGGCGGCCGACGACGAGCGCGCCGGCGTCGAGCACGTGCGCTGCTTCCCGCCGCCCGCCGCGCACCCGCCCCACTAGACCCGACGACGAGCGCGCCGGCGTCGAGCACGTGCGCTGCTTCCCGCCGCCCGCCGCGCACCCGCCCCACTAGACCCGGCGACGAGCGCGCCGGCGTCGAGCACGTGCGCTGCTTCCCGCCGCCCGCCGCGCACCCGCCCCACTAGACCCGGCGACGAGCGCGCCGGCGTCGAGCACGTGCGCTGCTTCCCGCCGCCCGCCGCGCACCCGCCCCACTAGACCCGGCGACGAGCGCGCCGGCGTCGAGCACGTGCGCTGCTTCCCGCCGCCCGCCGCGCTCCCGCCCCACTAGACCCGGCGGGGTCGACGTGAGCTCGGCTGCTTAAAATCAAAACCTAGTAACTCGTTTTAACAAAAATTTTCAGGAGAGCCGAAAACGGGTCGGCCACTTTACTTCGTTGCCCTGAAGAAACCAGACGTAATAGCGATTTGGGTGCTTGACCAAAAGTTTGACTATATTGTTGACTATAGTTTGTACTACTACACTACACTACTACTGTTTGTTTATTATACTTGTAATCGTGCTAGAAGTTATAGTTACACTTAAATCGCTCACACTATTTTCTTTTTTTGAAAATTTAACCAAATATGACAATGAAAACAATTTCAAAACATAGTATTTCACACTTAGTTAATACAATCTCTGAGTAAATTCTCTACTTTTTATAGCATTTTTTGTTTTTAGTTGTACGTTTCGAGTGACAAATGTTTTTTTTTTGAAGTGGATTCATTTAAAAGTTATACAAATGGTTTATTTGTGGCAGAATTTAGTTTTGGTTACGATTTTGTTACGACTCGTGGTTAATTCAGCCAAATTTCTTCCATCTTTGACTTACTGCTTTTTTAACTTACTAAATTCCATCAAAATTTGATTGATTTTATAATCAGCGCCAAATTCAAAACATTGTAAGTCAGCTTTCAAATTCATAACCAATAATTCGATTGAGTTGCTAGGTTTTTTTATTTGTAATCCGACATGCTATGTTTAGAATTTGTACTCATTTTAATAACTTTTCTAACGAAGTCGAAAAAATGTCAAAAACACCAGTTACTAGGTTTTGAATTTGGGCAGCCGCTCCTCTTGTATACCTACAGCGTCATTAGCCTAAACTCAATGCCTTCAGAGCATTGCCGCCTAGATACAGGTTCTTCCTAGTTAGGGGCTCTGAGTTTGGTGTGATGCGTTAGTATTATATAAGTTTAGTTACAGTTAAATATATTCTATAGCATTACTGTATATTCAGTGCTGCGTCCATAATCAATTGCTCGTTGACATTGATGAATTGTCGTAGAAGCATGTTTTTTTTAAAGGATCGCATTTTTTATATTTTTCATGTTATAAAAGACATTTTTCGTTATTAGCGCTATGTCAGTGTAATAGCGATAAGCCACCGATAAGGAGGCAGAAATGTATCCTAATAAATATATTCCGATTGAAATAAGAGTATTTATAAATTATTTAATTGATAAAGTACGTAATTCTTAAATATTATGACATTATTGTATATTAAATAGTAATACTTTTAAAGGTGATTCGTCACGTTCTAGTGTAATATTATTTTTGTTCATTTGGTGCACATAACACAATGTTACACGTATACACACGTATTATTGCGTATAATTTTGAAAGGATTAAGATCCTGGAATATTAATTACGAGCTGTCCCGGCTTACTTCGTTACTATTAAGACTACTAAAGACTAGGCTGTATAGACTATGTTCGTTTGACTGCCCAGAATGGGCGAATAAAAAAACAAACAACAACAAAGCAATATTTTACTTTTTTCATGCGCCAGAATGAACATTAAATTATGAAAAAATAACGCTATTTATCTTAAGACAATTTAATATTATTATTATTATTACTCTACTGTAAGATTTATTACTATTGTAATATTCATAAAGATTAGATTAAGGAGCCATCCATGTATTACGTCATAAGTTTTAAGTTATTTCTAGCCGGATTCGTTGTCACATAGGTTGAAGGGCAAAAAAATTGTTCAGACTACATTCCAGGGGTATTATTCTCTTATTTTAAAAAGTACAAAAACTTGTACTCTCGTATTGTTTTCTCGTGATAATGATACGGCAATTGTCAAAATGATACCAAGCTATTTGCAAATCTGTAAACAAAAACTTGTTAGAAAGTTACTATGTTACTATATATGGCTGTTGATGGTCGGATTAAAATTGACTTGCATGAAGCACATCACAATAGTGGCTGTCAAAATAAGAAAATAAGGCCCCAGCTCGACGTTGAAATTAATTAAGTTTTTAGAAACCCGCCGTATGCCCACATGTTTTTTTTTATACATTTAGATGAATAATATTTTAAGTATGTAATCGTAGCTATATTTCAATATTTAAAGTTGAGATTTCATAATAAATTTAAATCAAAATTATATGTATATTTATTTGTTTTACTTAAATTGTATATTCGTTGGGACTTTCATAAAAGCAAGAAATCAATAAATAAAACGAGTTCACTTTTATTTAGAACAATTTATTGAAAAAACAAAAAAATAGGAGGCACTTTATAGATCGTCAATTTACTTTATTCACTGTTACATACATTTTCGCATATTTTGATTCTTTAGTGGCATTAATGTTAATTATTTCAGACGACGCAATTTCATTGGGCAATCAGTGTCTATGTTATTGAGAATAGGAGCGATTCAAATCACTATACTTAACGACCATACCTTACACCCTACCTTGAGTCGAAATCTCAAAGATAAAAAGCTGTTCCATCATTTGATCGATCAGCTGACAGGGTTAATGGGACATGCTAAGGAGAAACCTGCTACATGCTAGCGTAGCATGATGGACCATTTGTCGAATCTTTCTGTCATTTTTGATCACTTTTGACATTTCAATGCGGGAAAATGTATGGAGACGATCGTCAAAAGTTACAGATAAATATACGACAAATTCGACAAATTATCCGTTATGCTTCCACCCTCAGAATAAGGACTAAAGCTGAGCTTCCACCGCTGATTTTTGTTTTGAGATTTCGTTCAACCCATGTTGCTTAGGGAATATGATTTATACTGTGCTGAAATAGCTTTTGATTTATTATCGCCTTGTCAAAAACACCCTGCTGTATATTCAATCGAGCGTCCCTTCTCCTCACTACCCAATTTGTGTAAAATTGTATCGTCCGGAAAGATTTCATTATAAAATAAAATAGATACAAATAGCCTTAGCCTACAAATAGTACGAATGGTGAACTTACTGAATGTTTATGTTCATAAAATGATTATAATTAATTTAACTAAAAAAAATTGACGCATAACGAGCGCACGAAGCAAGCTGATCGAAATTTTTGGAGAAAATAGAGGTAACATTATGTAAATATTATAGGATACTTTACTACAGACACACCTCGGACACTAGCAAACGCGAATTCGCGTAAGTATGCGTAAACGTGGACACACTTGTGTTAGTCAATTATGTTATGACACATGCTATTTGTATGTATCCGAGCGCGGGTGGGCGGAACTTCCAGCGGGAGGCAGGGAGGCTTTCTTATACTGAGCTGGGGCCGTGTGGGCGCTTCGAGCCGAATCTGCTCACAAGGAAACCCGGCTGTACAGTCATATTGACTCATTTACATAATTTAGAAATAAAAAAAACAAAGCTACAGTGCAGTGGCGGACACGATCGGCGTAACACTTCCGGATTTTCTGTATTGCAAAATAGCTCTTGTTCTTTGGTAATACAGTCTAGGGCTGACGAAACCATAGACAAATCTGTTTCGGCCTCCTAGTCCGTGACTGTACAAAGCATACATATCTTGAAAAGAAAAACAATATTTCTAAGAATAACTTAACAACACTATTTTCTAACTAAAAAAACATATTCCTCCCATACGTTTTACTTCTCAGTTGATACAAAAAAACGTTTTAATCCATAGAATGTATAGTTCTCATATGACATTTTAAAGCCCAACTATGATTACATCTATACTGACACATATTGCATTTAAAAGGCTTGGTTTGAGTATGAGTTCTAATGTGCCTTTTCAAGGCCGTTTTTTCTGAACATTTATACGAACATAAATTGCATTTCAAACGTTTTTCTTTTGTGTGGATATATACGTGGTGAGCTTTTATCGAACTGCTTTTATTGCATCTATAATCACAAAGGTCACATTTAAATTTCTTTTCTAATAAATGTTTACTCTCTATGTGATATTTTAAATGACATTTTTGTGTGCTTCTGTAATCACACAAATCGCACTTAAACGGCTTCACTTTGGTGTGGATTCTCAAATGTTTCTTTAAAGAGCCGCTTTCTGAACATTTATAATCACAAAAATCGCACTTAAAAGATCTTTCCTTAGTGTGAACAGTAAGGTGTCTTTTTAAATGGGCACTTTGTGTGGATTCGTAGCTACAGTGATTGCACTTAAAAGGTTTCTCCTTAGTATGAATCCTGTTGTGCAGTTGCAGAGCAGAATTGTCATTACATTTATAATCACACTGATTGCATTTGTAACGTTTATCTGTTGTCGGTTTTTTCGTTTTCTTTTTTACAGAGCAACTATGTTCATTATAAGTGCTGCAACTAGAGAATAGTACTTCACAGTGCACACAGTAGCATCCGCTGCGCTGCAGTTTATGTCGACAGTCCTCTAGCACCACTTTTGAACTGAACAATCTTTCATCCAATATTGAACTATCTTTGTCTGTAATTCTTTCTTCTTTTATTTCTATAGAAAACTCAATTGAAGTCTTGATTTCTAAAAAAAAATTAGCACAATAAAATAATTTCACTTTGTGCGCCAGGCAGGGTTTTCAGTAGCATATTTTTTAACCAACTTCAAAAAAGGAGGTTATCAGTTTAACCTGTATGTATGTTTGTTCGCAATTATCTCGAGTTTGGCTGAACCAATTTTGATGCGGTACAGAAGTATTTGTTACATTCAGGAAGTTTTAGTATCTATTTTAACCGACTTCAGAAAAGAGGGAGTTCGCAGTTTTATGTATGTGTCAATTAATTGAAGGCGGGTCTCTTTTTAAAAAAAAGAAATAATTTTACATAAGTATATGTAACAGTACAAAAATGTTAAATGTATAGTTATCTTGTTTAGGTTAGTTTAATTAAATTAGAATAAGGTGTTGGTATTTATAAAATGAAAAGAACAGGCAGTCTTAAAATTACCTTCGGCTCCAATTACAAAAATCATATCATTGCTAGGGAGGTCGTTTAAGGCAGCTTGCGCCCTCGGGTCGAGCAGCACGTCATGCTCTTCAATGTCTAACTCCTCTTTTGGTAGGATAACCGGCAGTTGAGCCTGTACTACCATTGCCTCATTGGTTACAAATTCTATTTCTTCTTTTATAACGCTATCTTTGTAATCAATTTCCTCATCTGCCATTATGTAAAGGATTGTTTTGTTCGTGGGAGTTTGCTCTTACATTTCAATATTCAATTCCATACACCACACATCACAACAACTGAATAGGGTATCTACATAACACTGAAAAACCGAAAACCAAGAAAGTTGTGATTAAAACAAAAATCAACAAAAAAAAATCCTTCAAAAGTTTTTCGTTTCGCCTACTCATTCAGTCAATCTGCAGTCAATCAATATTACAAGCCATCTGTGTTGCTAGAAACTGAACCTTCTCGGCTTAGTGGCCAAAGATTTTTTAAAAAAGGTGCCATTTGGAACAAACATTTCGAAAATAAGTAATTTTTTATTTTTAATACGCATGTTTTTTGCTGGAGAATTTTAGGAAACTCGAATAAATAAGTGTATTTCACTCAATTTCAATAGAACTAAAGACTTGGCAGCTTAGAGTATACATATGAGCTTGGCAGTATGGAGTACGTTCCATTGCCTGCCCAGAATGTGCGAATAAAAAAGATAAACAACAACAACAATAAAATTTAGGATAGGTACCTACTAGGTACCTATTTTAATTTGTCTGCATAAAATGTACTATTAAAGTTCTGTCTGAAGAATAAAATAAAAGTAAGATATTTTTAATGAAAAGCAGAGGAAAAATGGATATTAGAGAACAGGAATCTTCTAAGGTGCATATCAAAGATGAAAATGAGATTATCCCTGTTTCTACTGATCAGCAAAATATCAGTGAACAACAAATAAAACACAAAAGGCAAGTACAAGGATCAAAGTCGCTGCCAACCTGCAGTACACCTCCACGGGATCCTGTAGAAAAAGAAAAGGCACCCCTAGGTAAGTATTAAGTTTTTTTCTTTACTGCTAACTGATTACAATGCATATCAAGTTCTGCTAACACATTTTTGTGTAAGTTTGTACATTAAGATATATGACTAACTCTTTACATTATGTAATTAAATATTATCATAACTAATCTACTGCCTCAACATTTATTATGTCTTTGAACCATTGGACTGGTGGTGTGGTGGTCTGCCAATTCATTGTGGTACTCTTTGCTACCACTTTGTAATTGCTAAAATAATAAAAATATGAGTGTAGTCCAGTTTTAGAAAAAGACAGTGACAGTTTTACAGACAGTTTTACATTACACATTGTCATATTTCTATGTATCTTCTATCTTAATTAGAATAATTGTCTTCTTTTTCATTGTGTATAAAAAAAAAACAGGTTACCTGGAAGAAATCGCTTAAAGTGATAAGGTCGCCTTTTGTCAATTTACTCTATTAATGTTCTTGTTTTTGTGTTTTTTGTGCAATAAATATATCATTTATTCATTCATTCATTCAAAACTAACAGACACTTTATTGCCATAATAAACACAGAAATTAATAACATAAAATAAGTTAACTTTTGATATAAAAAAGGGCAATGGGCGGCCTTATCGCTTTTCTTCTTTAAGAAATTTCTTCCAGGCAACCTTTTTATTATCCTCCTATCAATAAAGATCAGATTTTGAAAAAACATCTGTATTCAACATAACAATATCTGTGGTTGTCAGGAATCAATGCAAAGGCACAATAATTATCACAGTAACCAATAGTACCTACTTACAATAGAAATAAAAAACTTTTTTTGTTTCAGAAAGCCCTTCAAATGATAAAAAATGCCAAAGTTCAGCCGCAGAGCTTTTAGACGGTAAGCCAGAGCCTGCCAAACGATCTCAGTTAACAAGTCCGATGGATTCTCTCCAAAGGAACACCTCACAAGGAAGGCACCTGTTCAAGTGCAACCTGTGCGATTATACGGGAACAAATCGTTACAACTTAAAAAGACACAGTGACTTGAAACACAAAGATATAAAACCTTTCAAGTGCATTTCTTGCAGTTACACAAGTAATTTTGAACCACATGTCAAAATACACTACAGCCATGTCCATTCAAAAGGAAAATAAATATCTACAAGAGACCTTTTCCAACACTAAAAAGTATATTTTGTATTAGTTTGTATTGCATTTGTAAATAAATCATGCTGCAAAGTACTTTATATCAAATAATAATTAATAAATGTTTATTTTTAGAGCTACATGGCATTAATTTTTGTAAAAAAAAAAAAACTAAGGTATAATATTTTCGCCACTTAAGGTGGTAACTCACGGTATGGCGCGAAATTCAAATTTTTTCACGTTTTTTAATTATTTTGGCGAAAGTATTCATCTCTTATAAAGTTTAAATGAATTCGCGTACGTAAAAACCAATCTCCCACATTGTGATATATCGTTTTTGAAAGACAGAGTTACCGATTTTGTGTATATTCAAGGAACTTGATTTTTGGCCTTTTACCCCTTAGACACAAAATCTGTAGGTCTGTCTTCCAAAAACGTTGTATTAAAATGTAGAAGAAGGTTTTTTACATACGCGAATTCATTATAACTTTATTAAAAATGAATACTTTCGCCAGAATGAATAAAAAACAAAAATTTTGAATTTCGCGCCATACCGAGAGGGACCACCTTAAGAGTAAGATTAACACTAGTTCCATTATTTCGAGATCCATTTTAGAGTGGAACTAATGATAATAAAAATTATCATTAGTAATTAGTAGTAGTATGGAACAATGGAACTAGTGTCAATGATCGAAATGTATAGGAGGTACTTATTAAAGGACATCTACTATTTACTTCTACTATATATATGTCGTAGTAAGATTTGATAATTAGGTTTTTTGCAAAAAAACTGATAATTTGATATAAGCATTAATTTTTTTAATCATCCTGACATAAAGCAATTGTTTTGCAAAAAAATATCATTAGTAATTAGTAGTAGTATGGAACAATGGAACTAGTGTCAATGATCGAAATGTATAGGAGGTACATAATAAAGGACATCTACTATTTACTTCTACTATATATATGTCGTAGTAAAATTTGATAATTAGGTTTTTTGCAAAAAACCTAGGGATTTTGCGAAAACACTGATAATTTGATATAAGCATTACTTTTTTTAATCATCCTGACATAAAGCAATTGTTTTGCAAAAAACCTAGTAAAATTAAAAACTTTGAAACCTTCCTATAATCTGATTGGCTAGATTATTGCTTGCTGGTAAACTCTTATTCTGATTGGTACATACGTTAAAATATCCTTTGACGCTACAGAGAACCAATCAGAATAAGAGTTTACCAGCAAGCAATAAATCTAGCCAATCAGAGTTAAGGCAGGTTTCAAATTTTTCAATTATACTAGTTTTTTTGCAAAAAAAACTGCTTTACGTCAGGATGATTGAAAAAAAGTAATGCTTACATCAAATTATCCGGGTTTTCGCAAAATCCCTAGTTTTTTTTGCAAAAAACCTAATTATCAAATCTTACTATGACATATACATTCATACATAACGCAAGGCCGTTCGAATTTTGTCTCATTTGTCGTCCAACTTGAAAATACTTTGTTACCATAGAACAAGGAAGATGCTCTCTCTCTCTCTAAATAGAAATCGCGAGTAGGCGGAGCCCGCGTGCCTATCATTAGCTCTGCAGTGCCTATGCGTAGTTTTTGACAGATTCGATAAGCTCAGTTGCTTTATGCTTCTTGTAAACAAACCACCAGGAAAAATATGAAAAAAAAACCACTAAAATGCCATAATGTGCTGTGTTAGAATGCAAAAATTAAAGTTGGGGACTTAAAAGTACTAATTATGCCGTATCATTACATCGGTAAGTAATATTTCACTGTATTTTTAAATAAATTTGAAATTATACATGAACAAGAAAACAAAACCATAAGTGAGAAAATGAAAACACCCTAATTATGGAGCAGTAAAATTGAATTTTCATTGAAGCCTGTGACTGTGACTGTACCTTCTTAGCGTTCTTCTTTATCTATGGTATTAGACTCATGACTTTTTCTAGAACATTTTGACAAGAAAAGCGCGGGAAACTTCGATCGAGGCGGACGAACTTTTTCGGCTTAAAATTTTAAATATTAATTTAGGATCAGGTTTTGTATATTTTATGTATATATTAACTTAAATTAGTCTTTTCTTCAATTTGGTAAGTGTTAGATTATAATTTGTACATATAGTTTGTATATATTTTAGTATAAGCCCGTTGGGGGGCGAAGCCCAAAACCATGGTGGATCCTCACGAGGATCCGGGGGGAGGAGTACCTGATGTTTCGTGCAATGTAACTGTCTACGACTCCTCGGCTTCTGTAGATACAGACTCATCTCTTAGATCTAGGAAACGGGCAAAAATTCACAGGGTTTGTAAGCACTGTAATAGGAAAAGGTCGAAACGAAATAATGGCGGGAACTCAGACAGCAATAAAGATTTCTGCAATTGCAGTCTTACGGTAATAAAAAACGTACCAAAAAAAGTCGAAAACGATAAAAAATCGAGGACGATGGATATCGATGCGGACTTGCCACCGCCACAGCCTGTAGTCAACAACAGTATTAATATGCAACCTACCCCGGTGGGAAGAAAGACCTTCGTCCAAACTGACCTCTCTCCTTACACAATTCATGTTCAAAAGGAACAGAGCTCTAGCAATGACTCAACTTATTTGCATCCAGTTACATTCGGAAAATTTTTAAAACGAAATCCTTTCAACAACGTAATTAATGGCAGCGTTAAAAGAATAGGTAGGAACAGAATTTCTATGGCATTTTCCAAAGCAGAAGATGCCAACTCCTTTCTCAATCACCCTAGCCTGGGCGAAAATAAGTACAAGGCTTTTATCCCAACCTCTGTAGTGACACGTATGGGCATTGTCAAAGGTGTCCCTAATGACTGGTCAGAGGAAGAGATTGTAGAAAATGTTTCTGTACCAGTAGGATGTGGTAAGATTTTAAAGGTTCGCAGACTTAACTATAAATCTACCGTGGAAGGTGTAGTAACTTGGAAACCATCCCAATCAGTAGTTTTAACAATTGATGGTAGGTTCTTCCTAAAAGGATTTTCATGTGCTACAACGCGCTACCAGTGGATCTATATATTTATCCAACAATTCAATGCTATAACTGCTGTAGGTTTGGGCACACTCAATCACAATGCCGAGGTAAGCCTAGGTGTTATAAATGTGGCTTGGAGCACTCAGGTGGGTCATGCAACCCAGATGAAGAGGCAATTCACTGTATTAACTGTTCAGGGAACCATTTTGCTACCAGTAAGATTTGTCCAGAGAATGCCAGACAAAAACAAATAAAAATGACTATGGCTCAATCATGTCTTTCTTATTCAGAAGCAGCAAAAATGCATCCTTCAGTAGTAAAACCCTTTGCTGAAGTGCTGAAGTCATCTCCTCCAGTTAAGGATAACAACTTTCCAACTCAGTCACAAGTTCACCCCTCCTCTTACCCTAGCACTACTCGTTCTTATAAAAAGACGGTTTTTATTCAGCCTAAGAAGCCCACTCTTGCAACTAAAAGTTATGACCAGGAAATACATAAAAACATAAATAAAGATTATAACATGCCTAGCCATTCTGGTAATGGCAGTGCATTCCAATCAAAATTAAATAAAGATGACAATGAGCTGACCATTAACAACATTTTAGAGATGTTCCTTAACTTTTTAACTCAATCAAATATTTCCTTACCGTCCCACGTTGCCTCTTTTATTCAACTTTTCAAACTCTTTTCTAACCAAAATGGATCCCAAAACTGCAGTACCTAGTAATTCAGTGGAATTGCCAGAGTGCAATTTCTAAAAAGAGTGAAATTTTCTTTTTAATTAATAAGTTCAATCCATTTATATTTTGTTTAGAAGAAACTTGGTTTAAAGCTGATTACAGCTTTAAGACACCAGGTTATGCCTGTATCAGAGAAGACAGGTCAGATGGGTATGGCGGGATAGCCATGCTCATCAAAAAATCATATTCATTTGTACATATTCCCATTAATCATAGTAATAGCTTCTTAATTATTGCAGCATCTGTAAATAGCATTTGTTATGTTTTATTGTACATGCCTTATCCTTCTCCAAGTATTTTTAATGAATTAGATAGTATTCTACAGTCTCTTCCAAAACCTTATGTCCTCATGGGGGATTTTAACTCTCATCACCAATCATGGGGGTCATCAAAAACAGATAAAAATGGGGAATCCGTTTTAGAATTATTAGATAAGCATAATTTGTGTTTACTGAATACAGGGACACCTACCCGTCGCACATCTCCTAATCAAAATAAAAGTGCCGTAGATCTATCTATTTGTACACCTAGTCTAGCTCCTACGTTAACATGGAACATTATTGATTCCACACATGGTAGTGATCACTTTCCAATAGTAATTTCCTTTCCGTTTAAATGCAAACCGCTAACCAGCCATAAGTCTCTGCTATGCCATAAAATTACACCTGAGTCTGATTGGCCCAAGTTTGTAAATAGTACCACGTATGGAGCGGTGTTCCCCAGGGATCGGTTATTTCAACAATCCTATTCAGTATATTTTTAACAGATTTACAGGTCACAATAAAATCAAATTACAGCTTCTTCGCTGACGATACCAAATTATTTGCTAACCCTCTTATTGACCACGACAAACTTCAAGCTGATCTACAAGCAATTGGAAATTGGTGCCAGGATTGGCTAATCAACCTCAATGAAAGTAAATGTTCCGTACTATACATGGGAAGAAACAACCCAAAACTTGATTACTCATTGAACAACACCACTCTAGAAGGAGTCAGCACACAAAAAGACCTCGGAGTCCACATATCAAACGACCTCAAATGGGAAGCTCACATCACGTTGATTACCAAAAAGGCCAACTCACTCATTTATATAATAAGAAAAGCGTTTCGCATACTCCAGCCAAACTTGTTGCGTAAAATCTTTACTACTTACGTAAGACCAATTCTGGAATATGGCTACCAAATCTGGAATCCATACTTCAAAAAAGACATTTCGATGCTGGAAAAAGTACAAAGAAAATTTACAAAGCTGTCACCACAACTGAAAAACCTCGAATATGAAGAGAGATTGGAAAGACTTGACCTGACAACATTAGAGAAAAGACGCAAAAGAGGAGACTTAATTGAGACCTTTAAAATTTTGCGTGGCTGTTACAACTGCCCCGAACTAGCGAATTTGTTCACACGAAGCACCTACACTGCCACACGGGGTCACGCTGATAAATTAAGCACAACAAAGTCCAAAACTAACATAGGCCGTAACTTTCTGTCAAATCGAGTTGTGAAAGAGTGGAACAAACTGCCTTCTGACCTTATTAATGCAGAATCTGTTAATCAGTTTAAAAATAAATTAGATATCTATCTTAAAACAAAAAATAAAAAATAAAGTAAAAAGACACTCAAGATTTAAACACATCAGCTATAAAGCTGCCTGTTTAAAATATAATAATAATAATAATAATAATAGAATGGCGTAGGGATGTGACGACCCCATCGCCCAGTGGAAATTCCAGTACTTTCGGTCTGGAACTTCCATTGCAATTAGTCACCGCAGGGACGGCTTGTGGCAAGTCGATGGTGAGTGGCGACACCACGGACCCTATACCTCCAGGGGGACACACGCAGTCATCACACGCACACTCACATGCAGTCATCACACACACACACCCCCCCGCCTCTGAGCTTGCCTTCACCAGCCGGCCAGAGTGGAGTAGCAAGAGCGAAGCCTATGCTCCAGGTTGGAAGTGTAAAATGTCATAACGCCGGGTGCATCTTATGCTGCCCGCAGTCTCACCTCTCGACAACCTTAGCTGTCCACGACCAGTGTTGCGACCCGTTGCCAACAGATCGGCGACTTAGTGGAAGCCCACCCAATGGACAGCGAGTCACCGCCTGCCATGATAATTAGTGAAATGTTGCATTGAAGGCAGGCGTACCGGTATTTCACTCCATAGCACCAGTTAACCGGTCCATTAAACAGTTCACCCCCATAAACCATTTCTTGTTATCCATTTTACAATAGTTCCTATCACCTTCTGGGTGCCGCCTCTGGGTGCATGATCTATTTGTGCATTTAGTGACGGTGCCTGGTTAGTGATCCATATACAATGTAGCAAAACTCTCGAAAGGGCCTCTACGAGTTGGATTCGTCCCCTCGCACGCCTCTCAAAGGACCGGGCTCCATCCCGTGATACCGAAGAGTATTGAGAAACATAATAATAGTATTAAAACTAAATTATCTTTCTCACCCCCAAAAGATTCCTCTAGAGATTCTGAAAAAATTGACCATTTTGCTAATTGTTTAATAGACGCAGCTGATGAGGTTTTCCTTTTGAAAAAAAATAACAAAAACTTTATACCTTCTCCTCCCTGGTGGGATGAAGAGTGCACAGCTGCAGTTAAAAGAAGGAAAAAACTTGAACTTATTTATAAAAATAATATGTGCCAAAAAAATTTAGACGATTTATTGGACATTCAAAACAAAACAAAAAAACTGTTTAAATCTAAAAAGTTACAAAGTTGGAGGCAATTTTGTGAGTCAATTAATCCAGGGGTTCGGGCATCCGAAGTATGGAGTAAAATAAGAAGGTTCCGCACTGGTGTGGCTCCTGATAACACTGCAATCCAATGTTTATCTCATAAAGAGGCTAACATCTTTCTTGATAAGTTGGCTCCTCCATCGGTAACGCTTCCACCTCCAGTTATACCAGTAAGTTCTTTCAGTAGCACAACTCACTTAAATTCACCGTTCACTTTAGCGGAACTAAAAGGGATCTTAAGTAAGCCCAAAAACTCTTCTCCTGGTTTGGATGGAATTCCATATTCTTTCATCTCTCATCTCAGTGACCATATTTTGCAACATTTTGTAGATTTAGTAAATTCATTAATGTTGACAGGTGACATTCCCTCTTCATGGCAAAATCATTTGGTGTTGCCACTTCTTAAATCAGGAAAATCCCCAGGTCTGGGTTTATCGTGCCGCCCAATAGTTCTTTCTTCAGTGTTACTCAAATTAACTGAACATCTAGTCAAAAATCGTTTGGAATGGTTTTTAGAAAATAATGGGTTTTTATCTAAATCTCAATTTGGGTTTCGGAAGGGTAAGGGCACCATAGACTGTATCAGTCTGATAGTGACGGATATTCAGATTGCTTTTTCGATTAATAGATCTATTGTTGCTTGCTTTTTAGATGTTGAGTCCGCTTATGACAATGTAGTTATCTCTATTCTAGCTGATAAGTTAAAGTTTCTCCAGGTGCCACAGTTTATGATTAACTTTATTATTCGTATATTCAGTAATAGAAATATAAATTTACGAGTTGATGATGAGGTTTTACATCGGGTGGTACGTAGGGGCTTACCGCAGGGTTCGGTACTGAGCCCACTTTTATATAATGTATACACTAGTGATTTAGATAATGTTATTGGAAAATCTGTATCTATAGTACAATATGCCGATGACATAGCGCTATATTGCTCAAGCAAATCCATAAATTACTCTTGCAATTTAATTAATTCTGCTATTGATAGACTGGGGAGTTGGATGTCTAATCATGGGCTCAGTCTTTCACCATCGAAAAGTTGTGCAGTTCTTTTCACTAAAATGACCTTTCCTCCGCCTATTGATATTAATTATAATAATGTTTCCTTTCAAGTAAAGAGTAATTTTAAGTACCTAGGAGTGGTGCTTGATTCCAAGCTCACTGGGACGGCTCATTGTAACTATGTTTTAGCAAAATGCGAAAGTAATTTGAATATTCTCAGGTGTTTGGCAGGAGTTTGGTGGGGCAGTCATCCCTTTTATTTGAAACTTTTGTACAACGCTATTATAAGAAGTTTGTTAGACTACGGCACTTTTCTTTTGGAACCAGGAAAAGTAACAGATTTCAAAAAATTAGACATTTTATAAAATAAAGCTATGAGAATCATAACAGGAGCAATGAAATCCAGTCCCATTAATGCTTTACAGGTAGAGAGTGGTAATCCTCCGTTACATCTTAGGCGTCAGTTTTTGGCTGACAAGTTTTACATTCGCTGTCTTCAAAATGAACAACATCCTCTCCATAAAAAACTTGAAACCTTAAAAAATCTTCAAGATACTGATTATTCTCGTCGAAAACATTCTTTACTTGTAATTTGTTACAGTAAAAATATGTCCTTCTCTGCCCCAATCTACAACAACCAATCTATTTTTAATTTCAGTTTGGAATCTTTAATTTTGATTCCAAATGTTACCCTCAATTTAGGCATAGAAAAAGATGATATCAGGGCTAACACTAAATTTAATGCTTTGATTCAAGAACGGTGGCCTAAATGGCATCAAATATATACAGACGCCTCCAAACATACTCCTTTGGGTAACGTAGGAGTTGGTGTTTTTCATTCCGATTACAATATTGTGGAAAAGATTAAATTACCTATAGAAACATCTGTTTACACAGGAGAGTGCTATGGGCTTTTTAAAGCAGTAGAATATGTTCTTCTGGCCAGGTTAAAAAGAAGCCTAATACTATCAGATTCTAGGAGTGCTCTTCAAGCACTTGAAAGGTTTCCGTTGTTAGGTAATCCGACACAAATAATTTTAAATATCAGGGATAAATTAATGGAGTGTACCTCTAAAGGATTTCGTGTAAACTTTGTATGGATTCCAAGTCATTCTGGAATTACTGGTAACGAACGGGTTGATTCAATTGCTAATGATGCTGTAACTTCAGGTGATCTGTTCCCATTTAAGATATTTGCTCAGGACTTGCAAGCTATACCCAAGAGGAATTTATTGGAATCTTGGAACGAAGATATAGCTCAGTCATCTTTAACTACAGGAACGCACTATTTCAGAATACAGAACAGTATTCCTACTAAGCCTTGGTTTTCTAGGTCGGGACATAGTAGGAAGGTAATATGCATCATAATCCGCATGAGGCTCGGTCACGTTTGCACTAAGGCCCATCTTACGAGACTTAACATTTTAAAGGATGCTGGCTGTGAGTGTGGTGATGATTTTGCCGATATCAATCACGTCTTTTTCGCTTGCCCACTATATGACCGGGAAAGCTTTATGAAGTCTCTTTCCAGGTCTGGAGTACCTTTCCCTATTAATGTTTCTACTTTGCTTGCATTCTCAAATAAGGAAACAAAAATATATAACTTAATTGCCGATTTTATTACTAAAAATGATATTAAAATTTAGTTTTTTCTTAAATATTTATATTGTTAATTATAATACTTATATTTTTCATGTATATGTTATAATATAATATAAAACCTATCCTAATTCTATTTCAAAATTCCATCCGGTAATATATATTTTTTTATTCGCGAAAAGTTTCCCCGTTTTACTGGAAGAATGGCAAATGGGCAACACTTAGCTCAATGCCAAGTCAAAACAAAAAAAAAAAAAACATTTTGACAACAGTATAATGGAAATCAGTTAGAGATTGCTCAACATGATGAAAATCTATCGATAATTTTCTATGATAAAAATCTATCGATAATAATAATTTTCAGTAAAAATAAAAAAAGTTATTCGCTTCGACTAGAAAACCTCTACCTTTTTTTCGGTTTAAAATGTGATTTACTTTAAAGTTAATTTCTTGAATACGAATGAAATTATATGAATCTTTCAACTTAGACTCTTGCGTATGAATGAAATTATATTAGCATCATCATCATATTACAATAATGTTGTAATATGTAAGAAATAAAGTCGCTTTCCGCATCAGTCCTTAGGTATGTTTAAATCTTTAAAAATACAGCGGATTTTAATGCGGATTTTTTTAATAGATAGAGTGATTCAAGAGGAAGGTTTATAAGTATAAAACATGCACGTTCTAATAATAGGTTAGGCGGTACGAAGTTTGCCGGGTCGACTAGTATTGTATAAAGACAAGTCGTCACTCTTATAGTGTGCTATATTTTATTTTTCTTTTCATTTATTTACAGCCTGTGTTACTGGATCACCTTGGGCCAAGCTCAGAACCTAATACACTTAAGCATAAACTTGAAGATGGAGCCATCATGAAAGCTACTTAAGCTAAGAGGAGTTTCAATAAACAATACCTAGAGAAGAAAAAATGCTAAATATTATGTATTAAAAAAACTAAGATTAGTTGAGAGTAAGTACTTCGATATTAAATAAGATAAAATAATATAAATATAAAACCCATCTTGTTTTATTGGTCTATCTACCCATCCACCTAAATTGTTTACTTTGGTTAAAATAAAGCTTCATTTAAAGTACAGTACTTACTAAAAAATTAATAATGCGCATGCAGATTCGCTAATTGTCGATTTCACGGAAACACCTGAATCAAAAATCATAATTCTACTAAATTACGCATGCAGAAAATGCACTTAACCTCCTTAAATACATATCGTCTTCCGTCGCTTCGGAATACGACCGTTGTCGAACAGTGACGAAGATTTCTATGCGCATTATAACTTTTGCAGTACTGTAGGTATATACTATTTTATAACTAAACACATTTTTATTTCTGAATCTATTTATGCGAAGCATAACTGTTGGATACAAAACGACATTGGAAATAAATAAAAATTAAACTGTACACTAAAATAAACTTTGTTCTATGAGCGACTGGTTTTTTCATATGATAATACCAATACATCGCCAATCACCAAGAAGGCCGTTTGCGTAGAATACCCATAGTTTTTCGTAAAAAAAAGTAATTGTTAACTGTAGCCATAATGAAAGAAAGTAGTATATCAATAGGTTTTGCTCATCGACAAACTTTCTCCCGCAATATGTACATCCCTAATTTTTCGACGTAGCCACCTAGTGTTTAGTAGCGGTAGTACAAAAGCTGTAGTTACATCTAGCGTCGAATAGTAAAACTAGGAACAATGCGTGAGGATTTTAAAGCAAAGAGGATGTATAGCTTCCTACCATGTCTTTGGAAAAACCTAATTTCATTCTTTTATCATATGTATGTCATCATTATCTTAAGTATTTCATAATTGTTATTTGATTTTGATCTTTGTTTATTTGTAAAAAAGGTTCATAGTCTACTTCAAAGTTTTGTGATGTAGATCTTTTCGGCTTCGTCGTTAATCACCAATGGTAGCTTGGATTTCATAGTGAGCGTTTGGTTTATATGTGTGAGTTTGGACACACTGGTTTCATAACTAAAAGCTCATGATGCTATTTCTATTGTATTCTCTTGTTCTGTGTTTGTTACTCTGCAAAATATATAAAAATGAATTGTTAGTCTCGCTTAAACTCGAGAACGGTCGGGCCGATTTAGCTGATTTTTGTCTTAAAATGTTTGTAGTAGTAGGTACAGGGAAGGATTAAAAGGTGAGAAAATATGGTTAAATGGAGGGGAAGTTAGTTATATACCACAATTTCATTTTTAACCGACTTCAAAAATATGTATGTATATATGTATGTATGTTTGTCCGCGATTATCTCGCGTTTGGCTGTACCGATTTTGATGCGCTTTACAGATAAGTATTTGTTACATTTAGGAGAAGGTTATAGTACCTATTTTAACCGACTTCGAAATAGAGAAAGTTCTCAGTTGATGTATATGTGTCAGTTTATTGAAGGCGGGTTCCTTTTTTTGCAAAAAATAAATTATTTATTGAGCTGTTCAGGGTAGCCGCCACACTCTTGGGCCCCTTCCTATTATTGGCATGGTCCATTTAATGGCTGAATATAAGAATAATAATTTTATAGCATTAGAAACAAAAACAATTGAAGTTTGTATGTTGTTCTTACAACGAATCTTTTTATGTAGCATCCTAATGGATCATGCCAATAATAGAAAGCCAAAAAATAGTGCCAAAAATGGGGCTGTTTTACCCTACACTTATTATGTTTTGCCTCGGAATTGTGAGCTTTAGTTTTATAAATATAATATAATAATATATATGTTTTTCCATAAAAAATGGTACGGCGGGCGCGATATGAAGTTCGCCGGGACAGCTAGTACTTTGATATATCTTTAGCTCATCTTACTATGGATACCATAGATGTGTTAAACAATGTTGCCCTTAAATTATACCAGGTATCTAGGACGCTATATGAGTCTTTAAGGTGTTTTAAATTAAATAATTATCTCAATCTATAGTAGGTAAAGATTTTATATTTTAACTAGAGGCTGCCCCGCGGTTTTTCCCGCGCAGATTTCTCATAAACACAAAAAACCCTTTTTTTTTCCGTTCCCGTGGGAATTTCGGGAAATCCCTTCTTAGTGCTCACCTACACTCCCTAAGGAACCCACGTGCAAAATTTGAGCCCGCTACGCCCAGTAGTTTCGGCTCTGCGTTGTCTGTCAGTCAGTCAGTCAGTAACGGAAGAGTTTTATATATATTGATATACTTAACCATTCTGAGGATATAACAAAGTTTTTTATAATTGAAAAACATTAGTGGAATCAAAAAACCTCGATACATATTATTTCGTCAAAGATAACCATTCCAAAAACCGGCAATAGAATAGGTAGTTTTTCGAAATTAAGTACTTACTATTTTTTGTTAAAACTATACCTAAAATAATGTTATTAAAGAAAATCAAATTCTGGTAATTCAAATTAGATTTCAAAGTAATAATTAAAAATATATTCAATATTTATTACTTTTTCCAATAAAATGTAGTACTTATAATAACCGATTTAGGCGACTGACATATTATATGATATGACTATTCCTTTCCCTCAGTTCAGTATGCTTTATCGAAGCTCTATTCTGTTCATTCGGCGGTGTAGCCTCCGTACAATGTAGGTACCTATGTTAAGCAATCTCTGTATAATATACTCTTTGTCAACTCGATCTGTAACTGTAACCGAACACGTTAACCACTTAAGAGCTGCTATCTCGACTAGAGAGTAAAAAATTTCTATTATACCATAGTCAAAACAACACCTCTGTTTCACTGCCGATAGTTGGAAACCTTCACCCTTCTTAAATAAATTGGAGTCAAATCAAAATAATATATTAACTAAAGAAATTCACAAAGTTTGCCTACAGCGGTTTCCAACCTCTCTGGTTCATTCGGTCGTTTAATTGATTTATGCTCATTTTATTTATCCTAACTTAGGTGCGAGCTAAGGTATTACAGTATAAGCAGAAGTTAAGTTATATTTAGTAATGGCGAAAACTCTTTTAATAGGTATCTTATGATTGCGTATACTTCGCTAAAACATTAACCCTCATATTCATAAAAAGTTAAAGAGCATTTTAGGTTTTTGACGTATGTCAATTTAGACTGGATGTCACGTATTTACCATACAACAAACCAGAGAAGTAGACCTCCAGTAACGCTACTTAAAATGTACTGTATCTTTATGAATAGGACGGTAAAACTTTACAGTCCTTCTTATTTAGGTTTGTACAGTGGCGGACTAGGAGGCCGTAACAGATTTGTCTATGGTTTCGTCATCGTCTTTGCAAAACAGAAAAACCCCGGAGTGTTTCGCCGACCGTGTGCGCCACTGTATGTACAGTCACGGACTAGGAGGCCGTAACAGATTTGTCTATGGTTTCGTCAGCCCTAGACTGTATTGCCCAAGAACAAGAGCTATTTTGCAATACAGAAAAACCGGAAGTGTTACGCCGACCGTGTCCGCCACCATACCATTGCGGGGCGGTAGTCAAAATAACAGACAGGAATTTTTCTTTTATATTTTTATTTTAAATAACTAGTCGACCTGGCGAACTTCGTACCGCCCAACCTATAACTATCTTGTGCACGTATTATACCTTCCTCTGGAATCACTATATTGTAATGATTAAGTTAGTATCGTAACATAATGTTCGTCAAGAAATAAAATACACGCTATTTTAAGTTGGTTATTTATTTAGACGAAATCGTAGTAAGTACCTACCTACCTAGTTGTTATTACATTTATTTTGGATAGGTACACAAAATATGTTTCAAAAATTTATAGCCTTTTTAATCTTATAGAATATTATTTAAAAGAACGTGAGCTATTATTTATTACCAATACTCAAAAAATAGATGGCAGATTGGCCCCAATTTTTTGGCAATTTGGGGCCTGCTGTACTTGGCAACACTGATTTAGAGTTTTTAATATTTGATCATTTGGTGGTGATTTTGTGATTTTCATGTGAGTTTCTCGATTTTCCTGAATAATATGAATCTGAATCAAATCAAATCAACCACCTAAACACAATCAAAAATAAAATTAATTCCACAGTTATTAATCAGAAATAGAAATGGATATCGGGGACCAGGACACGTCTTCCAACCTTATCCAAGTAAAAAAAGAGATTATCTCAGACGATACTACGGAACAGGCTTTAGAAAACATTCCGCAAGTTGAAATAAAGATTGAGAGAGCAACCACGCCGCCAACCTACCAGTCGCCTCCTGCAGGGCTTCTAAAAGTTGAAGTAGAGATTACACCTCTTGGTAAGTTTTTTTTTAAAAATAGGTTAGGTACAAGGTTTGGCTTATTTAGACAAACCTTCTGCCTTTAGAGGTAAAATACTTTATCTTTATATTTAATTTCAGGGGTACTGTTACTGCTACATTTGCAACATTGCTTTCATCCTCTCAATGTCAAAGTCAAAAAAAAATGCAAAGCAGTATTGCAAAAGTGGCCTCAATACAGGGGCTGGGCTCATATCAGTGATGCTTTCTCTTCAAATAACCTTCACAATCATTCCATCTCATCTGTGAAAGCGTCCACTTTAACTTCTTTATGTGTTTATTATAATAACACATCACACTCAGAGCCCCTAACTAGGAAGAACCTGTATCTAGGGCGCCCGAAACACATACAGAGACGAACATCACACCCAGGCCGGAAACAAACATCGATATTCATCATATCAATATTTGCCCCACCCAGGAATCGAACCCGGGTGCTCACGCTTACTCAGTCCCCATCACTGCCAACTGAGCCACGGAGCAGTCAGTTATCAGTATAAATTAATGACTTAAACTTCTTTATCTGTTTATGTAATTTTTTTATGTAATACTAGCTGTGCCACACAGTGTTACCCGCGGTATATGACCTCAGTAAAAAGTAGTCTATGTGTTAATCCAGGGTGTCAGCTAACTCCATACCAAATTTCATTGAAATTGCTTCAGCTGTTTAGACGTGAAGAGGTAACAAACATACTCACTCACACACAAATGTTCGCCTTTGTTATATTATATAGTGTGATAAGGAATTTGGGTACAGAACTGTACCCACTACAATACCCTGTAGGTTAAGCGGAAGGTTTTAATAACTTTGCTCCACTTAGTACAGATTCATACCCAAATTGCAATAAAAGCCTCTGAGCAAACCAGGATTTTATAGACCATTCACCATATACGATGTGATGTGGGCACTATTATCACAGATTGACAAGTTATAATGCCAACATGGGGCATGAGCCTTCCTAAGGTGAACAGAATATACAGTGGCAGTCTAGGAGACCATAACAGATTGGTTTCGTCAGCCCTAGACTGTATTGCCAAAGATCAAGAGCTATTTTGCAATACAGAAAAACCGGAAGTGTTACGGCGACTTGACCGCCACTGTACAACGAACCTACAAAATTGTTGAACAGGGAACATCATTGACAAAAGCTTGATGTGCATGCCTTTTATTGTGATATGTAGTTAAATATTCAGTAGTATCCTAGGCATATTGGCCCACTGACCAGACCCCCTATTATAAGGAACTGGGTTAACATGCATGAAGATATAGGTCCAAAGATTTACATAGTAATAAGTATACTACAATAATATGGAATTTAATTCTGAAATAAAAAAATTGAATTGTTTAGTATTTCAGCAAGCAATGCTATGGCTGTATTGAAAATTATTAGTTTTTTTGTTAGATAGAAAATCTTATTTTAACTTGTTGTTTCAGAAGGCTCATTTAATGAGATCAAATCAGAAGTACAGAGCTCTGACCAAATATTCAACGTAGAAAGCATCGCTAAGGTTGTAAATGATTCCAAATCGATAAAACCATTTAGCTCAAAGCCAGTGTTTGTTGAATGTAAACCAGACACACAGACACAAAATAGTGCAGACATTTTAAACAGTTTAAAAAATTTGGCTCAACTAGGAACGGTAGTTTTCAAGTCAAATCCAGAGATTTTCGACAATAAGAAGAAAAAGACAGGAAGGAAGCAAAATAGCAAAGAAGTGTTGACCAGTTTGAAGAGTGCAGCCCAAGAAGGAACGGTCGTTTTCAAGTGCAATGTGTGTGAATATATAAGTATAAAACGTAATAATGTAAAAAGGCATACTCGTATTCACACTAACTTTAAACCTTTCAAATGCATCTCTTGCGATTACAGAAGTAATATTGAACATCATGTAAAAAGGCACTACAGTCATGTCCACGCAAAAGAAAAACCATACGAATGCGACATGTGTGGTTATAAATGTAGTGAAAAGTGCAATTTGAAAAAGCATATTGCTATTCATTTAAAAAAGAAACGTTTTAAGTGCGACCTGTGCGACTTCGGATGTAATAGAGTAGGCCATTTCAATGCTCATAAAAAAACCCACATCACAATAACTATAGAAGAACAAACTAAATCAGAGTAAATTAAAATCTATACTTGAATACTAATATTATAAATGACAAATGATAAATCTTTATTCACACGAACAATACAGGCATACAAAACAAAAGAAAAAAATACAAAGAAGAGTTAAGCAAAACTAAAACTATGAAAGCATGTATTGCGCATGTGGAAATGCGAAAGTAACTCTGTCTGTCTGTCTCGCTGTCACGACAAAACTACTGAACCGATTTAAATTAAATTTGGTACAGTGATAGTAGATCTAAGAAAGGACATAGGCTACTTAGAATGCTTAAAAACCCACAGGAACGGAAAATTGAGATTTTTCTGTTCGAAGGGAAAATGTGCAGGCGAATCCGCGGGACGCCCACTAGTTAATTATAATTTTTTTATCACAGGAATATCTTCACTTTATGTACAATATTTAAGACTGATACCTAACTAACGGTTTAATGATCGGGCGCGGAATTATTATCTTTTGGAATTTTCTTTATCTTATTAAAATTAAATTAAATTAATAAATTTTATTACATTAATAGTCGACCCGAAGAACTTCGTACTGCCTTAACTATTACTATTTTGTGCAGTGAGTTTTAATTACTACGTATAGAGACGCTCGCTCTAACAAAAATCGTGTCCGCCTTTTCCCCCTCCCTCTTTCTCTCGCGTCTCATAGATTATGATAATGCAGAAGTGCACAGCTCAAACACAGCTATTAAACCTACGAAACTTAATTTGATTTATTGCATAATCATGACTTGGTAATAAAAAATATAAATTGAAGAAGTAAAAGAAAATAAATTATTTTGTAATTAAAATAAAATTTGCACAAAAATGATATCGCTCTAAAATAAATTATTTAAATAAAATGAAAATCCATAAATGTCATTTAGCATTATTTTTATATAACTTAAAAAAAAAAATTTAGTTAGATTCTGACGCTTAGATGAAGCCAGACAAAAGAGGAGGCCACAGCCAACAATAAATACCTACGTGTCCTATCTGTACGATTTACTCTCTGTATTTTCTTACAAAATGGCGTAACCATGGAATACACTAGAAAATAATGTAAAAAACTAGTTTTAATTGATGTTTTGGATACTTACCGATGATAAGTCACACCGGTGTCTTTTTTTACTCCAGTGGAGTGATTTGTGCATCCATTCATTATGCAAGACGGCATTTTCTCATATATTTTTTTAGACTCGAAAGCGGGTGAACACCTCGAGCGTAGGCGAGCAAATAAACGCTAATTAGCTCCAACGCACTGCGCAAGAACCAGTTCGGGGTTGTCGTTTCCATACGCTAGTAATAATAGTTCAATGATTTTGTGCATGAATTATACATGTAAACCTTCCTTTTGAATCACTCTATCCTTTAAAAAAAAAACGACTTTGTTTTATACTATGTATTGATTGATTGTAATTGCACGGTTGTTGGCCGACTAAATCAGTGACGTCCTCAAGAAAAGCCGAATGAAGAGTTCACGGAAACGGTTACGTGGAAAGAGTTACGAATGTAGAAAAAGCGAAAGAACTATGTAGGGAGCGTAGCAAGTGGAAATCAAAGTTGTTTGATTATTAGTTCTATCTCTGGCTACCCCAATGTGAAAATGGAGTGACATTATGTATGCTATTATTCAAAAAATATACTAATTATTAATATGACATGCGATAATGTTCTTAAGCGCATCAAACTCAGTCAATGCACCTTGTGATTTAGGAAATACCATTAAAAGCATAACCTTTAGGTTAAAGACCAGAGAAAGCTACTGATTGTTGCTAAAAACGTCCACTTTTGAAAACAATCAGTAGCTTTCTTTGATCTATAACCTGAAAGCTATACAACAGTGCGCTAAAAATACTAGGCTGCATTATTTGATGGACTGTTTCACATTTTCGATACCTATTTGGTATGGAAAATGTGAAACAGAATGTTAAAAATTGTGTATTGAAATTGAATAAACTATTATTATTATTATTATGTTTCTCAATACTCTTCGGTATCACGGGATGGAGCCCGGTCCTTTGAGAGGCGTGCGAGGGGACGAATCCAACTCGTAGAGGCCCTTTCGAGAGTTTTGCTATATTGTATATGGATCACCAACCAGGCACCGCCACTAAATGCACAAATAGATCATGCACCCAGAGGCGGCACCCAGAAGGTGATAGAAACTATTGTAAAATGGATGACAAGAAATGGTTTATGGGGGTGAACTGTTTAATGGAGCGGTTAACTGGTGCTATGGAGTGAAATACCGGTACGCCTGCCTTTAATGCAACATTTCACTAATTATCATGGCAGGCGGTGACTCGCTGTCCACTGGGTGGGCTTCCACTAAGTCGCCGATATATTGGCAACGGGTCGCAACACTGGTCGTGGACAGCTAAGGTTGTCGAGAGGTGAGACTGCGGGCAGCATAACATGCACCCGGCGTTATGACATTTTACACTTCCAACCTGGAGCATAGGCTTCGCTCTTGCTACTCCACTCTGGCCGGCTGGTGAAGGCAAGCTCAGAGGCGGGGGGGTATGTGTCTGTGATGACTGCATGTGAGTGTGCGTGTGATGACTGCGTGTGTCCCCCTGGAGGTATAGGGTCCGTGGTGTCGCCACTCACCATCAACTCGCCACAAGCCGTCCCTGCGGTGACTAATTGCAATGGAAGTTCCAGACCGAAAGTACTGGAATTTCCACTGGGCGATGGGGTCGTCACATCCCTACGCCATTATTATTATTATTATTATTATTATTTGGTGGGTGACGCTTCACTGTATTGTAAGACTTATAATTTCTTTTTTCCAAAAAAGGAACCCGCCTTCAATATATCAAAGTCAAATTCTTTATTCAATATAGGATACAAGATATCACTTATTGAAAGTCAATTAGACTACATATAATCTAATCGCTATTGATACCTTATTTGGTAAAGTATCCTATACTGTGAGAGGCGAGGTAGTTCAGGGTGCCCACCCAACAACTGAGCACTTCCTCTTTTTCGAAGTAGGTTAAAATAGGTACTAAAACCTTCTCCTGAATGTAACAAATACTTATCTGAAAACCGCATCAAAATCAGCCAAACGCGAGTTAATCGCGGACAAACATACATACATACAGGTCAAACTGATAACCTCATTTTTTGAAGTCGGTTGAAAATAGTTACTATTTACTGTAATATATTCAAAATGCTGTAAAAACAAATTGTACGTAGTAAGTTTTCAGTATATTCTAGTTAAGATACTAAGATATTCATAGTTTTAGGTTCATATATTAGAAGTATTTATGTGGAAATAGTGTAATATGTGTAGTAATAAGATAACAGGACTATAACATTTGCGAAAACAGTCCCATAAAGTATGAAAATGTTTAGGTGAAAGTTACAATAAATGATGTGCTGCATATTGAATAAGTTATTTGGTATTGTTATTAATAGGTTAGGAAAGTGAAGTATGTGAAGCTCAGATTGAATAAGACAGGTAGACAATAGGTTTTTTTTTTTGTTACGGGGGGATATGCCTATCGCATTTCCCGACGCTCGGGGGAGCGTCGGGGGTATGTGGGGCTCGCACCCACTAAAACCCCCCGGCGGCTGTCTTGGCGCTTTTGGGAAGGACCCCGGGAACCACGCCTTACTGGCGTCCGAAGTTCTTCCCACGCTCAGCTGCTATCAGCTTCGTGCTCGGGGAGGGCATGTTGTTCCGTCCCCGGCTCGCCTTTGTAGCTGCGGCGGCACAGTGCCACAAGCTGTGCCGCCGCCCATCTTAGGGCCGTTTGATGAGTGTGTCGGGCCCCAAACATATTGCCACAAACTTATTTTAATATTAGGTAGGTACTTACCTCCTACCTACCTTTTTTAGTAACTATGAACTGTTTTATAGTTGGGTAGTTAGAGGTATAGGTATGTACCTACCTAGTTAGAGTTGTAAATACAACTTAAATTGATATATTATTGTATAATTTTTGGACCTAAGTACTTTGTATGATCTGAATGAAAAGAATAACGTCACCTTGTCAAATGTACCTTGTTTTATTACATTATAACAAAAGAAGGGCTCAGGGAATCGAACCCAGGTGCACACGCATCTCAGTCCACATCACTGCCAACTGAGCTATAGAGAGCGGCGGTTTCCAACCTCTTTGTATGGAGCAATCGACATGTCTTCTTTTGTTTTTTAATTTTCTAAATTTAATTTTACGTGGCTATTACTGGGTTGGAACTACCTACTGTAAAATTTAATAAAACTGTTGTGAAGTGAGATATAAATTAAAGCGCTGAATAATAATTCTGATCGTTGCAGTGAGGTGGGGAAACGCTACGCTAGATCGTTGTCCCGCGATAAATTCCGTGTCAACATCGAAATGTGAGACATGTGTGAGACCTACACCTGACATTTCAATGGGTTAGCTTATGAACATAAGTAAGGGAAAACTAAAAAAAATGCTTCCTACTTACCTTTGAAGTCTTTATTGAAAAATTATTAAAAAATATTATGGTGGCGGTAACAGATTTGTCTGGTTGGATGGTTTCATCATCCCTAGACTGTATTGCCAAAGATTTGGCTGTATGAACTTCGTTCCTTGCCTGCCTAGAATGGGCAAATGGCAAAGGTATCTAGACCGTGCAGCCTCATTCTACCTGCTTTGATTGCAATGATTGACTGACCTGACTTTGATTGACTGGTTCACACAATAGACAGGACAAATTGATTGTCAGTTCAGCAGACAGACGCGGACTCGCTCGCGATCTCGCGAAGAATGTTTGTTCTTGTCTCCCAAATGATTTTTTACTTATTCTTATGCCAATTCTAAATAAATCAATAACCGTTACCATTAAATAAACAAGAATGAATACCGGGAAGCGGGACGCCTCTCAACTTGAAGTCAATGAGTTTTCCTGGAAAGACTCCGCGGATGGAAAGGATTTGCAACACAATCAGCAAGTAGAAATTGAAATCGAAGGATTGTACGCGCTGCCAGCTCGCCAAACATCTCCTGATCTTCTAGAAGTCGAAATCTTACCCCTCCCACGTAAGTTGTTTTTCTATACCAATATTTTAGAGTATAAAGATTTGATTGTTTGTGTCGAATATGTTCTGAGACTACTGTACCAATTTCAAAAATTATTTCGCTGTTGGGAAGCTACACTACCCTCGGGGAGACAGGCTTAAGAATATTTTCAAAAAATTATTTGCAAGGTGGTAATAAGTTTTATATTTATATTTGGCTAGTCTTATAAAATCTAGCTAGGGTAAACTTTGTACCGCCTTACATTAATCATTCACACAATATTATTTAAAATTAAAGCCTAAGTACTATTCTGATTTTAGTAGTTATTCAGTAAAAATGGAACAAACCACCCAAAATTTTCACAAACTTTCGCATTTATAACATTAGTTAGTAACTAAGCCGCTCAGAGAATGCAATCCTGACACCATGTATTTTTGGAATGTCTTTTGACAGGAGTTATTGTAACATTATTGTTGTCAATAACATTGTGTTTTAATAACTCTGCATTTAGTTCAAATATTATTCTACAAACACTTTTAAAGAAGGAAAAACAGTAATTTTGTTTGTTTCTTTCTTATAATGTTACCGTCTTATTCTTAAAGATACAGTAAGTACATTTTAAGTAGCTTTTCTGGAGGTCTACTTCTCTGGTTTGATGTATGGTAAATATGTGACATCCAGTCTAAATTAACATATGTCAAATAACTAAAATGCTCTTTTTCTTTTTATGAATAACAGGGTTAAAATATAAAATAAATTAATAAAATAATGATTGGTTGTGTGTATGATCCACAATATTTCACATGAGAATTTTATTTTTGTTACATTTATTAATTCCAATTTAGTTATTATCTACAAGCTACCTATTAATATCTATCAACTGTTGTACTATTTTAGGCTCATGGGAACTCCCTGTTTGCAGATAAAAATGTGTGTGCAATAGAATTAGTAATTTAAATACTAAAGTAATCTAAACTCTCTTGTTTCAGAAAACCAGAGGCATTGTTATCAGCAGATATCACAGTACCAGACCCCTTATAGAACAGTGAATGAAGCAAGCATCTTGAGGATTGGACATCAATCAAATATACCAGAAGAGATAGTCCAAACTAAGCCACTCTACAAGTGCAACATGTGCAATTATATAACTATGAAATATGGCGAACTTGAAAGTCATAGCGATAGCGTTCACGGCACGTCAAAAAAACCTTTTAAATGCAATAAATGTGATTATTCAAGTAAAAATCAATATGCTATTAAAAGACATAACAGAATAGTTCACGAAAAACATAAACCATTTGAATGCCACTTATGTGATTATAAAGCTAGTCAAAAATCGAATTTATTAAAACATTTGCCTGTTCACTATAAAAAGAAAAGGCACATATGCATTAAGTGCAGTTACGAATGCAGTTCTGTTCAAGAAATTATTGCTCATTCAAAAACACATGAACAGTGTACGTGAATAACCATAGTTGTTAGGAAAAACGACCTTAGAATGTAGCGGCTAACATATTTTTGCTAATAGTAATCAATGCATAGTTATAGGAAACATTCTGAAAAATTCCGCTACGATAAAAAAGTGACCGATTTTAGTCGTTGCCATAACTGCGGATGGTATAGCATAAACTCGGCCAAACGCGGGTCCAGTCAGCTCAGTCAATGAGCCTTTTGTTAACCTTTAGGGAAATATAGGCATGAGATTATTATGTAAGGTCAGTGTGGGTAAGTCCGACATACTTTTATCCATATTCACTTTGAGATTAAATAAGTATTGATATTTGCATTCTACGCCGATTTATGTGCTCGAAGGTAATAGAGTATGAAATGTTTTTTTATTTATCAAAGCAGAAAATGTATTCACTTTCATAAGCTTCGAGATATAGATATTTAAAAAAAAAAAAAAAAATAGACGGACTTCCCGCAAATGAAGGGCAAGTCCGTCTAGTGGTTTATTATCAGAATTTTCTATGGAAATACCCTTGAGAAATTCTTTCAGATGATAACGACATATGGCTTGGCACTTTGGTTTTAAATCCATTGTAAATAGAGTTGAGATTTCGATAATAATCTAATTTTATCATTTTTAGGGCAAGACCGTCATATTCAAGCAAGCAGGGGTTGTAAACTTTTTTTTACTGTAACTAAATAAATAATTGTGTATATAATTGACCCACATTATAATGAATTGAACTGAAGGCGATTTCGCCGTGAAGTTCATCTTCATATTTCAATCATATCAAGCACAAAGCTGTTCAAAAATTGATTTTCAACATCCTGCACTATACTCAAGGTTTACAATATCTGATATTAAGGGAATTCCGTCATAGACGGACTTTCCGATTTTTACTAGACGGACTTCCCAACTTTTACATTTGAATGTTATGATTCTTTTTGGATGAGAAAATGGTTTAAAACAAGTGATTTTATCAAATCCAGTGTAAGAAAAACAAAAAAGGATAATTAAATTACCTATGTAGAAACAGGAAATGGCAAAACTCCTTAAATTTTCATTTTTTCAAAAAAAATATTTCGAAAGTAAGTCACCGCTACACTTCAAGTTCAAATATGCAAAAAAAATGTTTGCCAAATTTCTCCTAAGATAATGCTTGTAGCGACATCTATGATAATTAGCTGAAAAGTAATTTACAGATCTGCTTTACCAATCTAATCGTAACCGCTAAATTCCTTTTAGAACGGAAGTTATTGCCGCTAGACGGACTTCCCCACATTGACCTTACTTATATGTTGTATATATTATTATAAGTATCAAGCCTTGTATTTCTTATTTATTTTCAAGAGAAGATTAGAAGACTAAATAAGAAATATTCTAGTAAAAATGTACGTTCAACAAATAACTTAATTACTTAAGTACTTACCTGTAAAAAAAAACAGTTTTTTTTTTTTAATAAAGTTTTTAACTTAATTTGCGATTATAATTTATGAATTGAATCTATAAATCAAAATCAGTAAAATTGTATATGTAATATCCCTAGCTAGCTACTGATTTCAGTACAAGTTTATTATACTTATATATTTATTTAATTGCACATAATGTAACTAGTTACCTTAGATGTGTAAAGATAGTTTAACCTGCCTTCTTGGATATACCAATCCAAATACATCTAATAAAAGTAAAAAACATAATAAAAAAATATATTTTTCTTCTCTTAATAAAATAAACAACTTGTCCTAAAAACAGGGAAGTTTTGTGTGTAATACATTTAGTTATGTACAGTGGCGGACACGTTCGGCGTAACACTTCTGGTTTTTCTGTATTGCAAAATAGCTCTTGTTCTTTGGTAATACAGTCTAGGGCTGACGAAACCATAGACATCTGTTACGGCCTCCTAGTCAGTGACTGTACCTACTTGTAGTAGAAAAATACAGAATAGTTATTCAATTCTTCAATTCAGTCTTTCAGGAACAAACATAATAAATATAAAAAAACTACATAAAGAAAACTAGCCAATAAAATATAATAGCTGAGGCATATAGAATTAAAAGCAGCAAAAGTCCAAACTGATCAAAAATTTACTAAGTATTTACATCTACATTTTTCTCCTTTTTTTACTTTTTATATACAATTCCAAATATAGCCCAAGTTTAGCAAAATGCTGTTTGAAAATGCATTCACATTAATCACATATCACATTATAAAAAAAATCAAATGCTGCAAAAGACACAAATCGATCGACCAATCACAATGCTAGAATTTGAAAGAAGCAAGATGGCGATTTCTACGCAAAGTTAATTCGATTTCAGGAGAAATGGCAGATGTCAGAATTGCCAGAATCAAAAGCTCCAAGTTGTTTTAAGGTGTTCCCTCTCGGTATGGCGCCTAAAAGGCCAAAAATCGAATTATGTCCTTAGACACAAAATCAGTAGTGGCGGTCTAGGTCGCTGTAACACTTCCTGTTTTTCTTTATTGCAAAATAGCTCTTGTTGTTTGGTAATACAGTCTAGGGCTGACGAAACCATAGACAAATCTGTAACGGCCTCCTAGACCGCCACTGTACAGTCACTGTAAATCACATACAATTTCATCTCTTACACTGGTTATTTTGTGTCTTTCTTCATTGTCTTCTCTTTTAAAATCATATCAGTCTATTTAAGAGCTTCTTCCTCTGAAGTCTGACTGAGATGGAAGCGCAGAGAGGTTGGAAACTTGGAAACTGCCGATTCGTTCGGCGCGCTGAGTGGAAGCGTGGAAGCGCAGTGTTCTACTTTGTCTATGCTTCGCCTGGTCAAAAAACGTAATTAAACGCACAGATTAACAAAGTTTTTCTTAAGAACGCAGAGCCACAGAAATGGTTTTTCGTTTTTCAAATTTAAGGATTGATTGATGTTACATTGTTTTATTGATTGATTGTTGAGTAGGCATATAGGTATTGCTTAGTGCACCAGTTATTTAACACGAACATACTTAAGTACATACGTGACTATAAGTATGTAGGTATAGAAAGAAGTTACTTAAAATTAGAAATTAACATTAAAACGTAATTAAAACCCATCTTGTGTTCCCTTTCTGTTAAACATCGTGATGGCGCATCGTGATCATTATTTTCTAACTCAAACATGATTTAAAAAACGCAATTAACATCTCACTCAGCAACCAGCAAGAAGATTTTGTTTTCGTGACATCTTTAGGATATTTTTTTCTTGCGCTCTGTACGTAACCATTTGTAATGGCGTCCGACTCCGACTTCGATTTTCAAGTGACCGTTATCAAAGAGGAGTTGGAAATTGACGAACAACGTGATGTGGAGCTTGTGACTTTACAAGAATGGCTTCGAGTAAAGCAGGAGATCGACATGGCGGATTCTGATTCCGACGAGAAAATGCCCTGGATGCACGACGTCTTAACCAACTTAACACTCTATGGCGGCCATGATGCATTTGACAGAGGTAATTTTATTAAGTGTTTTAATGCTCATCTTTATTACTTAGGCACTTAGAAGTTTGCATTAATTTTAATTAACTGGATGAAATTAAATACTTACTTATTTTGTTTCTTTTGCCAAAAATATAACCCATTGTAGATATTAAAAAGTACTTCCACATAATACCTATAATAGGTACTTACTAGTTCTTTAAATTTATTTTCTGGCCATGAAAACTAGATCATGAATATACCTATTATAGGTATAGGGTATTATAGGTACCTACATCAAAATTAATCACATTTTTGAAGAAGAGCAAATCTAAAATTAATAAGTAGGTACTAACTAAATAATAATAAAATCATCCTTCTCATAAATTTTCAGCCCAGAAAATAGTTTTTTTTTTTTAATTTTATTATTATATGTTTATTGAAAATGTTTAGTTTTCAATACAAGAGATTAACTTGAATCTTTCTAATACATATTGTAGGATTCCATCTATGAAAAAAAAAAGGTGTAAAGTAGGTAAAGCCATTTAGATACTTATCCTACATTGCAAGTTTTACCTTTAAAGTTTTGTTTGTTTTATAATAATTGTGATCCTTGGCTAGAATAAACATGTTTGTAGCTCCATAAAATGCCTGCACAGATACAAAAAATAAAGCAAACAAATCTTTAAATGGAAATGTCTGACAAAAAATATTTTTATATCCTTTAGTCTATCAAACAATTTGATCAAACAAGACAATTATTTCATACTTTTTATTTTTTTATTAGGAATTTTATTAGGAAAGTTTCATAAGTTCTAAACTTTGTTTACATTAAAATTTTGAATTTGAAATATTATAATTACTTATGTTAATAAACATGTTTGTAGCTCCATAAAATGCCTGCACAGATACAAAAAATAAAGCAAACAAATCTTTAAATGGAAATGTCTGACAAAAAATATTTTTATATCCTTTAGTCTATCAAACAATTTGATCAAACAAGACAATTATTTCATACTTTTTATTTTTTTATTAGGAATTTTATTAGGAAAGTTTCATAAGTTCTAAACTTTGTTTACATTAAAATTTTGAATTTGAAATATTATAATTACTTATGTTAATATTTAGTAAAAAAATTACATTATGTATGACTATCAAACAATTTTATCAAACAAGACATGATTTAATACTTTTTATTTTTTTATTAGGAATTTTATTAGGAAAGGTTCATAAGTTCTAAGCTTTGTTTACATTAATATTTTGAATCTGAAATATTATAATTACTTACCTTAATAATACGTATATTTAGTAAAAAAATTACATCATGTATGTGTATTGTGTAGTTATCGAAGTTTTTAATTTAATTTAGGATTTTCTTAAATAAATCGCTTCGAGCGATAAGTTCGACTTTTGTCAACTTATTATTGAACTAGAGTGTGCGCCCCACGGCCCACGGTTTTACCTACGCAATTTCCCTTCAAACCGCTAACTTTTTGTACCAAATTACTTACATCGAATTCGGTTCATTAGTTTTGGCGAGAAAGCGAAACAGACCGACACAGTTACTTTCGCAATTAGTAAAGTGGATAAATAATCAAGAGATAATTATTTAAAGTCTAGTGTATAGTGTGTAGAACAATTTATGTATTTTTTTTATTTAAATAACTGTAATATTTCTTTTTTAGATCAGAAGCCAGATTTAAATACTCTACCGTTGGATCATAATTTTTCAATGATTGAAGGAAGGAATATTAAGACTGAAATGGATGATATTGCTATGGAGGATGGCAAAAGTAATAGTTTAAGGGTTAATTCATATAACTCAAGTGATAATACTTTAAAATGTGACATGTGCGAGAAACGTTTCAGTGGAATGAAGCAGTTAATGTCTCACGCGAAGCGTGTTCACAGTTCTAAAATGTATGAGTGCGATACGTGCGGGTGTAAATACAAAAACAGATCGACCTTACGATTGCATTTACGTATTCATACTAACGAAAGGCCCTTCAAATGCAATCTGTGCGACTATAGATGTGCCCAAGGCGGTAATTTGAAAAGTCACATTATGCGAATTCACACATATGCAATGTCCAAAAAAAATATCCCTAGTAATGCTGAAAAGCTTTTGCCTTTTAAATGCAACATTTGCAACTTCAAAACGGCAAATAAGGCTTCCTTAAAAAAACATATTGGAAATCATAATAATATTAATAATGAAAAACAGTTTGAGTGTAATTTGTGCGGGTGTAAATTAAGCAACAAGGGTTCCCTAAAAATTCATAAAAGAATACATACTAATGAGAAGCCTTTTAAATGTAACTTATGTGAGTATAGAAGTTCGCAGAGTGGTAATTTGAAAAGCCATGTTTTGCGAATACACATGCAACCAGTTTATGATGTCCTAAAAGTATTAAATTAAAAGTACATATTCGTAGGTCGTGAAAGTGTGTTGTGTAGTCATGATCAGCAACAAAGCACACACCGCGCTCGTGAGATAAAACGGCTATGTATGGTATGTACCTACTAAATATTGCAAAGTTTTGCTCAAATTATTTGATATGTCAATATGATTGTTTACTATCCTGTATTAATATTTTTAAAAAATTGCCTTGTTATTGTATTCACTTGTTTGTTATAGGTCGAACATATAGAGCGTCATCCACAAAAAGTTTTCCGTGTACAACCCCATTATTGTATTTGATATGTATGCCTAACCCAAATGGTTGTTAGTATTACAATTTACAGTATTGTATGTAGATTAATCATTGTTTTTAATAAAATCTGACTTAAAACAATAGGCTTAATTTTTTTTCTATTTTGGTTAGCAATGAGTTACATTTTATTTTGTTTTAGTTGGGAATGAGAAGACTTGGCTGTATAGCCTACATTCCTTTATCAAATATATATAAAAAATCGTTAAGGGTCATTCAATCAGTATTATTACATATTTATTTTTGTTCATTCAATCAACCACGCACATTTTTATTTGGTTTGTGCTGGTTTGTGTTTTTTTGATGGTTTTTTGGTTTTGCTTCAATAGCGGAACTTTCTTTCTTCTTCTATCCTCTGATTAAAAATCGTTAGTGTATGGATAATCAGTATTAAAATTTGTCAATAATTCTTATCCGGAATGGCAGACGACATGGATATTAAAGTAACAGTTATCAAAGAGGAAATAGTTACAACGGAGAAAGAAGCCCCGTCAGCGGCTGTCCATGTGAAACAGGAGTTACAGGACGAGGATTGCGTATTTGATGAACTTCCCCAGTTTCTGGAAAACGACATTGTTTTCGTTAAAGAAGGTAATTGTAGTACATACCTATTATGGCGCATCTCATCAGCCAGCTCCCCATACACTATCATCATTCATCATCACAACCGCAAGACATCTGTTTTCCAGGAGACCTACCACAGATTACAACAAGGACAAACACTATGATTCACTTGGCAAGTCTTGCAATAGAATTTTTGAGATTCTATAGCCTATGTCACCTTCTCACCAACTAGTGCACCGATTGGTACCAGAAAAACTTTTATTAGCCGACCAATTAGTGCAAAGGTCAATTAAATTTTCCTGTTCGATTTTAAACATTCTAATGAATTATTCATTGACCGGATGGCTTTGTCTACTATGAATGACTGAAAGAATGATAAAAAGCAGATTGGTTGACATTCAAAACGAATACAGCTTCTCAACCAAATATAAAAAATTAAAATGTCAAATTTTTAAGCTGTTTGTTTGTATCTGAGGTTTGTATGCACACTGCCATGATGCTTTTGCGAGCTGACAAGCACTGGGGGCTTTTCGTCCCCCCCTTTTTTTTTTTAGGCGGGGAAACTCCTAACGAGTACCCTGCGACTCCCCCCGGGATGTGAGGTTTGCACCCACTAAAACCCCGCTGGTGTCCATCTCGGCTGTTGGCAAGGGCTTTTCGCCCCCCTTGCGTTAAAAATACAAAGGTTTAATGAGGGGACTATATTTGTTACAGAAAACCATGCAACTAAACAACAAGAACACTTAGGTTATAAATGCACTTCAAGTACTATGGCTGATAGCAAGGGGGGAATGATTGAAGTCAGCATTTTTAAGATCGAAGAGGATACAGAATGGGATGAAAGATTGTTCAGCGCAGTTGTTATGCTAGAAGATTGCCAAACTGAATTAGAACAGAGCGGCCGGTATTGTCAAGACTGTACAGTCTTGTTCTCGAGTCACAGTGCATTGTCTAAACATTTGGAATCTTCAAAAGTGCACAATAACCAGAATAAAACATTCCAATGCAATCTATGTCAGCATAGATTTGTTTCCCAATATGCTTTAAAAATCCATAAAGGAACCCATGCAAAAGAAAAACCTTTTAAATGCAATTTTTGCGATTATAGATGCATCCAACGCAGTAAATTGGATGACCACATAAGAACCCATACAAAAGAAAAACCATTTAAATGCAATTTGTGCGAGTATAGATGCACCCAACGAATCCATTTAAGAACTCACAACATAAATAAGCACACAAAGGAACGGCCATTTAAATGTCATCTGTGTGATTATAGATGTAGCGAAAAAGGTTCTTTAAAAAAACATATTAGAATTCACAATAAAATAAAACCTTTCAAATGCAATGTATGCGACTATAGCTGTAACGAAAGTACTCTTCTAAAAGAACACACTATGAGAAGGCACACGCAAGAAAAGCCATTACAATGCAATTCGTGTGAGTACAGGTGTGCACTTAAAGTCGACATGATGAAACATGTGAGAACTCATACACAAAAAAAGACAATTAAATGCGAATTATGTGATTATAGATGTCATCAAACTAGTCTCTTAAAAAGTCACCGCAAGCATAAACACTCAGAAGATGCCCCTTTTAAGTGTGATATATGTGAATATAAATGTATAAGTCACAATGCTTTAAAGAAACACAAAAGGAGTCATATAGTACCATAAGTGGCAGTTTCTCTTATTTCATTGGACAAAAACTAATTTCTTTGGGCAAAATCTAATTTCTTTGGCAATCATATTTTAGAACGCTAAAACTTCGAAATAGCTCGTTAAATTTTAGGACCAAAAACATCATTTTGTAGGTTTTAACTACGTCTACAATGTATGTTATTTTTTATGGAGTATTTAAAAAAAATGCGCCATAGAAATTATTCATTTTAAGCCATTTTTTGATAATAACCCAAGTATTACTAAAAATTATAGTGTGGTTTTTGAGCGTCTTGGGCGATGAGCTTTGCGTTTCTTGGACCGTTACAGAGGTCGTCTTCGCCAGCCTAATTCTCATCAAACTGCAGGAGAAAAAGTATCCTATAGCCTAAGTCGACTGTTTATTGGATTTAATGCACCTGAGTGATATTACGTAGGGCAATGGCCCCATTTAATGAAATGGACTGACCCGTTAATTTACCTACAAACTTGTGAGCTAAGTATATCGGTTCAGTAGTTTGGGAGTGAATGCGTAACTCACTGACAGACAAAGTAACTTTCGCAGTTATAATAATTATTGGTACATTCATAGGCAGTACAGTGGCAATCTAGGACGGCGTAACAGATTTGTCTATAGTCTCGTGCGCTTTTTGATTTTTTGGACACCTTGAAGTATATATTTTAATTTTACCAGGATTTGGTAAATTTCTCATATTATTGCCCAAGAAAGAGGGAAAAAGGAAACCCTTGGATGTGTAGACTGTATTACTAAAGAACGAGCTATTTTGCAATACAGAAAAACCGGAAGTGTTACTGCGTCCTTGACCGCCACTGTAAAAATAAAACAAGAAATAATTTTAGTGTGGTAGTCATGCTATTGCATTGTTTTTTATGTTTACAATTTTTATATTTAAATATCTTCGTAAAGAGAATAGAGGTTCGTTGTGGTCTTGAATAATTTAGTGGTTTGATTCCGTATTTGAGTGGATCACATTGATTGTGCCTCCATAGGTTTTTAGTTCAATGTTTAATTTTTATCTTTGTTATCCGAAAAACAACGTTCTTGGTTCATAAATTCAATGTAATAAATTTTGGTCGTCATTATTATAAATTGAATAATCCGTTTTTATTTTATTATGCATACTTGTTAGCAATCAGCAATAAAACTATTTTTTTTTTAATTACTTGAACCGCGTGAGAGGTAGGTAGTGCAAATTGTGGTCCCGTTCACACCACCAGAGACTTATTTTGCGCTTCTCTGAGAAATGAAAAGCATATAGTCAATACAGCCAAGTATTTTGAATATTAGAGCTTGACACAAAAAAAACAGAAAAAAATGGGGGCGGCACTTTGTATGTGTTATTAGTAATATTCATAAATTTTCTCCATTATTTATTTCCAAAGTTATATACTCAAATTCAACAAATTCGTGATCTGTTTCTTTACAAGAAGTTAAATTATTTTAAGGGTTTCCAACTCAAAATAAAAATGGTTGCGTTCCATGCATGGACTTAATATAATCGCTAAGCTCAAGGCAGTGAGGTGGGGAAACACTACAGAAATCTTTGGCTCAAGGTTTCAGGTTTCCAGACACTGTTGCCGTAGCTAAGCTATTATGTATTTTTAATTTTCATGACCTATTGTCTATAGTGCGGTCCCAAAAACTTGAAATTCAAATACATAACACTATATGGTTCTGTTTTTTAAAATAATCCGTAAACTTTTTAATTTCTAAATTTTTTGTCGCACTGTAGCTCATTTAGGTGCTCAAAAAAATAATAAAAACGATATTTTTTTCATGTCATATCATAGTTTAATTAAGTTTAAGGCAAATGCACTACGCCATACAGCCTCATCTACATTAAACTATATTTTGTTATGTATCTTCCCGTGCGTGTAGAGCGCGGCGGGGTGCGCGAACGTGGCCGAGCAGTGCTCGCAGCGCAGCGGCCGCTCGCGCGTGTGCGTTCGGATGTGCGTTCGCAGTACTTGAGTAGTCTGTCGGAAAAAACGAGATGTTCAATGACAAACAATAAATTTAACCAGACTTGAAATTAGGGTACCTTAGAAAAAAAAATGTTACAGTAATGGACTGAAGTTTTTCTGTATTGAAAAATAGCTCTTGTTCTTTGGTATTAGTCTTAGTGCGCACGAGACCACAGACAAAAGTGTTACGCTGAATAAGACCGCCACTGTACCACTATGGGTTGCCTGAAAGAAATTGCCCAAAACGATCAGGCCGCTCATTACAATGAATCTATTTATTAATTTAAGACAATTGTAATTGACGACGTGGTCACCCCAGGAAGCGATGGAGCGACGAATTGGGAGCACGATAGGGACTGGTGGGAATCTGCCCAGGACAGGGAAGTATGGAAAGAGTAAAGAAGGAAGGAAGAAGAAAGGAGGAAGAGTATGGAGGGGAACGAGGCCTTTGCCCAGCAGTGGGATAACATAGGCTAGTAATAATAATTGTAATTTATGTTAATTTAATTGATTGCAATAAAGTGTCTATGTATCTATCTACATATTTATCTGTCTACCCCTTGCCTTTCTTCACAGCCAAAACACGTCCACTGTAGAATATAAGCCTCCCCTACATGTCACCATTAAGACAACAAACACTGTAGGATAAATTTTGCTATAACCGCCACCTGCTGGCGTACTTCAAAACCAAAAACAAAATATTTTTCACGCACCATAAACCCTCTGCCGCAGTAGTCGCATATCTTATTTCTCGGAGGTCGCTTCTTCACGTGAACGTAGTCTACGTGCTTCTTGAGGCCGCGGGGACTGGCGAAAGACTGAAAAAAAAAAGAGAACGTGTCGTGGGACACGCGATAGGAACGAAGTCCGACTGACAGTCGACCAAGCCACTGCCCGTAGGGAGGGGAGCGAGTACTGCGAGCGAGCGAGCGAGAAAGAGTGAGATATATAGTTTTCGGTCTCTTTTATTCTCTCTTTCGCGTTAACGCTTTTGTGTCTCACTTCAGCCGTAACGTTGCACTTTTTCTTGGCTAGGTCCCCTACTCCCCACCGCAACCCGAGTTAAGGAACTTAGTTTCAAAGATCACACGGTATATGTAATCTCAACTTCAAGATGTCTATTGCTGGACATAGGGCTGCAAGACAGATCAAGATTTTAGTGCAAGAACTTTTCAGCCCCAGAAATAATCTGTTCTTCGAACTATTTGACCTGCCCATTGACACTTACTATTGACACTAGTAACAAAAATAGGCTATGTTATTTTTTTTTTCTTATTACCTGTAATTATAGGATTTAGATTTACATAACATTTTCTCCTGCTTCTTTTAAAGATCTCCATGGTTTTCGTTTTTGGCGTTACATTGATTACTTTACGTAATGTTATATTTTAAGTTATAACAATGTAATGTAATGCTGTTTGTGGACCCAAATAAAATAAAAATAAATAAAATCTCAGTAATTTTTTTTATGTTTTCTTTCACCCACTATCATGATATCAAGTTTTATTTTTATTTTTGCTGCTAAATAGGTAAATCTATGAGAATATCCTACTTAATATTATTAACGCGAAAGTTGTAAGTATGGATGTTTTGTTACTTTGTCATGTCAAAACATTTTCAATGAACTTTACAATAATAGCTTATACAAGGGCTAATGAAACAATTCAGTAGTATAGGGGCGTCTCCAGGCGACCATTGTCGTAAGGCAAGGCAAACATTTTGTTTGCCTGAGCCAATTGAACTACCTCGCCTCTCACAGTATAGGATACTTTACCAAATAAGGTATCAATAGCAATTAGATTCGTTGTAGTCTAATTGACTTTCAATAAGTGATATCTTGTATATATCCTATATTAAATAAAGATTTTTTAATATTATAAAACAAAGTTGTATAGTATGGATGTTTGGAACTCTGTCATTATAAAACATTTAATAATAATAATAATAACACATCACACTCAGAGCCTCTAACTAGGAAGAACCTGTATCTAGGGTGCCCGAAACACACACAGAGACGAACATCACACCCAGACCGGAAACAAACATCGATATTCATCATATCAATATTCGCCCCGCCCGGGAATCGAACCCGGGTGCTCACGCTTACTCAGTCCACATCACTGTCAACTGAGCACTCTTTGTCAATTAAACTTTACAATAATAGCTTAAACAAGGGCTAATGAAACAATTTTTCTCTTTCAATCACCTTGGAACACTGGTCGCAATCGAACCGCACACTCTGCTTGTGAACGAACTCGACGTGCCGCCGCAGCGACGGCTGCGTTTGAAACTTGGAATCGCACTGGCGACAGTCATAGCTGAAATAAAAAATGCTTTAGTAAAATAGTTTAAGTTTAACTAAATATTGTTGAAATTTTATAAAGTATTATGTATTTTTAGTTTTAAGGTATTTATGATATGGGCCTCTGTTTATATTATTTAACATCCACTAATGTAAATATTGCCTGAAATAAATTAATATCAATACATAGTATAAAATTAAGTCGCTTTCCGCGTCTGTCCCTATGTATGCTTAAATTTTTAAAACAACGCAACGGATTAGGATGCGTTTTTTTTAAATAGATAGAGTGATTAAAGAGGAAGGTTTATAAGTAAAAAACGTGCACGCAAAAAACGGGTCCACTAGTTATATTATATTTAATAATTATTTGCTTTGTATTTGCACTATTTGCAGCTATATACTAATACCTAGAGGTTTCACCCGCGCAGATTTTTCATAAACACATAAATCCGTTTTTTCCGGTTCCCGTGAGAAATTCGGGAAATTATTCCTAAGTGCTCCCCTACAATCCCCAAGGAACCCATGTGCAAAATTTCAACCCGCTACGCCCAGTAGTTTCGGCTCTGCGTTGTTTGTCAGTCAGTCAGTCAGTAACGGAAGAGTTTTATACAAGGTGTTTCTGACAAGGCGGTAATAAATCAAATGAGGGATTCAGCTCACCATACCTAACAACTTCCCCAAAGCATCATGGGTCGAAATCTTAAATCAAAAATCAGCTGTCCCGTACATTGACCCTGTCAGCTGATCGAACCAACGTATGGAACAGCTGTTTGTCTGCATCTGCATATTGATTGTCTATAGTAATGTTATAAAGCTAGTCGCCCACCTGACGCTGTCGCGATGTTTTATATTTTCCTTCAGATGTTTCCGTAGATTCTTTTCAGTTTTGAAATGTAGCTCGCACTCCGCACAGTAGAACATGGCGTGCGTCGCCGCGTGGTGCGCCTGCCATCAAACAAAACATTTGACTTCTCCGTAGCTCAGTTGGCAGTGATGTGGACTGAGATGCGTGTGCACCTGGGTTCGATTCCCGGCGGGGCGAACATTGTTATGATGTCGATATTCATTAAATTATTAAGGGGCGAAACGGTGCGAGACTAGCGCTACTTCGATACATGATTGATATCTTTGACTGCTTCGTGGCTCAGTTGGCAGTGATGTGGACTGAGTAAGCGTGTGCACCCGGGTTCGATTCCTGGGCGGGGTGAATATTGATATGATGAATATCGATGTTTGTTTCCCGGTCTGGGTGTAATATTATGTTTGCCTCTGTATATGTTTCGGGCACCCTAGATACAGGTTCTTCAGTTAGGGGCTCTGAGTGTGATGTGTTATTATTATTATATATAGGTATTCAGATATTTTAATCAATTAATTTTATTACAATAAAAATAACACAGTAAAATGTAATAACAGAGAGATATACGTCATATTATTGCAAACCAGGTGACCCGGAGAACTTCGTACAGTGTCGGTCTCAATTAGCGTAACACTTTTGTCTATGGTCAAAGAACAAGAGCTACATATTTTGCAATTCAGAAAAACCGGAAAGTGTTACACTGCATGAGTCCATGACTCTGTACCGGCTTACAATATAAATTTACGCAATATCTTCAAAGCTATACAAAAAAACTGATCCAGAAAATGACAATCGATATCCATCATAACAAAGTTTGCCCGCGCCGGGAATCGAACCTTTCAAAGACACATTAAACATTACTGCCAACTGAACCATGAAGTTGCAAACTTGTCTGTTTCAACGAAGATTTATGATCACATTTATTGCACTCCCAATTTATAAAAAGTTTACCTTGTTGTGTTCGACGAGCCCTGACCGCGCTCGGTACAGCTTCCCGCACGGCTCGCATCTGAATTGCGTCGAGGACTGCTTGTGCACTGTGCTGTGATAACATAAAGGTCATTATCCTATAAATTGTGTAATAAATTAAAGTTATAACTTGATAAAAAAGTAGGAAAATTTTATTTAATTACATTTAGCGAATAAAAAAAAAAAAGATTTTGAAAAGTTACTTACTTTCAATTTATTTAATTTTTATAATCTTGTGAATCTTCATGAACTTTTCATCCGTTTACAAATATCGACTGGTTCGACCGTGTATACTTGGTATGTAAATCCTAAATCTATACTTACAGAAGATGCACTTTTAAAGCACATTTGTTGACGAGCTTGTTGCCGCATATTTCACACTCCACTCTGTCCTTGTGTTTGATAGCATGATACCGGTGACGGCGGTGCGACCTGCAAAAAATATTTCATCATCATCATTTCAGCCGTAGGACGTCCACTGCTGGACATAGGCCTCCCTCAAGGCTCTCCATCTGTACCGATCGCAGGTGGCCTGCATCCAGCGTGGACCCGCAGCCTTGCGCAGATCATCCGTCCATCTGGTCGGTGGACGTCCTACGCTGCGCTTGCCGATCCGTGGTCTCCACTCGAGAAAAAATATTTAAAAGTTGTAAAAATTTAAAACTGAAAACACAAATCTAGTAAGTAGTATGAGGTCCAAAAAGAAAATGTCTAACGCAAAAACTGCTTCAAATCTTCCAAAACATTAACTCAATTCTTTCAACGCTATTACCATTAAAGCTGTATACCTCTAGTCAGAATTTAATCAAAATCAGTCCATCAGTTTACACTTACGTAGTGAAAAAATCGCACTGGTCACATTTGTAAGTTTTCTGGTCGCCACCGGACGAGCCATGCGTTTCCTCGTAGTGCAGCAGCGTAGAGGAGCGATTCAAGTATTTTTTACCGCAAACTTTACACTCGTACCTGCGAATCAGGAATTTAGACCTTAAAATTATAATCATCAACGTGTTTTGGTATTTTGAAAGTTAAATTTGTGCATTTCTGGGAATCAAATGGGGACCATCGAAATCACAGTCAAATAGACTACGCACTGAAAAAAACGCAGGTAGCAAAATAAACAGATATACGGTAAATAGTTGCATTGTTTACAAAATATAGTTAATATAGATAGTCTTGACAAATAACAGGGGACTTTCAATATTGCTTTCGTCCTCCAGAGTGTCAAAGTCAATACAAAAAAAAACGCAAAGAGAACCATAAAGCAATATTGCAAATACGGCCGTAATAGGGCCTCAGTACCCAGTTTATAGTATGTTAATACCAATTTTTTCATCCTTGTTCATTTCCCAGTAGTATCGACAAACCAGTGAAATTGTTATATAAAAAGTTATTCATATTTATTATAGGCAGGCAATTTGTATGATTCTGCGTTTTACATAACTGCGAGCATTGGTAAACAGACCATGCATATTGTAATTTGTGGAATCATACAAATTCCCCGCGACATATACAAAACCACACATGATTGCGCCACTTGCAGCACTTTTGTTTTTTTTTATGTATAAAAAATCATAAAGAAAGATTGAAATATTGTTAATCATTTAAACTTTATCATTATGAACAAGCTTACCTCAAGTAGTGTTTTTTAACATGTATCTGATACGACTCCTTGCTTGATAACACAGATGAACAGACTTCACATGTGATTCCTCCTTTTTTCTTAAATAAAATAAACTTATTAATATGCAAAATAAACAAGTACCTATCTGTCTGAACTGAATGTATTCACAAGCGGAGCCAAAATAGATATACGATATCCTAGTCCTAAACGATATTATAAAACTCAAATAATTTAAATCAATTTTCAAAAAATACGTTACATTCGATTTCAGTTACTTTACTCACATTAAAACAAATTGTTCTTAAATTTAAAACCTACATTGTCGTGTTTTCTCATGTGATCGTCGAAATTCTGCTGATGATCGAATCCAACAATGCAGTTGTGGCATTTGTACCTAAACTTGATGTATGCGGGACGTTGAGCGTCTTTCAGTCGTTCTTCTTTCATATGCTCTTCAGTTAGATGAATAACTTTAATTCTTACTGTAAATAACAAATAACTGTCAACACCATGGTACAGTGGCGGACTAGGAGGCCTTAACATAACAGATTCGTCTATGGTTTCGTCAGCCCTAGACTGTATTACTAAAGAACAAGAGCTATTTTGCAATACAGAAAAACCGGAAGTGTTACACCGACCGTGTCCGCCACTGTACTTAAAGGCAAGATTATTTTATCTTTAGATAAATTGATCTGGTTATATTATATGGTAGGTAACCTACCATTAGTGTCATTACTATCACTGTGTCGCACCCGTTTTCTTGATTTAAGTCGCTTGTCAGATGTTTTATTTCTAGATTTAGATTGCCCTGTTAAACATTTCAACATGTTAAATAACAAATAAAAAAAAAAACAAAACTTTGAAGGCTTCTTTTGATAAATTCTAAGATTTAAGGTTAATGAGTTTAGTAGCTTTGCTATTATGATTACAAAATGCTAGTCTTGAAGGATATTTCTTATAAAATCTTACCTCTTTCTTTAGTGCATGTCCTAAGCACAGACAGAGGCGTACCACTATCACTGTCTGAACTTTCGTTTTTAATAACATTTTTTTTAATGTCGTCATCAATAATCGCATCTAATCTGTCATCAGCCAAACATTCATCATTAGATAGAGGCTCTGCTTTAAAATTATCACGTTCTTCAAACTGTGATAACGTTGAATCACTGACACAGTCTTTATTATCAAGACTGTATGTCCCTTTTATGTTAGGCTTGCATTTTTTTTGAGATAGTGTCAGATTGTCCTGTGAATCCTGTGAAAAAAAAAATTACTTGCCCAAGGTATTATTTTTCATGATAATAAAATAAATTTCTTTGAAATATAATAAATGGCAATATTCACAATTTAAAGATTCCATATAAGTTACCTATGTAATAAAAAAAAAATTGAAGAAAATTGGTATTACCAATAGCATTTTCTGACTATTTTCTACTTGCTGCATGAAGACATTAATTTTCTCAAGAAACCCGTGGCATTTGTTGCAAACGGTGGGCAAATAGATCTGAAAATTTTAATAAATTTATTATAAATATTTTTAGTAAAACATTTGCATGATAATATTTTTTTATTTATCTAAAAAATTTATTTATGGGAGTTAATTAATATTTGTAGTGAGTTCTGAGTGGCAGATAGACAATGTTTAGTCCAAACTGCTTGAGATTGAACCTGCAAATTTTGAATTTAGCACCAAATCGGGATTTCATGAATTTCCTACAGGATAGGAAAAAGGACAGGGTTTAAAATTTAGAAGTGTAGCTAATCTACCTAAATTATTAAGTATTGAGGTGTACAATAGTAGCCATTTTGTAAAATAGATCGGTCAAGATTCATTGTCATGACTATATTTTTACTTTCGAATCCAAAATAGTTCAAATTCTGAGTTGTACTCAGTATATCAAGAATGTCTTTACATCACAAATGAAATGGTTTATAGTCTCTCAAATAAATACCTTGAATGTTGTAATCTTCTCCAAAATAAAACCATGTCGACAATTTATAATGTTTACAAGTGAACAATCTTTCACCAAACAGCAGACGCAAGCCGACGACACGTCCTCGCTGCCCTGGCTGAACTCCGGCAAATCAATGCAATAAAATTGTGGCATTCTCCTTTTAATTTCCTTTTAATTACCTACAACAATGCAAATCACTCAACTCAACAAAATAAATCTCTTAGAAAAAGAATCCCGAACCAAGAAAAAACAATACGTTACGTTCCAACTAACGCGGAAGTAAAGCGCAAACGTTAGTAATTTACCTTCTCTTCAAAATAAATTGCGCGTGTTTGGGAACGTAAAAACGTTTTGTTAATGCTACGAAATATGTTTTGTTATTTTTATTCTCAATGTATCTTTTTGTTAAATATTGTTTTGAATAAGTTAATTGAAATTATCTTGTATTGTTTATTATTAAAATATATTTACTCAAAATAAATCAAATACTTCTAATTAAAAAGATCTTTCAAAGGATTTAATTTTAAAATTTAATTTTTAGAACGAAACGAAATTTCACCGAATACAGCGTCTTTCTTTCCTTCCTCCCTCCCTCCGAATGAAATGTAAATGTATGTAGGTAATGTAAACAAAACAAAATACCTATAAACATTTTTAGTCTCAGTTGCATAAAACATAGTAAAAAGCTGCAAAATTACAATGGAAACCATATGCAGCGGTTGTCTTGCAAGAGACCGTAAATTGATCGAGATTCAAGAAGTTTCAGCTAAGAAAATCTATTCTCATTTCATTGAACAATTTCAGGTAAACGTAAGTATATTGAAGTAGGTATTGAGCTTTTACTGGGTAAAATTGATCCATGAAAATACGAACCTGCCTTATTCACTCATTACAACCGATACACGTCCACTACTGGACATTAGTCTCCTATCAGATTGCCACAGTGACAAACATTGTACAGAGTATTTTTTGCCACTCTTTGCAGGCGAGCTGGTGATCGCAGTGTGGCTATTCAGGGGCACTATTACGGCCACATTTTCAACATTGCTTTTTGTCCTCCAAGTGTCAAAGTCAATACAAAAACCGCAAAGAGTACGCAAAGCAATATTGCAAAAGCAGCCGTAATACCAGGACAGTTTTAAAATCAGAATCAATTTTTTTTTTATCATAGGTAGGAGTTTGTATATTTGATGATATGATACAGATGTTATATATTTTTTTTATTGTTCTATGTTATGTAATTTTCAACAAAGGATGCTGCTGCCTGTACTCTGGGTGTTTTCTTAGTCGCCTTACGACACCGGTGGAAGGAATTTTATGCCGCCATCACATAGCAATCAATTATATTTAATAAATTATTCTTTTTTCCACCAGGATGCCAGTGTTGAGAGTTTACCCATTGCCCTTTGCTGGGAATGTAACGCTCGTGTTAAAGGATTTGAAAAATTTAGGAGGAAAGCTATATTGTCTTATGAGACATTGCTAAATTGTTTGAAATTGGTAAGTATTCAATTGAAATACTAGGTATCACTATGACACATTGGTGGGACAATCTCAGAAGAGCCAATGCTGGAGGGAGTCACGGAGTTGAACATTAAGATCTAACAATCTCCAATAACCCTGCTAACAGCCTAGATGGACAAAGCACAGTTTTAGTGGGTGCTAACCCTACATAACCCTGCGGCTCCCCCAAAGGGCTGCAGGAAACTCGTTAGGAGTTTTAACTTATATAGTAGGTATTAACTTTTATAATTTAACTTTTTTTTAACAATTTAGCAGCAAAAGCATAACAGAAGTTAGACAAGGTGGCGTTTCTTTAGCTGTGCTATGCCTCTTAAAAATACTTCATAATCAAAAGAAAATTTTATTTGAAAAGGAGACAACCAATGCAAGGTTTTGCTAAAGTCTAGTAAACTAAAATTCCTTAATAATGCATCTGTTTCCAAATTTTTTATTTTATGTTGTATTATTTATTATTATTTTAATTTAATGGACTTGACTCCACTTCAGTGGAGTATTTTGCCAATGTCAAGTTCACTAATTAGGTTTAAGGGTGGGCTTAAAGCCCGGCAACATTGTATGGTTATTTTATGTTTATTGGATTATTGTTTAAAAGCCCACTAACAAAACAGGTGGTTTCGGAACCAATGTTAAAACAATAATCCTTAATGTTGTAGAAAACCATACCAAAAGATTCTGAATCCAAATCATCACTTAAAACGCAACGAGTATATCAATTTAATGTCCAACCAAAGACTGACGAACAAGAATACAATACATTTGAAGTTTTGGATTATAAAACAGACTTGCCAATCATAGATGATGATGTTGTTAAAAATGAACTTAGCGACCAATCAAATGACGGATATGAAACACTGGCTGAAATAAAAAGAGAAAAGCTTAAGAAGAAGGTGAAATTAAAAAAGATAACTTCTAGTAAAGTTAAAAAGAAGAAAAAGACAGAATGCTACAAAGAAATTGTATTGACTGAGGAGGAGATTAATGAAGAAAGAAAATCATTGGCTCTGGATGAAACTTACATAAATTCTATTTATAAATGCGAAAAGTGCATTGTTTCATTCCCAAATGCTGATGACTTGAAAGATCATGCTGAATCCAAACATGACTCGGTAAGACAATCTTATAAAAATAATATTATTATAATAATAATATGTAGTACTTTGTAGTTCACATTATAAGATTACTTTGTCAAAAGCCATTGTGAACCAGCGCATTCCCCGCGCCAAGCCAGATGTGCGCCGGGCCTAAGGTTTCAGCCTATTATAGGTACTTAGTTATGCTTTTGCCAATGATGTTACTGTTGCAGACCGCAAAATACAAGTGCGATATATGCGATTGCACGTTCGCGCTCGAGGTTTCTTTCAATTATCACAGCAAGAGGCACGTCAAACGCTACGAGTGCAACAAGTGTCAAGACAGGTTCGCGACCGCGCGGAAAGCTGAGCGTCATTACGAGACCCACTTGTTTGTCCCGAGTTTTAAATGCGATGAATGTCAGGATCAGTTTGGGTATGTATTATTTTTACAAGTTTAAAGTACTTACTTATACTTATTAGTGCTGGAGCGATTAATATACTGGGGGGGGTTTCTGACAAGGCGGTAATAAATTAAAGGAGGGATTCTGCTCACCATAACTAACAACTTTCCCAAAGCAACATGGGTAAAAATCTCAAAAAAAAATAACAGCTGTTCCATACATTGGTTCGATCAGCTGACGGGGTACGGGACGGCTGATTTTTGTTTTGAGTTTTCGACCCATGTTGCTTTGGGAAAGTTGTTAGGTATGGTGAGCAGAATCCCTCCTTTGATTTATTACCGCCTTGTCAGAAACACCCTGTATGTTTTATATTTCAGAACTGAAGAGGAGTTGCAAATACACAATATAAAGATTCATAAGAAATCAGAACCGATAGTAAAAACTTCCGAAAACACAAGGTAATTCCGTATTTTATTTTTGCAAGATGTTCAACACCCGTATTGCTTTCTAATAAATTTCTCATTTTCCTGTGTCCAGCGAACATCCACAGGAATCATATCCGTGCACAGTGTGCAGTAAAACGTTCAAATGGAAAACTTCGCTGAGGAAGCACATGGAAATGCACAACATAGAGGCGGGAGTGAAGCGCAGGCCGTACTGCGAAACATGCAGGTGAATCGTAATTTTATTCCACTTTTATATCAATTTACAAAGCTTATTGCCTTCTTCTTTTTTTGATATATAGATTACTAGCTGTGCCCGTGGTGTCACCCGCGTTTTATTAGGAAAAATAAATAGCCTATGTGTTAATCCAGGGTGTCTGCTAACTCCGTACCAAATTTTATTAAATACTCCCCAGCCGTTTATATGTGAAGAAGTAACAGACATACACACTCACAAACTTTGCCATTTATAATATTAGTGTGATAAGTTCGCGGCACTATTGTATTAGGCTAGCTTGTAAAAATAGTGTTGTTACTTTAAAAAATATAAATTCTAAAAAAACACACACTTACACCACTAAGATGCGTGTGTCCTTTTAAATAATTATTGGTATGTGTATGTTTTAGATTGGCATTTACGACGTCGGCCAGCCTACAAAAACATATGAAGTCAAGTTCGAATCATCAAGTTCTATTGAAGCGAAGGTAAAAGTTCTGATACATACTAGCTGACTGCAAAGCTCATTGCTATTCTAATCAATAAAGCTTCATGATCACCATACCAGAGAAGAAGAACTCCAGTAAAACATTTTTTGTCTTTATAAATAATATGTTTAGTTTAAATAAATATATTGTACGTCCACAGTAAGTTAGCAGACCCCAACGCAGTGGAGGCGGCGGAAATAAAGCCGAGTAAGGGCGCCCACAGCTGCCCGCTTTGCGGCCACTGCTACCAGTTCCGCGGGAACCTGCGCCGGCACATGGAGTCGCATCTTATGAGGTGGGGTTAGGGAATTGAGAAAACAGAGGAATTAGAATTGAGATAAAAAGAAGATACATTTATTTGCTACATGTATTTTGTGCTCGTATTATACTAATAAACCTTCCTCTTGAATCACTATATCTATTTAAAAAAACCGCATCATAATCCGTGGCGTAGTTTTAAAGATTTAAGCATACATAGAGACAGACGCGGGAACCGACTTTATTTTATACTGTGTATTGATTTAGCGGCGATATAACTATGAATACAAAAAAATGAGTTAATGAAGATATTTATGATGTAATTTATAGCTCACTACCTGACCCGATAAACTTCGTACCGCCTTACAATATAATTTTAGCTTGTGTTTATCTTATGTATAAGCTGTCATAAAGCGATTTTCGGCCACTGGAACACTGCGTCATGGAGTCGCATCTTATGAGGTGCGGCCAGAGAAATTAGAAATGAGGCCAGGAAAATCGTATTTATTTATGGTTTCCTACCTGACCGGAAAAAAAAATTACGGCGGCGTTACAATAATAATAGTAGCTTTGTATGATGTATGTTTTTGTCAAGGCGGTAATACATCAAAGTTGTGGTTCAGCTCAACATGCAGATACTTAGGTATCTTCCTAATTCTTTGTTTTAAGATCTGCTGCTAAATGAATAATTTATTTTGTTAACAATAAATAACAAAAAGTGACATTACAGTGCATACGCTAGCAATGAAATAGTTGTTGCATTCCACCATTCTCATCATTCACCAGCAGGCAAAGGAATCAAGTTCATAAGGTTTTCATGGCATTTAAGAATACGTGCTTTTCCCTTTATTAAAATGCAAAAACAAGCACAAAGCAAGCAAGCTGCACTCATCCAGACTAATATTATAAATGCGAAAGTAACTCTGTCTGTATGTCTGTCTGTCTGTATTGCTTTCCTGAGCAAACTTCTGAACCAATTTGAATGAAATTTGGTATATGGATTGTCTAGAGCCTGAGAAAGGACATAGACTACTTTTTTTATCCCAAAATTCCCACGGGAAAATTGGGAATTTGATGTTTCAAGGGCAAATGCGCTGGCATAGCCGCGGGGCGCTTACTGGTTAAAAATATGTGCCTTATATTCACAGGGCAAACGGGTCCCTGGTCTGTGCCCCGTGCAACCGCACCTTCTCGTCGCAGGCCACCTTCCAGCAGCACATCAAGTTTAGCAGGAGCCACATCACTGAGGACGATTTCCAGTTAGTAAAATAATGATAAATTCGTACATATACATGATTCTATTTTGCTATTATAGACGTGATACCTTGTATCCTTTATTGAAAGTTTTTATTTTTAAATATTAATAAAAGAAAAAAAAAAGGCCAAAAATCAAGTTTAGTCCTTTGACACAAAATCAGTAGGTCTGTCTTCCAAAAACGTTGTATTACAATGTGGGAGATGGTTTTTTTACATACGCGAATTCATTAAAACTTTATTAAAAACTAGAGGCTGCCCCGCAATTTCACTCGCGCAGATTTCTCATAAACATAAAAATCCATTTTATTCCCGTACCCATGGGAATTTCGGGAAATCCTTTCTTAGTGCTCACCTACACTCCCCAAGGAACCCACGTGCCAATTTTCAGCTTTCTACGCCCAGTAGTTTCGGCTCTGCGTTGTCTGTCAGTCAGTCAGTCAGTCAGTAACGGAAGAGTTTTATATATATTGATTGATGAATACATACTTTCGCCAGAATAAATAAAAAACGCGAAAAAATTTGAATTTCGCGCCTTAAATTGTATAATGTACATTTGTATCTTACTTTCGTGTAACGAAGTGTATTTTTTATCTTTATGCATATTTTCAGATACGTGTGCACGGAGTGCGGCGCGCGCTTCGTCAGCAAGACCCGCCTGCGGGACCACATGGACTGGGAGCACCTGAAGCGCTACCGGCACGTCTGCGCCGACTGCCAGAAGGTCAGTCAGCTTGTGACAATACGTTGTTCTAGCCGCCCATTCTGGACAGGCTTTTTGCCGCGAAGCGTGAGGAAAATGTCGGGCTTTTGTTTCTCAGTTTCATAAATTAGTTTTCCGTGGCTACTACTGTGCTAGTGTGGTGGAATTTGTGTAATAATGTGCCCTTTATGGAAAACTGTCTAGCGAAGTGAGCAATAAAGGCAGGCGCTCCCCAACAATTCTGATCGATGTCCCGCAAGAAAGTCCGTGTGAACATTGAAATGTGAGACCACCCTCGTATCAATGGGTTAGGTTAGGAACCTAGGTTAGGGAAAACAAAGAATTAAACTACAGAAGACTTGGCTGTATGGACTAAGTTCCTTTGCCTGCTCAGAATGGGCGAATTTAAAAACAACAACAATAACCATTCTGGACAGGCGCAGGAACATAGTCAATACAGCCAAGTCTTTAGTAGTATATTTATTAGAAGGTAAATCCCTAATTTACAAGTATTAATTAAAATGCGAGGATGGTGCTGGACTTTTTAATGATCTACATGAGAGTTTTGGCAAAATTGATCAAAATCTTTCGGAAGCGCCTTCCTTTATTTTTCGTGGATACTACACAATATTCTATAGAGGATACATTCAACTTTCCACCATACTAGCACAGCTACCGAAAACTAATTTGAAAAATTATTTTACCATTAAAATCCTACGTAATCCCTGATGAACATTGGCTATAGAATACTCTCGAAATTAAAGAATAACGCATCACACACAAATGTGCTAAAATTAAAATATGATAATAATATTCTGTCAGGTATTCAAGAGCCACACGTCGCTGTACCTGCACCAGCAAGTCGTCCACAAGAAGGGCGGCGTGGAGCATCTCTGCGACCACTGCGGGAAGGGCTTCCCGGTCAGTATCTTATATTTATCTACATACTAGCTGTGACTTTTCGACAAACATTTCAAAAGCAAAATCAGCTAAATTGGCCCTTGAGTTGTCGAGTTTTAGCTATTTTTGAAAGATTTAATAACTGTTTATTTTGTGTTAGTAGATGGATGTTCTTATTAGAAATACTCACATCAACACTAGGATAGTCTTACTAGATTAAGAATTCACGCATTCCAGAAAACAACAAACAACAATCTTAATAAAGCCCATCAATAAGACTATAATGATGCCAGTTTAGTCTAATGAATGGGACCCACAAAAATACATACATGTAGCCTGCTACTTTCTACAAACTTTCAGCATTTTAAACAAATCCAAAATATCCCTAAGACAGTGTTGATGAGTATACTTAAAGTCATCCTAATACAGCGTTGACAATTAGCTACTAAATACTTAAATTGATGTGGTCCTCCGCAGACGTTGACCAAGCTGCGCGCGCACGTCTCGGCGCTCCACAGCGCGCGCGCGGCGCACGCGTGCCGGACGTGCGGCGCGCGCTTCAGCTGGGCCTCGTGCCTCGCGAGACATGTCAAGACTATGCATAAGGCTCAACAGTAACATCAGAGAAACGTTCAAGTGAATAATTATGGTTACGTTTAGCGCACTTCTACGTGGCAGCTGTGCACAGCGCGCGCGGCTTTTTTTTTTCAATCTTTAATAAACTGGCTCATCCAAAAACGTAGATCTTCCACTTTAATGAACTCGGTTAAACTAAACTTACCAATAATTTTAGGACAAACGCATCAAAATCGGTTTAAACGCGAGATAATCGCGAACAAACATGCATACATTCAGGTCAAACAAAGAACCACCTTGGTTCCTTGGTATTTGTTTGTATACCCTGAATTTATTAATGTACTTTTGTATCTTACTTTGTATTCAATAAAGTGTTTTCTATTCTATTAAATTTTCCTTTTGCGCCTCGCCAGTTGTATGCTGAAGGCTGGGCCTGACACTGAAACTAGCCTTATTGTAAGTCATTATTAGCTTGTAATTAATAATTTAAGTACCTACCTATAAATTTGGATTAACTTTTTTATATAATAAAATCATGCATTTATTACTATAAGTTTATTTGTATTTTTTAATACTTTGTTTGTAGTGTTAAAATTAACATAATAAAACGCAACTTATAAAACTTGTGATTACATTTATTGCACAAAGAATTAAAAATGTAGCAGTTTATTTATTACATTCGATTATAAATTATTGAAATTCAGCAATTATTTTTAGTTATAGAAATACAAACTACCTCAATACAAGCTATATTTTATTACAAAAAATCAGACCGTTAAATATCTATAATAATAAAATCATTAGGAGATTAATCTTAAGGACCTGTACTTTGAAGCTTCTTACCTAATTAGGTATGAGGGTCCCCCACCCTCGCAGCTGTGACATGCGCGCGTCGAAATGCGAAATGTCGCGGCAGTTTTCAATTTTATTACTTTTCATACAAGCCGAAGTTAAATCGAGATGTTTATACCTACCGCACAATTTTTCTTTCCGATTTTCGTTTCAGCTAACAAGAATTTGCGTTTAGGTAAGGTATTTGTAATAACGAGTTTTTTTTAAACCATCTGAGAAATATAAAACAGATTTCTTAATTCTGAAAAATATAGATGTAGGATTTAGTTTAGACAAGTTATTAAAAAGTAACAAGATGTAATGAATTTCACTCTGTAGAAATAAATATCAAAGTAAACCCTTTTTGTAGTGTTTTCTCAATATAAATAAAACACCACTGGTTGTTTTAATTTTAAACAAATAACGATATAGTTTGAGTTGATAACTTTTTTTATTTGGAACTAAAATCACATCCTAAGGCCTCCTTTACGAAGACGCGGCGTGTTGTACGGGATGTCGTGTGGGCTGCGACGCGGGCGCCACCACGGGCGCCGCCGCTGCGGGCGCCGCCGCGGGAGCCGACGCGTTTCCTTATACGATATCGAACATAGGCCTATGCGCGTCTCCGTAAACGGTCTCATACTATTGCTATACATTTGATTTGGGCGCAGCACGCCCCGCACGACGCCTCGCGCAACGCCCTGCGTGCGGCCTGCAAATGCGGCCTAAGGGTGGATAAAATATGGATGCCTTTTCTATTCACTCACAGATTGTATTGCCATATTGTAATTTACATGAGAACTGCTCGCATAAGTATATATATTTTTTATATAAAAGTAAATTGTGCCTTTCCTCCAACCTTTTTGTAACCAAACTAATTTTTGATACTGTTACTTTTTAATTTATAGAAGAAGATTTTAAAATTGTCATTGTTACCTTTCAAAAAGACTTTTGTTAACTAGGCAGTACATCTCAGCCGCTGTACACATTAACATGCATTCATTTTCTTGTAAATAGTGTACCTAACCATGTGTAAATATATCATCCCTTTTTCAGCCTCTGGAGTTATTTCTACTGCAGGCGGGCGGACATAGGAGTTCTCTAAATTGGCGACCTACGACGATTGGATTACAAAAACCGCAAAATTTTCAACACTCGCCCCACCACCTGCCTTCTTCTGGAGGAGTCTGGGGGACTTTTGGAGAAGCGCCTCGCCGACTAATATAATAATAATCATCATCTCGGCTGCCCAAATTCAAAACCTAGTAACTGGTGTTTTTGCAAAAAAAACGTTTTTGTCATTTTTCGACTTACTAGGCGGTATAGATTTGATATGAACCTTAAAACACCCAGTTTCTTACGTAATTTTAAAAATAAAATTTAGCAAGTCTACCCAATTTGGAAAAGTTATTGAAATTTCCATGAAGTACATATTCTTAACAAAGCGCATGTCGGATTACAAATAAAAAAATCTAGCAACTCAACCGACTTACTAGGTTATGAATTTGAAAGCTGACTTACTATGTTTTGAATTTGGCGCCGATTATAAAATCAATCAAATTTTGATGGAATTTAGTAAGTTACAAAAACAGTATACAAATTTTGCTGAATTAACCACGAGTCGTAACCAAATCGTAAACAAAACTTAATTCTGCCACAAATAAATCATTTGTATAACTTTTAAATGAATGCACTTCAAAAAATAACATTTTTCATTCGAAACGTACAACTAAAAATATAAAATGCTTTAAAAAGTAGAGAATTAACTCAGAGATTGTATTTCAAAACATAGTATTTCACACTTAGTTAATTAACTAAGTGTGAAATACCATGTTTTGAAATTGTTTTCATTGTCATATTTGGGTAAATTAAAAAAAAAAATAGTGGGATCGATTTAAGTGTGACTATAGTCAACAATATAGTCAAACTTTTGGTCAAACACCGAAATCGCTATTGCGTCTGGTTTCTTCGGGGCAACGAATTAAAGTGGTCGACCCGTTTTTTGGCTCTCCTGAACATTTTTGTTAAAACGAGTAACTAGGTTTTGATTTTAAGCAGCCGATCTCACACGATAGCGTCCACTGCTGGACATAGGTCGCAACCTTTACCAGGTCGTCTGACCACCTTCAGGGGTGTGAGACCAGCGTTTGGAGGGTGATTTGAGGTGAAGGTGAACCTTGAAGTGTTGAAGTGAGGGGGGGGGGGGATTGGGAATTCCTTAAAATTAAACTGAAAAGCAAAAAATAAAATAAAAAAATTAAACAGCCGAAAAAACCGAAAAGCGTTAAATAAAAAGGAATCATTTTCTATTAAGACATAAATAACTGCCTTCTTAAAGTAATTTGAGTAAGTATACCACGTAATATTGTGCTAATGTAATATTAATATTGTGTTATCGGCGCCACAGAACTAACAAAGATATGATATAACTATATAAGTACCCTATGATTTAAGTTTTATTTGTGGGAATAAAAAAGGTAAGTTTGTAATGCGACGGTTTTATAAATGTAATATCGGTATCAAAATTGGTTTCTTTCAGCTCCATACAGATCCTAATCAGATGTTATGGTTCATTGTTTTGACATCTGTTGTCAAAATTTGTTTACATTTGAATAAAAATAAAACGAAATACGAGAGCGCGAAAACAAAAATTTGACACACAACCGGCCTCGGCCGTGGCCACAAGGGTACTGACGGGGTAGGGAGCGGCGCGGCATGGCATCGGACCGCGCGAAAACGATGTTTTTTTTTAGTTTTTGCTGGTTTTTTGTCTTTTCGTTAAACTTAAAAATTCTTACTATAGTAGTATGTCTAAAATTTAAGGTCAGCAATTTTCATTCCAAAAATCAAATAAAAACAATCAGCGGTTTAAAAATAAAATGGAAAAAACGAAACAAAAAGGGGTAACTTTGAGATTTTTTTCTATCAACTAAAATTAATTAGATCCTGTTTCCCTTTAGTATGATGACTAGATTAGATCCTTAACTAACACATATATTTTTTTCAGAATGAAGACGTCAATTTTGTATGTCTCAGATTGTTTAAAAAAATCTCAAAAACACAAATTTTTGAAGCACCAAGTCTTAACTTGAATCAGACTATAAATAAAAAAATGAGACGGCAAAAAAAAAAGAAAAAAAAGGCTAAGAGCCGGTTAGTATTAGTAGTGAACTACATATTAAACCGGCAGTTGAACAGCCGATTAATGTTTGTGCACACCGGCCTTAAGTCGCCTTTTACGCCACCCAAGGGAGAGAGATGGCATGGTTGTATTACACCCTTATTAGGCTTCAAACGCACAGGCGGATTTTTATCCGCGCGGTAACAAACCGCGCGGATAAAAATCCGCTGTTGCGGTTTTATTTCCGCGATTTGGAAAGGTTGTTATTTCATTTTCAACCTTATTAATAGGCCACGAAGGTACAGGCGAATTTTTAGCCGCGCGGAAATAAAACCGCGACAGCGGATTTTTAACCGCGCGGTTTTTTATCCGCTGGTGCGCACACTTCCATAGGATTCAGAATGTTACATAAAATCCGCGCGGCAACAAACCGCCTGTGCGTTCGTAGCCTTACTGTTGAATCCGAATACATACAACTGGTTTAAAGCAAGAGGCAGCGCTCTGGTCAAGGTCCGAGGTTTGCTTCTCTTCGAATAAGTTTGTCTTCTCCTTTTTCACTTTTACATTTTGAGGTTTTTTTTGTTGGTGCACCTGTGAAACAATAATCACTAATTCAACTCAGTCAAACACGACTCCAGCTCGATGCATTCATGCCTCTCGTCTAACAATGTGCTGAGAGCCTATTACGGCCACATTTGCAACATTGCTTTTCCTCCTGTAGAGTGTCCAAGTCAATACTCCGTGCTCAAAGACTGCTCCGTGGCTCAGTTGGCAGTGATGTGGACTGAGTAAACGTGTGCACCCGGGTTCGATTACCGGGCGGGGCGAATATTGATATGATGAATTTCGATGTTTGTTTCCGGTCTGGGTGTGATGTTCGTCTCTGTGTGTGTTTCGGGCACCCTAGATACAGGTTCTTTCTAGTTAGGGGCTCTAAGTGTGATGTGTTATTATTATTATTATTATTATTATGTTTCTCAATACTCTTCGGTATCACGGGATGGAGCCCGGTCCTTTGAGAGGCGTATTATGCAATAAAAACGCAGTGGACGCAAAGCAATATTGCAAAAGCGGCCGTAATAGGCCCTCTGGTGCATCTGCCTACCTCTTCGGGGAATACAGGCGAGAGATAATGTTTTTCTACGTAGCCAAGAAAAGTACCTAAGCCTTTTCCCACAGGTAGCGCCACAAGCTCAACCATTTGGTATGGAAATTGTCGGATTTACGAATATTTCCATACAGTCTTGCCACTTTTTAATTTCAAGATTTTTGTGTCGCACTATATTTAATTGTAAATGGTGATATTATGGATACTAAAGTATGAATTTCCAAAATTCCTTAGAATTTAAAAAATATTTTTTTAAAGCACAGTCTATATCAGTCAACAGGCAAACGTGCTTATTTCTATAAAGAAAATTGAAGTGCAACACGTGTAAGTATAAATATACCTGTCGGTAGTGCTTGTACAGATTGCCGGGCTGCGAAAAGGTGGCGGGACAAAATTCGCAGATGTAAGGCTTCTCCCCCGTGTGGGAGCGGATGTGAGAGTCCAACTGCAGCTGTGTCTGGAACAATCAATTATCAGAAAAGTTAATTTAAAAATTATGACGCGTGGGAAGCATGAGTTAGAAATTAGTCGCAGCGCCCTTTTGTTGCACTTTCACGGAAAAATAACAGATAAAATTGGCTCGACTAGTTATATTCTAAAGCAGAGCTAATAAAAGGGTGTTACCGGGAATCCCTTCCCGCACAGGTGGCACATCTTGGTGTGCGGCCGGCCGCGGTGCACGTTGCGCACGTGCTGCTCCAGCGTCACGCGGTTCTTGGACGGCTGCGGAGATCACACACCATCAATCAACATTCGCAAAAAATTAATTCGCATTCGCGTTAAGACCAAAGAAAGCTACAAAGTGTTGCTAAAAGTGGACACTTTTGGCAACAATCTGTGGATTATTATGTTCTTTATCATAGGGCTACTTAACTGTGCTCAAAAAATACTTAGCGAGATTATTCTAGTGTCATACTGTGCCACATTTTTGATATTTACCTTAGTTTAGAAGATATAATATTTTTTTTTCGAGAATGGCGCTAGCATCCCCGTAAACTGGCTTTACATTGAAGTATATAAATAATCCACCGTCATTATATGTAAATACCACATGATAATATTGTTCAAGTAATTCTGTTTGTAAATTTTGAAAACGATAATAGCCTTATCATAATTTCAGCCGAAAAACGTCCACTGCTGGACATAAGCCTTCACCAAAAATTATAATAATCAATACATAGTATAAAACAAAGTCACTTCCCGCGTCTGCCCCTATGTATGCTTAAAGCCTTAAAAGTATGCATCGGATTTTGATGCGGTGTTTTTAGTACATAGACATAGAGTGATTCAAGAGGAAGGTTTACAAGAGTAATACATGCACAAAATATTTAAAAGTTAGGCGGTACGAAGTTCGCCGGGTCGACTAGTAACCTTATAAAATGTGTAAATTTCTGTTTAGTGTAATCTCAACTGTTTTCTAGTTTATACACATTTTGTAACATTCTGACTTTAAATAAAGAACTCCTCAAACCAACAAAGAAAGCAATAAACATAATCATTGTAAATATAGTCTAACCGTCTTATTCATAAAGATACAGTAGATTTTAAGTAGCCTTACTGCATGTCTACTTCTCTGGTTTATTGTATGGTAAATACGTGACATCCAGTCTAAATTGTCATACGTCAAATAACTAAAATGCTCTTTAACTTTTTATGAATAACAGGGTAAGATTGTAAATCTAATTAAAAATGAATCTCGCTAAAACTCGAGAACGGCCGGGCCGATTTAACTGATTTTGGTTTTGAAATGTTCGTAGTAGTCCAGGGAAAGTTCAAAAGGTGAAAAAATATGGAAAATTTGAGAGGCAGTTAGTAAAAGTAACCATTACTTTTTCCATACAAATTGTAAAGCGCGATACGAAGTTTGCCGGGGCAGCTAGTAATAATAAAGAAAGAAAGAAAGAAAAGCGTTTACACAATTAACAACAAACAAAATACAAAAAAACAAAAATATAAAAAAAACTACCTTTAAACATATGCTGCACTGGTATTTCCTGTGCATATGTTTTTCTTCGATGTGATCCCGCAGCTTGGTCTTGTTGGCGAAACGTCGATTGCAATGATCGCAAATAAATCTGTAGACAAGGAATTAGTCAGTAAAATGGCACTAATCGATGTCTAGTACAAAAAAAAGTGGCTTTCCGCGTCTGCCTCTATATATGGTTACTAGTCGACCCAGCGAACTTCGTACCGCCCATCCTTTTTCTACCTTGTGCATATGTACTACTTATAAACCTTCCTCTTTAATCACTCTATATATTAAAAAAAGACCGCATTAAAATCCGTTGCATAGTTTTAAAGATTTAAGCATACATAGGGACAGACGCGGGAAGAGACTTTATTTTATACAATGTATTGATATCTCAAAATGATACAACAGATTTCTGTCTCTATGTATGCTTGTATCTCAAATCTTAAAAAAAATAAGCAACGGATTTTGATGCGTTTTTTTTATAGCTAGAGTGACTCTAGAGGAAGGTTTATAAGTATATTACATTCACAAGATAGTAACAGTTTAGGCGGTCGACTAGTAATGTACAGTGGCGGACACGGTCAGCGTAATACTTCCGGTTTTTCTGTATTGCAAAATGGCTCTTGTTGTTTGGTAATAAAGTCTAGGGCTGACGAAACCATTGACAAATCTGTTACGGCCTCCTAGTTTGTGACTGTACAAAAGAAAAAGTACATCGTTTTAAGAATGTTATTTGGGCTACCACCGCAGTACTCAATATTCAATACTTTATTGTTTCCACAAATCACCAATACAAATCTTACACTTAGCGTGTTTCCTCAAGAGGCGATATCGGTCGTGCGATACGGGCTCGACAGCCAATAGAAATCGCTCGTACATGTATCCGCGAAGCCTGCCTGATTGGCTGTCGAACCCATATCGCGCGACCGATATCGCCTCTTGAGGAACCACGTCAAGTCTTAGACGAATCTTAGCCACTAGTGTAAAAAAAATTCTAGGATACATTATAATACATTATAAGGATACATAATAGGAAGCTTTACCCTACTCAAATAACGCTATATTTCTCATACTGATCCAGTTCGCTCTCACAACCATCACCAGGCCATCTGACCACCTTGTGGTAGTCAGCCTACTCTGCGTCTTTCGTAGCGCGGTCACTAACCTCAGTTCGTGTTTGGTGACGTGTTTGAGACTGTTCCTCAGATGTCTCTTCAGAGAGCAGATGCTCACAAAGCTGACGTCACAGGGCTCGCAGTACGCGCCGCTCTGCGGATTTCTCTGTGAAAAAGGTGACAAGGTGACAAATCTTAATCTACTATCTACTGCATATATATATCAATATCAATACATAGTATAAAACAGAGTCGCTTTTCGCTTCTGTCCCTATGTATGCTTAAATATTTAAAACTATGCAACGGATTTTGATGCGGTTTTTTTTAAATATATAGAGTGATTCAAGATGAAGGTTTATAAGTATAATACATGAGCAACATAGTAATAGGTCAGGCGGTACGAAGTTCGCCGGGTCGACTAGAATATCTATATAAAAATGAATCGTGGTTCGTTAGTCTCGCTAAAACTCGAGAACGGCCGGGCCGATTTAGCTGATTTTGGTTTTGAAACGTTCGTAGTAGTCCAGGGAAGGTTCAAAAGGTGAGATAATATGCAAAAATTGAGGGTAAGTTAGTAAAAACCACAATTTGATTTTTCATATAAAATGGTACGGCGGGCGCCATACGAAGTTCGCCGGGACAGCTAGTATCTTTATATTTTGTTATTTCTTTTTCTATTAACCTCTGTCGTAAGACTGACCAGAATACCAGGGTCACAGGTCTATGTGATAATACCGAGTTAGAGCCTTTTTTGGTTCCTTGGTGATTACTTCAAAAAAGGAGGTTATCAGTTGGACCTGTATGTATGTATGTATGTTTGACCGCGATTATCTCGAGTTTGGCTGAACCAATTTTGATGCGGTTTTCACAGAAGTATTTGTTACATTCAGGAGAAGAATTTTTTAACCGACTTCACAAAAGAGGATGTTTTCAGTTTATGTATGTGTCAATTTATTGAAGGCGGGTTCCATTTTTTGTAAAAAAATAAATTATTTTTACATAAGTACCTTTGTTTCATGGGTCTCCATGTGTTTCTTCAGGCTCGACTTCCATTTGAGCACCTTGCCACAAACTTCGCAGGGGAACTTGTTGTGCTCCTTGTGGGCGCTCCTGTTATACAAATTAAAGTAAGCTAGCAAGTATAGCTTGGCAACGGTATCTTGAAATGGAACCATTCTAATTTTGAGTTGAAAACCCTAAAAAAAAATAATTCATGCAAAAAACAGATCATAAATTTGTTAATTTTTAATTTTGACTAAGTTTGAGCTTTAATGGCGTTATAATTAGGGAGAAAATAAATGAAAATTATCAACTTCACATTCAAATTGGCGCCCCCGTTATTTTCTAGTTATCTGTGCCAAGCTGTACCAAAAACGAATAATAACCAAAATACACTAAAGTGTTGTATAGCAGTATGGTAGCAAAGCAACAGTTGTGTAAATTATTTTTTTATCGGAATGATCAAGGTGTACATAAAAACTTAATTTATCAGTGTTTTGTTTAACTTTATATACGTTTTTTACAAAAAGGAAAAAAAGTTAAACAGAAAAGTAAGAAATAAATGAAATAACTTGGCAACTTTGGTCTTTTTGGAATTTTACCACTATATCGCGTTAGAAGAACCGAAGTTTGCAGTTTTGGCTAGTTTATTACAATAATATTACCAGAGTGTCACTAACAGCGTGTGATTAGTGAGTCCCACGCGGTGACGGAAGGTCTTGTGACAGAGTGCGCACGGCAGCAATGGTAGCGGTGCGAGTCCACCGATCTGTACCCGCACACATTACGTTTCGTACTCACAGCGTGTGGTTGGTGAGTCCCACGCGGTGACGGAAGGTTTTGTGCCAGAGCGCGCACGGCAGCGGTGGTAGCGGTGCAAGTCCACCGATCTGTACCCGCACACATTACGTTTCGTACTCACAGCGTGTGGTTGGTGAGTCCCACGCGGTGACGGAAGGTTTTGTGCCAGAGCGCGCACGGCAGCGGTGGTAGCGGTGCAAGTCCACCGATCTGTACCCGCACACATTACGTTTCATACTCACAGCGTGTGGTTGGTGAGTCCCACGCGGTGACGGAAGGTTTTGTGACAGAGCGGGCACGGCAGCCGCGCGCGGTGCGTGTCGCGGTGGTAGCGGTGCGAGTCCACTGTTCTGTAACCGCACATATCACATTCTTATTAGAACCAAAATAATCATATCGAGCACAGTATAATAAATAGTCCTACATCTCAGCTACATACAGTATGGGCACTCCCTGTCTCCCTCAGCAAGCGCGGCTCCCCCACTCTCGGTTACCTCTGAGTTACCGCTCAGTACAAAAAAAGCAGCTTCGCACGTCTCGTCTTACACAAGCATGATACGCGTGCACGTACACAAATTTCGGCTGTGAGCGAAGCAACGCGATTTTCTCTATAAAGTTTCCGAGGTGTAGCTGTACCGAGGGCCGAAGACGGCGTGGCTGCGACCACACTCCTCTTAAGTGACCTCTTGTTGTAAGATTTACGACCGCATTCAGCGCCCTCGTAACTGTTTCATCTTTAAGTTAACCAACTAGCATACACACCAATTTAGCTTTTGCTTCGCCAGCAATCCCCACACGTACTTGGATATCTTCTCGCAAAATTCACAGCTGTACCGAGAGCCGGAGAGGGCGTAACTGCGACCACACAACTCTTACATTGACCTCTTGTTTTGAGATTTACGACCGCATTCAGCGCACTCGTAACTGTTTAATCTATAAGACAACCCACTAGCCTAGCATGTACGTACTTGGAGATCTTCTCGCAAAGTTCACAGTTGAACCGAGGGCCGAAGACGGCGTAGCTGCGACCAAAAACACCGACACTCCTCTTACAGTGACCTCTTGTTGTAAGATCTACGACAGCATTCAGCGCACTCGTAACTATTTGATCTATAAGACGACCTAGCATATACGTACTTGGAGATCTTCCCGCAAAGTTCACAGCTAAACCGAGGGCCGGAGAGGGCGTGGCTGCGACTACACTCCTCCCGCAATGACTTCTTGTTGTAAGATTTACGACCGCATTCAACGCACTCGTAACTGTTGGGTGCAAATGTTACGATTTAGTACATACCCCCATCTATTCCATTTGTATGGTAAAAGGTGACTAAGGTAACACCTGAAGAACGGATACCAAGGTACTTCGTAGAAAGTATAAAATAACTCGGTAAGCCTGTGTGTAACGCAATCACGCCAAAACTAATGAACCGATACAGCTGAAAATTGATAGCTTAGAAACACTAGGCGAATATAGTATACTTTTTATTCCGAAAATACTACGGAAATTAAAAATCTTGACTTAGCAGTTTGAAGGAAAAATTGGTATAAGCAAATATTCTGTTTTAACTCTTAACTAGTCGACCCGGCGAACTTCGTACCGCCTAACATGTGCATGTATTATACATATAAAAAATTACCTTAAATCACTCTATCTATGTAAAAAAAACGCTGCGAAATCCGTAGCGTAGTTTTTACATACAGAAATACAGCTGGAAGCTACTTTGTTTTATACTATGTATTGATTATGAGATATTCACCCATTCAGATGTCCTTTGTAGTGTGTTGTGAATGAATCCACAGAAGCTAGCACCATCTTGCAAATTGGACACACGTAGTCTCCTATACTCTGTTGCACATAAAAAAAAAATTAACTGCACTTAGTCAATGCTCAAATCCATACTAATAATATTATTAAAGCGAAAGTAACTCTGTCCGTCTGTTTTTATGTCTGTCTCGACTTTACGCAAAAACTACTGGGCCGATTTAAATGAAATTTGGTACAGAGATAGTCTAAAGCTTGAGAAAGAACATAGGCTCCTTGTTTTCCGGAAACGATAATACCGTTTTTGGGGTTAAAACGTTTCTGACAGGTTACTTTCCAAGATATCTACTTCAAGATTTCTCCAGAACAAATATTCATACTATGTGGAAGACCCCGCCTATAGCTGATTAGCCCGATGTTCCCAGTAGACGTTCCAATAATAACTCTTCACTGAACTTTTACTGTACTTGGTGTTTATTGAAATAAAATATAATATATTTATAAAAACAACAACCATCCGCTCTATCTCTCGCAACTCTATATGACTTTACATATTAATCAGAATAGACAGAATTTAGTGTCAAATTATTTCATAAACAAAATCATAGATTTTAACTTGTGTTGGTTGGTATCCAACATACTAGTTTAGTAAAAGCTTTAAAAAAAACACATACCTCATCGTGGTAGCTCTTATAATGAGCATCTCTAACGTTCTTATGATTGAAGGGCATAAAGCAGGTGTCACACTTGTATTTGGCCCTCTGGTACGCGGCAGAGGGGACGCTCCATTGAGCGAGCACTTCGTCGTGTGTCAACTCTATGGTGCGTATGTTCTGCTTTCGTTTTCTCTGTCGCTGAGGAAAGATTTGGTTGTTTTTATTTAAGAGACTTAGAACACCGAAACTAGCGCCATTCGTGAAAAAAAAACCTTCTAAACTAAGGCAAATACCAAAAATGTGAAACAGTATGACATAGATAATGTAGCCTAGTATTTCTTGAGAACAGTTTAGCAGTCTAAGTAAAAAGATCAAAATAATATACAGATTGTTGCAAAATGAGGCCACTTTCAGCAACACTTTGTAGCTTGCTTTGGTATTTAACCTAAAAGCTATACAAACAGTGCCCTAAAAATACTAGACTGCATTATCTAGTGGAATACTGTGCCACAATTTTGATGTTTGCTTTAGTTTAGAAGGTTTATTTTCTCGCGGTTGGCGCTAGTTTTGGTGTGCATAAAATCTTTCAAATCATGGCAAATGTGAAAATGTGATTTGAAAATGAAAATGAAAATGTTATTTATTAAACCAAAAATTTTTAAAGCTTAGTAATTTTTAAGCTCTGCTATGTAGTCATATAACCTATACTGCAAAACTCTACTGAAAATGGGCAGAGAGCACATAGGTTGAAAAACAGATGGTTTCTGGGACCAAAAAGTTCTCGAGTGGCGACCGCGACTTACTTTGCGCGCGGTCAAAATATGAACCAAATAACAATCTGTCAGTCAAGCAAGTAACACTGAGAAGTAACAATATGTTTTTCAAGGAGGTGAAGTACGCCAAGCACGTATACAGTGGCGCCCCCAGACACGCGCAGAGTAAGCTGTCACGGACGCGCGGACTCTAGTAGCGGAATTATTTCTACTGAGTTAATGATATACGATACACTCACCTTTTCAACTCTTTTTTTCTTTTTTAACTTTTTAACTTTATTCTCCTTGAGGATTTTGCTCTTTTCACTTTTGTCTTCTATTTCATCTGGCTCTATTTCCACTTCCATATCATCGATTGAATCTAAAAAGTAATAAATAAATAATAATTATTTAACTAGTTGACCCGGCGAACTTTAACTTCTACTTCTTATACTTTTTTATCGCTCCTTACAATTTTTAAATAGATAAAATAATTCGTGATTTAAAAAAAAATCCCCTCCATATTTCCATATTTACTCACCTTTTAAACTTTCTCTGGACTAACTACGAACATTTTAAAACCAAAATAAGCTACAGATAGCGCGCGAGTTGAATGCCGTCGGGGCCTGAGGTGAAGAGCGGGAGCATCTCCCCCCGCCGCCCGCACGCCGCGTCTCGCGCGCCTTCAGTTTAGTGCTGTGCTGTCCTTGACAACACACACACACAGCACTATCGCATTCCTGAGCTCTGCATTCAACTCGCGCGCTATCTGTACTTCGGCTCGGCCATTCTCGAGATCGGGCGAGACTAACGAACCAAGATTCATTTTTATATACATGTATGTATATGTAAATATAGTAGATAATGGCCTTACCTTTAATATCAATATCACTGTCATTTTCCTTTACATCTCTTGCGGTTTCAATTAATTTACTTTTAGACCTATTCGTTTTTCTACGTGTTGGTTTTATAACATTATCTTCCTCTTCAATTTGCTGTTTTATTTCATTTAAAAAAACTTCTTCTTCTGACAGATTCTCGCAGTTATCAAAATCAGAATTTTCTTCTTTGATTTCTGTGGGGAGAAAAAGGCAGAAATTCTTTTACAACAGTATAAGATAAATAAATGCAAAAGTAATTGTCTCTGTCTTTCTCGTTCTCATGAGAAAACTACTGGACTTATTAGAATAAAATTAGGTATATGGATAGTCTAAAGGCTTCTGTTTTAGTTTGATGATGCCGTGGGGCGCCCAATAATTGTAATGAATGATATATTAAATAAACTGTTATATATTAAATTACCAAATTCCTTCTGTTCCCACACAGTCTCATCCTTAACAAACACAGACAGGTGGTTATCACCATCTTCCAGTTCGTGCTGTATCGCAGGCAATATCGAGATGGGTTCGTTGATCTCTACTTTTATCCTCGGAGGACGAGACACCTCTGATAACAGTCGGTCTCGCAGATTCTGTATAATCATAATTACAATAAATAGCCAGTTTTATTGTACTTTAATATAACATTTGTCACTCTACTCTACTCTTCTCTCTACTGTTAAACTTTTCGTTTTTATTTTTTATTAATTTTACATGTTGTTAATGTACCAGAAAATAATACTTTTCGTAAATACGTTCGTAAATTTATAAACAAACTAACCTCACCTATGTTGTTTTATAAACTGACGTATGTTAGTTTATATATAACATAATTATATAACAGATGGTGACGGTGACATATACATACACTACACAGGTGTTTCTTTAAGTATCTTATTTATGGAAAATATTTAAAAAATAATAAAGTAGGTTTAGCAACCTAACTATTCCTTTGATGGAAAAGTATTGAAAAATACAAAATTTATACGAAAATTTTATATTTGCAGTTTTGTCATTGTTTGAGCAATATTTAAATATGACAGACTTGTAACTAATAAGAATATTAGTTTTTTTTATTAGCTGGTTTTAACAATGATAGCAACTAATTTCGCCTGAATTTTTATTCTGGTATTTACAAAAAAAATGTATTGTAAAACAATGTTTTACTATTAAATTCAATAGTGACCTACCTCATCAGAATAAGTCTGCAGTATCCTATACGAGTCCTTAGCTTGCTCCCTGAATGCGTGGCTCTTTTTCAACAGCTCCATGCACTCCCAGCAGAGATTTGGGCATATTTCTGTCGTGTTTAACTGAAAATTATGAAATAGAAAAGTAAAAATATTATTACAACACCACATCAAACTCAGAGCCCCTAACTAGGTCATATACAAACATAACCTGGGGATTTATAGCCGTTCAAAATGAAAATGAGAATGTGAATCATTTTGACATGTGATAAGTATACATTGCGGGTATATAGGAGAATCAATTTGTCTACAAAAGAGATTCAGCTGTAAACCAGCAATGTATACTTATCACATGTCAAAATGTTTCTCATTCTATTTTCATTGTGAACGGCAATAGTCTAACAGGTAAAAAAAATTATATCTATCTATAATGTTCCACCCTGTCCTTATTATCATCATTCTGCATAAAAATACCACTCCATATTTTTTTAATGTTAAAGTAGGTATAAACTATAAAGACCAAGACATCAATTGCTGTATAGGGGCCTCCCCTAGATACATATCATCATCACGAACCAACATTTTGGTATATTCACCATGCTTGTCAGGTGAGTTGGCGATCGCAGTAAGTAAATCATAAATCATAAATTTTATTGCAAACTATATGTATAGCTCTTCTTGTTTTTCAACAAAGGCTTATACTTAGGGCGTTCAATAAGTCACCTTTTACGACTTACGACACCCATGGGGGTCGGTGGGTCGTTTTGGGAGGAGATGGATGGTAGGTGTTAGTATTTTAGGTACCTATATTTTACAGGGGCACAAAAATCTGTAAAAATTGTACTCACCGGTATTTCCCTGATGATATTCAAGTAGTACTGCTTGAATCGATCGTCAGTGATACCGCTCAGTGAGCGACCAACGCATAAACAGGCTGAGCAAAGCAAATTTTCATAAATTTCAAATTTGCTATCCATCATCGTTTTATATCTTGAATTTCAATAAAACAACATCTTTCAGAAAGAAGCTTGCCAATTAAAAGGTGCTTTTCTTTTTATTTAACAATAGTTTCCAGTTCAAGAATATAAGTGTGAATTATAAAACTAGTGGATTAGAAAACAAATTTACTCTCAACCAAACAAAACAAAAACATTCGTTCGGCCGCCATCATCAATCAATTTGTTATTTGTTTGACCACAGACGATAGACTATTTATTTGACAGATAAAGTGATAGGGTAGGTCACGAAATCGACAATAAATTCCGGTTTTTTGGGAAAATATAAAAACTTTTTTTAAACAAGATCGGCGTTCCAGTCTATGTTTTTATCATTAATAGTTTATTATGAGTATAAGTTACTTTAATTATAATCCTTCCTCTCCGCCTTTCTCCTTTTTTTTCCATTTCAAATTATTAGTTTTCATATCTTCCTCTATAAATGGCAACACCATGTAAAGCAGCCATTTTGTGATGTCCAAAACGAGCTGAAGCTCATTCCTAATTTTAGTCAACTTTACGTGGAAGTATTACTTTTTGTTTTGAATTCAAATAAAAGTGATATCGAAACTTTTATTCGTCGAATTTAGTTTTATATTTGCAAATTATGGAGCAAGAAGTTGAAACGGGATATCGGCCGCTATGCAGCACTTGCCTGAGTAGCGACCGTAACCTAATTTCTATAAATTGCATAAACCCAGTGCACCAAGTGTTTCGTATTCTGATGAGCGATTTCGCGGGGGAACGGGTAAGTTCACAAAACTTGCTAGACTGGCGGATGTTTATAAAATATTATATTATATTTAACATGATCCAGATCACAACCTACCTACTGCTGGCCATGGGCCTTACCCACAAATGACCACAATTTTTTTTTGCTATGCAAATCTCATGGGATCCCAATTTTTGCGGTTTGAAGGCAAATTGAACTGGCGAAGCTGCAGGATGGCTCCGTGGCAGTGGGCCGTTTTGGGGGATGCACACGAATTAGGAACTGTAAAAATGCATTGCTGTTTTGATGTCAAGTCTTACTAAAACATATATCGTGGTAGTTTGAAATAATATCGTTTATTTGTTTCAAACAGTTTGGCGAGACGGCTGCAGATGCTGAGCAGCTGGTCTGCTGGGAGTGCCTGGCGCTGATGAGAAGGTTCGCTCGGTTCAAAAGGCAGGTGCAAAGCGCACAGGAGCACCTGAGGATCTTGGCTCTAAGTCCTGGACAGGAGGTTAAAATATTATAATTTTAACTTCAAAGTAAATTCTTTTCTCCTAGTGGTGTCCTAGCTGACACAGAAAACTTCATATCGCCTTGTGTCCTTAATTTTTGAGAATATTCTATAGAGCGCCGCATGAAGAGTTCACGAAACCGACGTGCGTGTATGAAAAGGCTTATGACTGTAGAAGAAGCGAAAAAAGTGTGTCAGGATCGTAGCAAGTGGAAATCAATTGTCTCTGCCTACCCCGATGGGATACAGGCGTGACATTATGTAGGTTCTATAGCCTATGACATCCATGGATAGTATACTAATGGCGATAGAATTTTGTAAATAGGTTCAGTACTTTGGAGCCTATTCAACGCAAACAAACAAACACCCTATCATATCTCTCCGCTTTATATATTAGTAATATTCTAATTTATTGGTTCACATACCTTAACTGTAAGTCCCATACCCATATTTTTTTCTGCAATTTTGTAACAGATTGTATCCTATGAAAGGGTCCGCACTGTGATTAAAAACCTTTTATAAAAAGAAAAGTCGCGCCAATAAAAATCGCTGTGCGGACAGGCGGCCTAACGTCCTTCATTGAAAGACTTAGTCGAATCTAAGTCAGTCAGAATACTGCGATCTCCTACCCGCGTGCCAGGCGTGGCGATTATTGCAATTCAAATTAAAGAGTTGCACGAATGAGAGATAATGAAAGGGGTTAGCGCAATTGAAACCAGCGCGTGTTAACTGCTGGTAACTGAGATAGCATTATCGAACTTGGTGCCCAATCCTTAATGTTAGATTTACTAAATAATCTTTATTTAAATCGAAATCTTTTCTTGCCAGATTAGGGTACTTACTTCTTTTATTACTATGCGAAACATCAGAATGGCATGGCCGTTACATATCCCGTGCATTTTGTTTAAAAATTGGATTTTTTTCTATCGAGGAAATTTTGTCTAATAATCGTGTTTCTGTTTTTGCGAAAAGGGGTGTTATATACAACCAATTTTCGTAAATATGATATGTAAAATAAGATCTGTAGCTCTAAAACAGCCGTCACACTGCACGAAGAGCGATAGTGAAACTCATGCCCGGCCTTAAATGGCGATCTGTGCAGAGATGATGATTATTTACTGTCCATTGCAGACGTTAGACCACCAATACATGTCCCACTCCCTTTCATCGCTCGAAATGGTCACCAGAGTGGACTACGATAAGATATTCTTTGACTATTCAACGAGGGACGAGTGGCAATACGAGGATTCAATAGAAACTCTAACAATGGATCATGTTGTTAAAAACGACTTGGACGTGGAGATGCAGATCGATGAGCATAGCATTTTGGGACGTGAGTACCTAATTTTTTACTTTTACCCGAGTTATTTCTTACACATACATACATACATAATCTCACGCCTTTTATTCCCCGAAGGGTTAGGCAGAGGTACCAAGAGAGGTACCGGCTCAAGAGCCGGACCCACGTTTAGCCGAGTTTACGCTTTATTACCAACGTGACAAGGGGCCAGCTTGTCGCCGCGGTTATAACGACCACTACTGCGGACCAACGGCTTAACGTGCCTTCCGAAGCACGGAATATCTTACTTTTCGGACAGTCAGCTGATTCAAGCCTGCAATGTCCTAACCAAGCAAGAACAACCACAACGTGATTTTTGTGAAAAATCAATATGTGGTGTTTTCTGCGGGGATCGAACCCACAACCTTCCGTGCTCTAATCATTATTTATTTAGTTATATCTTTCTTTCTTAAAATACAATTAGACGACCAGGCGAACATCGTAGCGCCTAACAATTATAGCATGCTGTGCATGTATAATAAATATTAAAACGCATTACTCCAGCCAGAGCCCCTAACTAGGAAGAACCCGTATATACAGAGACGAACATTACACTCAGACCGGAAACAAACATCGATATTCATTATAACAATGTTCGCCCCGCCGGGAATGGAAACCAGGTGCACACGCAGCTCAGTCCGCATAACTGCCAACTGAGCTACGGAGCAGCAGGAAAATGTAATGTAAATATATATAAGTTTTTTTCTAAAGTTCCAGAAATAGTTCTGGAAGGTTCGGTGATGCCGCACCTGGTGGTCTCGGCTGATGACGCGCTACTGCTGCCCAGTGCAAGTTTCCAGCGCCCGCCAGCGCTGCAGCTCGCTGTAAGGTAACTCCAATTAATATTATCATACTAGAGGCTGCCCCGCGGTATTTCCCGCGCAGATTTCTCATAAACAGAAAAATCCCGTTTTTTCCCGTTCCCGTGGGAATTTCGGGAAATCCTTTCTTAGTGCTCACCTACACTCCCTAAGGAACCTACATGCCAAATTTCAGCTTTGTACGCCCAGTAGTTTCGGCTCTGCGTTGTCTGTCAGTCAGTCAGTCAGTCAGTAACGGAAGAGTTTTATCTATATTGATAAAAAAGGATTACTTCTTCCATAACTTTTTGCAGGATAGAATGAAAAAAACCATTTACAAAGTGGGTGTAAAGTTATTCCGCTTCGGGTGCTGTTACGACCCTCGCTGTAATAGAGAATGAGATGTATAGAATGAGAGCTTCTATTCAGGGTTTCTTTTTGTGCACCAACCAAAGATTCACACTGTATTTTTTTTTTGTCATTAGCCCTATAACGGACAATAAGCTGGAGACGGTGATAGTGCAGGCAAAGACTGAGCCGGAGGAACAACCGGAAAGGAAGATTGGCTACATCACTACTTACTTGTCCGAGGAGATGATGCAGGCTGCCAGGTAATCTACTTCCATCTAAAATGAGGGGTTTTCAAAGTGATATTTAAAAAATAAATAGTTTCGCAATACGCCCTATGCGGCTTTTAGAAAAGTATTTGTTACATTCAGGAGGTTTGGAAGTTCTAGTTTTTTGTTTGTGCCAGTTTTTTGAAGGCCCCTTTTTTATCAAAATTCAAAAAAGGAGGTCATTAGTTTGACCTGTATGTATCTATATATGTTTGTTCGCGATTATCTCGAGTTTGGCTAAACCGATTTTGATGCGGTTTTCAGAAAAGTATTTGTTACATTCAGAAAAAGGTTTTTGGTATCTTACCTATTTTAACCGACTTCGAAAAGGCATGAAGTTCAAAGTTTCTGTATGAGCCAGTTTATTGAAGACGGGTCCAAGAATTTATTAGATCTAAAATTCTAGCGGTGGCCAATGGAAGACCAGTTGGCTTCAGTTCCTTGCAGCTGAGGTTACACCAATTCAGCTTACGCTGAATTGGTGTAACCGTTTCACCATACACCGACTGGAAGACGCGCGTCGATGACGGATATTGCTGTCTATGTTAACTGTACTTTATTTTATTTTGTTTTCACTTTATCTGTATAATTATGTCGGTTTTGGTGAATAAATGTTTATTCTATTCTATTCTATTCTTAAAATGTCCCTAATAAATCAAGGGTTCTAACTTTGATACGTTATACAGGATGTTTAGTTCTTAATTATGATTTCAGAGAGGAAGACAAACAAAAAGTCCAGTACGCTAGCTCTGGATACAAGTGCGAGTTATGCATAGTGGGCTTCTACTCCCAGCAGCAGGTCAAGGAGCACTTCATGAGCATGCACCGACCGGTCAGTCATACTTTAATTGCCATTACCTGCCTTAGCGCTTAAAGTTTAGAGCCTTTTTTGTCTTGGCAACCAATTGTTAGGGTTAACTAAATTTACAGCGCTGTCACTGCGAAATTAACCTCTTACCCTCTTATTCATAAAAAGTAAGAGCCTTTTGGTTATTTGACATATGTCAATTTAGACTGGATGTCACGTATTTACCATACGACAAACCAGAGAAGTAGACGTCCAGTAATGATACTTAAAATCTACTGTATCTTTATGAATAACACGTTACACGGTTAGAATAGAAGATTGTCTTTCATTATAACAGAAAACTTCATGAAAATTAAAAATGATTTCTTCAATAAAGGATACAAGGTATCACTTATTGTATTTCAATTACTACTACTTAGTTGGTACCTTAAGTATCCTATACTGTGAGAGGCAAGGTGGTTAAGGGGCGCTTATCAAACTTAAAAATTAAAAAGGATTGAATTGTAATGGAAAATCTTGTATGGTAAATGAAATTCGTTTTATTTTTTACTAACTTCCCCTCAAATTTTCCATATTTTCTTACCTTTTTAAACTTCCCTGGACTTTTACGAACATTTTAAAACCAAAATCAGCTAAATCGGCCCGGCCTTTCTCGAGTTTTAGCGAGACTAACGAACCACGATTCATTTTTATATATAGTAGAATTAAAGCAATACTTGGTTATTTTGTTAGTTACATAAGTAGCCTAACTATTTAGCCTTTGATCAAGACCTAAATTAAGCTTCTGTGCCTCTTATGACAGGCAGGGCATACCGTAGACCTATTCTTACGCCCGGACAGAAGCTCCGGGCTTACGACAGAAGTAGACCTCCAGTAAAGCATCCTAAAATCTACTGTATGTTTATGAATAGCACTGATAGATTGGTCGTAAAACAGAAAGAAGGCTGTCAACCTTGCCGCGTATGCTTCGTCTATGTGGAAGAGTCCAAGCTATCCGCCCACATAGACACGCACTACACGCGGCACACGTGCAACTCGTGCGGCCGCGCCGAGCACTCCGCGCTGCTGATGGCCGCGCACGTGCGCGCGCACGCGGCCCGCCACGCCGGCGCGATCGCCGTGGACGGCACTGGCAAGGTACACGTCACATTATGATATGATATGTGAGACTATAACACGATACGCTACGGCATGGATACACTTTATAACGTGACACTATGACATGACTTAACAAACTGTAACACTTCACATCACACTATGATATGACTTAACAAACTGTAACACGTTACACTATGACATGATTTAACAAAGTGGAACTCGTCACACTATGACTTGACTAAACAAACTGTAACAAGTCACACTTTGAAATGACTTAACAAACTGTAACACGTCACGCTATGACATGACTTAACAAACAGTAACATAAGTCACACTATGACATGACTTAACAAACTATAAGAAGTCACACTATGACACGACTTAACAAACTGTAACATAAGTAACACTATGTCATGACTTAACAAACTGTAACAAATCACACTAAGACATGACTTAACAAACTGTAACACTTCACATCAAACTATGACATGACTTAACAAACTGTAACACTTCACATCACACTATGACATGACTTAACAAACTGTAAGTCACACTATGACATGACTTAACAAACTGTACCCTGTCACACTGACACATGACTTGTTACCAGCTGTGTTGGCCACTCGCGTGTATGTACAAAATGCTATGTTATTTATCGTGCCATTGAAATAAATGTATATTCTTTCTTTCTTTACAACACGACACTACACGACCTAAGTGACTAGGGCATAATGAGGAGTGACATTAATGTTCGTTTAAATTTAACAGAAGCGCAGTAAGAAGAAGAAGTGTAAGTTGGAACCGAAGACGGAGCCGCCGCAGCCGGGTGACCTCAGGAAGCTGCTGTCCAAGACTGTCATAGAGGGCTACCAGTGCCTCGAGTGCGAGATGTTCTTCAAGTTAGTTACTTCTTACTTACATAAGCCCTATCGATATAAGTTTATAAAACTCTTCCGTTACTGACTGACTGACTGACAGAAAACGCAGAGCCGAAAATACTGGGCGTAGCGGGCTGAAATTTTGTACGTAGGTTTCTTGTGGAGTGTAGGGGAGCACTAAGGAATATTTTTCCGAAATTCCCATTGGACGGGCAATAAACTGGATTTTAATGGGAAGTTAGGTTTTTTGTAGCTTTACTGGAGGTCTACTTTTATGTTTTGTAGTATGGTAAATACGTGACATCCAGTCTAAATTGACATACGTCAAATAACTAAAATACTCATCTTTTTATGAATGACGGGGTAATAATATAAGCAAAGCACTCTATTAAAAGTAGTTGTTCTATTTTCTCATTCTGGATAGAAAAGACGATTGGACGAAAAATTCATACGACCTTAGTCCATATAGCCAAGTTTTCTGCATAGGTTTTTATTTTGTGTTTCATTTTTTTGTTATTTGATGAAATCACAGCTGTTTTTCTCATTTCAGAAGCTCACGCGCAAGGAAGACGCACGTGATGCGTTTCCACAGAGAGGGCTTCCAGTGTGACCATTGTCAGAAGCGTTTTGTCAACAAAACTACACTAGCTACGCATTTGAGGCGAGTATTACGAGTGCGATGAATGTAAAACTGAATTTGCAAAATTTCTGTTTAACAATTTTTGGATTGAAGCGTTTGGAATGTTTTCGATTAGCAGATATTACAGGTGCGATTACTGTAAAAGTGAATATGCAAGATTTTTATTATACCACTGTCTGAAGCATTTTGTCAATAAGAATACACTGCCTAACGTATTTGAAATATATTTAGTAGAGTATAATAAGTGCGACATAAAGAAACTTGTTGAAAATGGCGGCCGTTGTATGAGCTGCTTGTCTTCTTAACTCTTCCCTCATACTAATATACGCGAGACAGCATGCGTTCGGCCGCCATTTTCAAATCGATTCTTTATGTACGCGGCTTATAATCTATTTCTAAACTAATATGCAATTGCATAAGCGATTTTTTTTATTTGATTAATGAAAAAATCTCATTTCCTTTTACATCAGACTTTCGCAAACAAATTAATCTATACCAATATTATAAAGAGGAAAGATTTGTTTGTTTGTTTGTTTGTTTGTTTGTTTGTAACGAATAGGCTCCGGAAATACTGAACCGATTTAAAAAATTCTTTCACTGGTAGGAAGCTACATTAACCCCGAGTGTCATAGGCTATATTAGATTTTCAAAAAAATTAGGGATCCTTACCTAAACTCAAATAATGTAACCCAAGGTGCAATATTTTTTCCGTTGTTTACATATTTTGACAGGTGGTTTGTTGTTGTTGTTTGTTTAATATTCGGCCATTCTGGGCGGTCAAAAGAACATAGTCTATAGAGCCAAGCCTTTTGTAGTATCGCATATTCTATGGCGTAACGAAGTAAGCCGGGAAAGCTCGCTCATGAATCAAGTGTTTTTACAGTACTTGCAAAGCGAAATAATACAAATAAAATTTATCTTTATCTAAGAATTTGAGAACACGTATCGTAGTTATACTTATAACATTTTTATATTTTATATAGCTAGATGCATTATTTTAACATTGTTTGTATGTGTAACGATTATGATAAATTACATTTAGAACGCAAGAAAATATTATCTAATGCGATACGAAAATAAACTTTTTCTTCTTCTTCACAAAACGTAAACCTTCATTAAAAGTGCACTAAATGTAAAAATGACTTTTCAGACTGCACGACGGGCCGTTGCCACGGGAAGAGTGCCCCATCTGCCACAAGATGGTGCGCTCAATACAGATCAAGTACCACATCCGCCGGCACGAAAACAAGCAGAGGTTCGAATGTGAACCTTGTAAAAAGGTAGATAAATGCTCTTGCTGTTTTCCTGTCAAGATGTCGTTGTTGTTTTTTAATTCACCCATTCTGGACGGGCAAAGTAACATAGTCCATACAGCCAATTTTTAAGTGGTTAGAGATACTATAAGTACTTTTAGTAATAATAACGGTGTTAACTTATAATCGAAGGCGATACGAAGTTTGCGGGGTCAGCTAGTTTATAATAAATTGTTACAAAATTACAGATTCCATGGTTTTCCTTCCGTTCAGTTTATTAAGTCAGAAGTAAGATATCATCCTTATAAATTGATCCTTAGCAATAAAAGTAAAGGGTGTAATTTAAAAAAAGAAATATTCTGTTCAATTCCTGGCTGTGACGAGCGAATTTTGAACAAATTTTGCAGCAATTTTTTTATATTTCAAAAATAAATGTTATGTTTGAATAAAATTTCTAGTACTATACAGTATTCAACATAGTATTTTTCGTTGAGATGGCATTACAAAACTCCATCCCACTGATAACTTAGTGTCATTCTTGAAAGTGAAATTAAAAAGTGGCAACACTGTATGAAAAATTCTGAAAATCTGTCAAATTTCCATTTTAACTTCTAGATTTTGGTGTCGCACTACACTATACATATTTTATGTAACTTACAGGTGTTCTCATTCCTAGCGACATACCAGGCGCATCTCAAATACTCCCGGGCGCATGCGTCAGAGGATGTTTTTAAGTAAGTCTTTATAAAAGCTGAGGTTACGGTCATAATATATATTTTTTTTTTTGTTATTTTTTGCTTGGTGTCTTTTTTATAATGGTGTTATATTTTTATATCACTGTTTGGCAATAAACGTTTTCTATTTAAAAAGTGTACTAAGTTGATAATTTTTCTACCTACCATCCGTGAACTAAGTGCTTTGTGCAGTGGCCGTCAGTAGGGCATGACAGATTTGTCTAAGGTCTCGTGTGCCCCAGATTGTAATGCCAAAGAATAGGAGCTATTTTTCAATATAGAAAAACCAGCAGTGTTACTCCGCTGTACATTAAAGAGATCACTAATTAATTGAACCGTTGTAATAATGTAATATCTACATATTTGCTAGGTTCCCATGCCCGATGTGTAACAAGGGCTACCCGACCAAGGAGCAGATGCAGGACCACTTCAACTACAACCACCTCGGGAAGACGCTGCACCGCTGCCCCATCTGCGAGAAGGTACCATCACGTACACCACTTATACATCTCACATACTTACACCATATAACTAATATCTATCTACTATACTGGGTGTTTCTGACAAGGCGGTAATAAATGAAAGGAGGATTCAGTATACCATAACAAACAACTTTCCCAAAGAAACATGGGTCGAAATCTCAAAACTAAAATCAGCTGTTCCATACATTTGTTCGATCAGCTGACGGGGTCAATGTACGGGACAGCCGATTTTAGTTTTGATATCTCGACCTATGTTGCTTAGGGAAAGTTGTTAGGTATGCTGTGCCGAACCCCCCATTTCATTTATTACCGCCTAGTCAGAAACATCCTGTATATAAAAAAAACGTGGTTCGTTATTCTCACTAAAACTCGAGAACGGCCGGGTCGATTTAGCTGATTTTGGTTTTGAAATGTTCGTAGTAGTCCAGGGAAGGTTTAAAAGGTGTGAAAATGTGGAAAAATTTAATGGAAGATAATTAAAATAACAATTTAATTTTCCCATACAAAATGTTCCATTACTGTTCTATCTTTAAAATCTGCCACAGATTAATTTGACGTTGTTGATTTTTGATTCTCTCTCTCATTCTGGGCGGGCAAAGTAACTTTGGCCATACAGACAAGTTTTTAGCGGGTAGGGAAACTTATAATCTACTAGTCGACCCGGCGAACTTCGTACCGCCCAAACTTTTAGTATTTTGTGCATGTATTATACTTATAAACCTACCTCATGAATCACTCTATCTATTAAAGAAAACCGCATCAAAATCCGTAACGTAGTTTTAAAGATTTAAGCATACATAGTCACAGACGCGGGAAGCGACTTTATTTTATACTATACTAGTCGACCCGGCGAACTTCGTACCGCCTAACCTATTACTATCTTGTGCATCATTTATACTTATAAACCTTCCTCTTGAATCACTCTATTTATTAAAAAAGACCGCATCAAAATCCGTTGCATAGTTTTAAAGATATAAGCATACATAGGGACAGACGCGGGAAGCGACTTTGTTTTATACTATGTATTGATATTGATTGAAGGCGATACGGAGCTATCTGGCTCAGCTAGTTTTATACTATGTATTGATAGAAGCTAATTGCATGAGGCGAGGTGATTCAAGGTCGTCCCCCAAGGATTTCCAAGAACGCAAGATTTTTCCAGCAAATATCAGTAATTCGATTTTAAATTGTCCATACAGCCGATCTCGTCCCGCTCGAACGTGGACAAGCACATCGCGCGCGTGCACCGGCAGAAGAAGGAGCGCCCGCGCAGCCACCTGTGCGCCGTGTGCCGCCGCGGGTTCACGGTGCGTGCCCACTGCCCACTGCCCACTGCCCACCCACTGCCGCTTAGTACTGCTTTGATGATTTACATTAAGCATTGTGTTTAGAAAAATCAATAATTTTAACGCGTGGTGGTAACTCTCGGTATGGCGCGAAATTCAAATTTTTTGTCTGTCTTCCAAAAACGTTGTATTACAATGTGGGAGATGGTTTTTACGTACCACGCGAATTCATTAAAACTTTATTAAATATGAATACTTTCGCCAGAATAATTAAAAACTTTCAGCACTCGGTGTCCATTTCCGGAATAGGGCATTTACGTACTAAGCGCCCACTGCCCACTTGTTCTATACAAATCAACACTGTTTGGGCATTTTTACGATTTACTTAATAAAAAATATATTTAAAATAACTAAAATTCTCTAAGCGCTACCAATTGTTTTTACTCAATAATTTCTTTTTTTACTGATTTTGGTTTTGAAATGTTCGTAGTCCAGGGAAGGTTTAAAAGGTTAGGTGGCAATTTTATATTCCCCATAGAACTGTTCCATTTTCATTCCTGAGTTTCTTAACTAAAAACGAGTGACTAGTAATTGTCTTGTTAGCGATTTCGTTAACCATTGCCGCTTTAACAAAGGTAATATCTGTTGCACGCTCAAAGAAAACAGCAATGGTTAACTAAGTCGCTAACAAGACAATTACGAGTCACTCGTTTTTAGTTAAGAAACTTGGCCCCCAGTTAAAAAACTGACGTTGCTGTTTTTTAATGCGGGCAGGCAAAGGGGCATATAGTCCATACAGCCAAGTCTTCAGAAGGTAGCTTATTATTAACAAGGTAGGTTAGTTAGATTAAGGTATTTACTTCGGACGCCAGTAATGCGTGGTTCCCGGGGTCCTTCCCAAAAACGCCAAGACGGCCGCCGGGGGGCTTTAGTGGGTGCGAGCCGATAAATGCGATAGGCTTTTCCCCCCGTTACAAAAAAAAAAAAGGGTTAAGGTATTTTATTAATAATCGTGTTAACTATATTCTAACCGTATTATTCATAAAGATACAGTAGGTTTTAAGTAGTTTTACTGGAGGTCTACTTCTCTGGTTTGTTGTATAGTCAATACGTGACATCCAGTCTAAATTGACATACGTCAAATAACTAAAATGCTCTTAAACTTTTCATGAATAACAGGGTAAGGCGATACGGAGTTTGCCGGGTCAGCTAGGAACGGTAATAATTGTAATGTTCCAGGACCGCAAGTCCCTGGTGCAGCACGAGGCGGTGCACTCGGGCGAGCGGCCGCTGGCCTGCGACATCTGCCAGCAGACCTTCAAGCAGAAGGCCTCGCTCTACACGCACAGGAAGAGGGTACACAAGGTGTTCCCGCAGAAGAGAGATGTCTACTTTATGGAGAAGATCGACGCGTAGTGCCTACTAACTTCCTGTATATTGTACTATTAAACACTTGGCTCTATAGACTATGTTCTTTTGACTGCCCAGAATGGGCTATTAAAAAAAAACAACAATAACAAACCACCAACTGTCAAAATAATATATGTAAACAACGGAAAAAATGCACCTTGAGATACATTATTCGAGTTTATTCGAGTAACGATCCCTAATTATTTTCAAAATCTAATATAGCCTATGTCACACGGGGATAGTGTAGCTTCCTAACAGTGAAAGAAATTTTCAAATCGGTTCAGTATTTCCGGAGCCTATACGTTACAAACAAACAAACAAATCTTTCCTCTTTATAATATTGGTATAGACTAGTGTGCGCGCCCGCAAATTTGATCGTGTTTTATTTTGTTATTTAAAACACCCTCTTTTTTCTATTCAACCCTTTAAAAAAAATCAATTTGTGTTCCGTAAGGGTTGTGCGTTGTTTGTCGGTTAGTTACGGAACTAACTGGGAACCTGTGCTTGGAACTAAATCAACTACCTTTCATCGATGGCAACGACATCATACTTAAACCATTACCATTTGACTGCTCCGTGGCTCAGTCGGCAGTGATGTGGACTGAGTAAGCGTGTGCACCCGGGTTCGATTCCCGGGCGGGGCGAATGTTGATATGATGAATTTCGATATTTGTTTCCGGTCTTGGTTGATGTTCGTCTCTGTGTGTTTCGGGCACCCTAGATACAGGTTCATCCTAGTTAGGGGCTCTGAGTGTGATGTGTTATTATTATTATATTATTGCTGCTTTTCTTAGATTATGTGTGGCGGTCTAGGAGGCCGTAACAGATTTGTCTATGGTTTCGTCAGCCCTAGACTGTATTGCCAAAGAACAAGACCTGTTTTGCAATACAGAAAACCGGAAGTGTTACGCAGACCTAGACCGCCACTGCACTAGGAGGGCGAAACAGATTTGTCTATGGTCTCGTGCGCCATAGACTATATTAACTACCATAGAGCAAGAGCTATTTTGCAATACAGAAAAACCGGAAGTGTAACGTTACGGCTACCTAGACCGCCACTGTACATAAGTAGTCCTTGAAAAGCAGCAATGGTTTTCAAACGCTGTCATTTTCATCGAATTTTCATTGCTAATTTAGTTAAGAAATTTAGCCCCCAGTTGTATATTTCTTTGCACCTTAAACAGAGGCTGCAAATTATTGTAGACTAGTCGACCCGGCGAACTTCGTACCGCCTAACCTATTACTATTTTTTCTATGTATTATACTTATAAACTTTCCTCTTGAATCACTTTATCGATTAAAAAAAACCGCATCAAAATCCGTTGCGTAGATTTAAGCATACATAGAGAGACGCGGGAAGCGACTTTATTTTATACTCATCATCATCATCATTTCAGCCGTAGGACGTCCACTGCTGGACATAGGCCTCCCTCAAGGCTCTCCATCTGTACCGATCGCAGGTGGCCTGCATCCAGCGTGGACCCGCAGCCTTGCGCAGATCATCCGTCCATCTGGTCGGTGGACGTCCTACGCTGCGCTTGCCGATCCGTGGTCTCCACTCGAGAACTTTTCGGCCCCAGCGGCCATCTGTTCTGCGGGCTATATGACCTGCCCATTGCCACTTCAACGAGCTTATCCGCTTGGCTATGTCGGTGACCCTGGTTTCTCTGCGTATGTCCTCATTTCTGATTCGATCCCGCAGAGAAATCCCGAGCATAGCCCGCTCCATGGCTCGTTGAGCTACTCGGAGCCTGTTCATAAGCCCTATAGTGAAGCACCACGTTTCAGAACCGTATGTCATCACTGGCAGCACACATTGGTTAAATACCTTCGTCTTCAGGCACTGAGGAATATTGGACGAGAAGACGTTGCGTAGTTTCCCGAACGCCGCCCATCCGAGCTGGATTCGGCGATTGACCTCCTTCTCGAAGTTGGACCTACCTAACTGGATGGTTTGTCCTAGGTATACGTACTCGTCGACAACTTCGAGAACCGAGTTCCCAACCATAACTGGGGTAGGCAGAACATGGACATTAGACATGACCTTCGTCTTGTCCATGTTCATTTTAAGGCCCACCTGTTGGGAGACTCGGTTGAGGCCTTCGAGCATCGTGCTGAGTTCCTCCATCGACCTTGCCATGACTACGATGTCGTCAGCAAACCGAAGGTGAGTGATGTATTCGCCGTTAATATTGATGCCCTGCCCTTTCCATTCTAGAAGTTTGAAGGCGTCTTCTAAAGTGGCGGTGAACAGTTTCGGAGATATAACATCTCCCTGTCTCACGCCTCTGTTCAAGGGAATAGCCTTCGAATTCTGTTCCTGTACTCGGACAGACATGGTGGCGTTGCTATACAAACACTTCAGCACTTCGATGTACCGATAGTCAATCCGGCATCGTTGGAGGGACTCTAGCACCGCCCATGTTTCGACCGAATCAAAGGCCTTCTCATAGTCCACAAACGCTAGACATAGCGGCAAGTTATACTCTTCGGTCTTCTGTATAACTTGCCGCAGCGTATGTATGTGGTCTATGGTACTAAAGCCTTTTCGGAAGCCGGCTTGTTCGGGAGGCTGGAAGTCATCAAACCTTCGTTCGAGACGATTGGCGATGATCCTGGAAAACAGCTTATAAACATGGCTCAAAAGCGAGATGGGCCTATAATTCTTCAAAAGGGTTTTATCGCCCTTCTTGAAGAAAAGCACCACCTCACTTCTGTTCCATGCTTCAGGCGTGGTCCCTTCGAGTAGGACAGAATTAAAGAGCCTCTGAAGGACTTTGAGTACCGGTGTTCCACCCGCTTTCAGAAGCTCTGACGTGATTCCATCCTCACCCGGTGCCTTGTTGTTTTTAAGCAGTTTCAGGGCCATCCTTATCTCGTACAGGCTGATGTCCGGGATATCTTCGGTATAGTGTCGGGTTAGTTTGGCTCTAGGGTCGTTAGCCGCACTAGTAACAGGCTTAGTGACCGAATCGTATAGCTGTCCGTAGAACTTCTCGATTTCCCTCAAAATTTCCGCTTTCGTCGACGCTATACTGCCGTCATCCCTCTTCAGCTTGGTCATTTGGCTTTGCCCAACAGACATATCTCTTGCGAACACTTTGGAGCCTTTATTTCGCTCTATCGTATCCTTAATACGCGCAGTATTAAAGACACGGATATCGTGTCGCAAGGCCTTCGAGATCTGCCTATTGAGCCGCCTATATGACGCAGCATCATCGGGAGACTGCAGTCTAAGCAAGCGTCGTTCAGCCATAAGTTTGAGGGTGTCTTCAGAGAGTTTCTGAGTTCTAGCGGTACGGCGAGTCCTAAAGAATTTAGATCCGACCGTATGGACAGTTTTTACGAACCTGTTATTGATCTCGTCCACTGATGCGTCGTCTAGACAATCAAAGCGATTAGAGAGCTCGAGTTGAAAGCTCTCGGGGTTTTCGATCTGAGCGAGGGTAGGACGGAGCGTAGACTTCATCAGGCGGTACCGTTCAAGTTTAACGTTCACATTCAATGTGCCTCTTACTATTCGGTGATCACTGCCGGTTTTTACCCTATGAATCACGGAGACATCATTGAATATCCGTTTCTTGTCGGTCAAGATGAAGTCTATCTCGTTCCTAGAACCACCAGGGCTCATCCAGGTCCATTTCCTATGAGGTGGCTTCTGGAAGAAAGAATTCATCATGAAGAGTCCTTCTTTCTCCATGAAATCGGCCAGCCTCTGACCTCTAGGGTTCCGTTGCCCATAACCGAAGTTCCCCACTCTCAACTCATGCTCGCTTCTCTTGCCTAGTTTCGCATTGAAGTCCCCCATAACAACATTGAAGTGAGTTTTATGCGTATGTATGGCCCGACTAATGTCCTCATACATAGACTCTACTTCGTCATCTGAGTGTGTCGAGGTCGGTGCATAGACCTGAACGACCTTCAGCAAATATCTTTTAGATATTCTGAGTGTTAGGTATGCGACCCTGCTCGACACACTGTCGATGGTAATAATGTTGCTAACGAGGGACTTGTGGACGAGAAACCCGACACCACCTTGGGACAGTTGGTCGCCCTCCCGGTGGAAGAGCAGGTTACCCGATTTCAGGGTTATCGTGTCCTGTCCCTGTCTACGGACTTCTGATAGCCCTAGAATATCCCACCGTAACCTGCTCATTTCCTCTTCCAGCGCAACAATCATATCGTCAGTCCTCAAAGTGCGGACGTTGTGTGTTGCCAGGGCCAGTTGTCGTTTAAAGGGGTGGTAGCCGACCGTCCGGGGATTCTTAGCACCCCTTGCCCCGCCGTTACCGTGACCGCTACCGTGGTCAGGAATAGCGGGGCTGCCGGGGACTAGGGGCCTGGGCACATGTTGACTATTCATGAGGGGGGTGTTGCCATACTCGCCACGCTTGGCAGGCGGGTTGGCGAGCGCAGTATGGTGTTGTATAAACCAGAGGACGCTGCTGCCCGTCTTCTGGTGCTATCCCTCAGCCGGGTCCTACGGCTCCCACGGGAGGAGAGGGGAGGGCGACATTCTAACGCCGGCGCCCGCGGCAGATATTTTATACTATGTATTGATATATCTCGGAGTTATTAAATCAGTTTGTATAGAGGAAGGAATCCTAACTCGCCATGCCAAGTGCGGATTGCCGGCACGGCATAGTATTATGTTTCAGATTTAGAACTTTGAACCTTATTTTCATGTGTAGAGAGCCGAGAATGTATGTTGTCCGGAACTATCGTTAGTACGATACGATGAGTAGCAAGCAGCATTGTATGTAAGTACTTCGCGCTCTGTTGTTTAAATAAAGTATATTTTATTTGATAATCAACGTTTTCCATTTCCAAGTTACTTAAGTATTTTATTTTTATGATTTGTTGTATCATATACAGGATGTTTCTGACAAGGCGGTAATAAATGAAATGGGGGGTTCGGCACAGCATACCTAACAACTTTCCTTAAGCAACATAGGTCGAAATATCAAAACAAAAATCAGCTGTCCCGTACATTGACCCCGCAGCTGATCGAACAAATGTATGGACCAGCTGATTTTAGTTTTGAGATTTCGACCCATGTTTCTTTGGGAAATTTGTTTGTTATAGTGAGCTGAATACCTTCTTTCATTTATTACCGCCTTGTCAGAAACACCCAGTATACAGAAAAATGTAAAAACTACATCCTGCTGTATGTTATAAAATAGTTACTATATATGCTCTAACCTGAGAGGCTTTTTTTAAATTTTACATTGCCCAAATACTCAACTACAGTGAAGTCCATTAAAAAAAATGAAAAAAAAAATTAAGTTTACAAACTTAAGAATTTTAGAATACTAAATAAAACCCAATTTTAATACAATTATATTAATGTTTTTTAATCAAATGTCAACATATAATAACCAAGCTAGGTGCCAAATTTTAAGAAACAAAATAACTTTTAAATAATAAACCTTGAATAAACAAATGAGATAATATTGGAGATAAACCACAACACACTAATAAACTGTACTAGATACTAATATTTTTTAATCAAATGTCAACATAAAAGCCAAGCTTGGTGCCCAATTTTAAGAAACAAAACAAACAAAAAATATAAACTTCTAAAGAATAAACTAGCGGTGGTTTCCAACCTCTCTGGAATAAACAATTGAACCACTGTTAAAAAAAATATTTGAGATACAACACAACACAACTTTTCTTAAATCTATAAATATAAAGCAAAAAAATAAAGGCACTTTCGTTGAACCATGGTTGAACCTATTAAAAAACAACACAACGCAATCGCCAATCACCATTGCCTTCAAACAATTATTCTATTTAAGTAGTCTTAAGGCCATTTCTATGACTTTTTAGAATGCTATGCCTTTGAGGTCTTCTCACTGTCATCCTCCACAATTTCTCTACGAAAGGGGGAGCCCTGTTCAACCTGCTGCAACATCTTTCCAAACATTTTTGTCAGCCTACTGGTCCCTGCATATTGAAGGATATCTTTTGAATCTTCTTTAGCCACAGTTTCTACTAGTACTTCTAAGCATTTCCGTTTCAAATCTGGCATAATGTAGTATGCTGCGAGTTGCATTAAATACTCTAAGCCGGTTTCAGGCAGGCGCTGCAAGTACATGTATTCCTTAAGGTGCTGTAGTGTTAGCTGGGAGGTGTCAGGAACATCAACCTGACCCTCAGCTGCCTCCTTCCACGGTCCAGTGAGCATTCGCTTCATGAATGGGCTAGATGCAGCCAGGACTACCTTGTGGAAATTCACAGAACCATCATGTCCTTTCAGAGTAAAGTCGGTCATCTCTGTGTCCTCATAAAGAGTAGTTATCATGTTATTTTCTTTTTCTTCTTGTTGTATGTCAACTTCAAAGGTGATATCAACATTTTTTATTGAATTTCTAGTATTACTTGTATTGTAAGAAATTAATTGCCACGTCCCTTCGTCAGAGCCAATTTTTTTGTTCTGAATGCCCAATCTTGTGCTATTGATTGTCAATGTGTATGAGCAAGCATCAGATTTGAGTATTTTAAATTTTACAAAAAGGAGATAAATCCCAGATGTTGCGCTATCTGACATTAAATCTAATGACACTGAATTGTTGTAGAATACATAGTTTTTACTGCTTTTAGTGCATTGTGTACCAGAATGATTGTACGAGACTGTGGTCGTTACATAAATATTAAAATATCCATACAGTAGATTGCCATGTTGCAAGAAAGTTTCACTGCCCAGTTCCATCCCTGATCTGAAAAATAAAAAGGAAGCTATGGAATATAATCCATATTATGTATTATTAGGTGGGGGAAATTCTTTTTGCATTTTATATGAAAATTCATTTTAAAAAAATAGTTTATTTAATTACATTAAACTAAAGTATGTAGGTGCCAGTTTGTTTGATAACTTTTTGCCATCTTATAGGTAGGAATTTGATTCTATTACTATAGATCTTCTTAGAGGCTTCTGTTCTGATCAAAAATCAAATAGTTTTTGTTTTAAAGTGGTTAAATATTCAATCATCAAAAATTAAGAGAGCTTGGCTAGGAGGTAATGCATCCGCTGTATAGTCCTGCTTGCCTGACCTTGCACCTTCAGATTTCCACCTGTTTAGGTCTCTTCACAATTCTTTTACGCAGTATCAGGTCAACATCACAAAAGGACTGCCAAAAAATCTACAGTTTTTTTGCTCAGAAGCTTCAAAATTTCTATAGCAATGAGATCATGGCCCTACCTTTATAAGATGGCAAAAAGTTAACGAACAAAATGTACGTAAGTACTTTAAGTTTAGATTATTTTGAATTTAAGGCGGTAACTCACGGTACCTATGGCGCGAAATTCAAATTTTTTCACGTTTTTTAATTATTTTGGCGAAAGTATTCATTTTAAATAAAGTTTAAATGAATTCGCGTACGTAAAAACATATTTCCCACATTGTGATGTATCGTTTTTGAAAGACAGAGTTACCGATTTTGTGTACATTCAAGGAACTTGTTTTTTGGCCTTTTACCCCTTAGACACAAAATATGTAGGTCTGTCTTCCAAAAACGTTGTATTGCAATGTGGAAGATGGTTTTTTACATACGCGAATTCATTTAAACTTTATTAAAAATGTATACTTTCGCCAGAATTAATAAAAAAAACAAAAAAAATTGAATTTCGCGCCATAGCGAGAGTAACCTTAAACAATATTTAAAAAAAAATTGTTTTGAAATTTCATATAAAATTGTGAAGATTTCCCTTACCTACTTAGGTAATCATTCCAGCCTATAAGACGTCCACTGGCCTCCCCCAGAGATCACCACAAGGTCAAACCTTGAGGGGGGATGGGGTCGCTATAATCGCCACGCTTGGCAGGCGGTTTGGCGATCGCAGTAATGCAGTATGGAATGGTGGTGGTTGTTAAAATTTTTCAACTAAGGACGCTGCTGCCCGTCATTTTTCTGGTCGGAGGGTCGCCTTCATTAATTAAACCTCACCGCGTCGTGCGCAGATAAATTGTGCATATTTTAAATGTGTTTGAGGGTAGGTAGATGTTCGACGGGCACATAGGCTAAGAACCTAAACTGAGAACTTCCTCTTTTTCGAAGTCGGACGACCCACCGACCCGGTTGAGAATTGAGATAGGTATAACACCTTCTGAACGTAAGAAATATGTATTATACTATTCAAAATATGAAAAACTTAATTGGTAACCTAGGTACCTACCTTCTATAAACAGCTTGAGCTCTGTTTCTTGTTTTGAACACAGACCAACTAGAGATACTACGTATCAGACGGCCATCTCAGTAATAAAAAAAATTGTCATAGTGAAAGCCGTGACTAGTGATGTATGACAGTTGTTTTATTCTTAATTGTAAGCTTATATTGGGCAAAGGTCCCCAGCGTATTCAGCCTTCTGTTTTTTTTTCGCATACTCACCTAAATTTTTTATTTTTCAAATTCTTTAAATAATTATATTAATTTATTCTTGATTCTTGTAAAGAAACTATATGCTGGCTATGCGACTTTTAACTATCTTCATAAAAGTGGCATCGCATACTTACCAGACAACCAACAGTTTCTCTACGAGAATTATTACAGTCCTGAAAATAAATGAAACTAAAGCATCATTTGTGAATTTGTATATTTTTGCCCAGTTGTATTCAAATCTTTAATTATTTTACTAGTCGCTTCTTGAATGCACTTGTCTTTTTTGATTTTCTTAATTGGGGAGGCACATCTGAAAAAAATCAAAACATAATTTGAAGAGCAAACAATGTATTTTATTAATACTTCCTAAAAAATACAGAAATCTAGTGTTAGAGACTTTTTGATGAGTGCCAGAGTGACAGACAGACAGACATACAGACATTACGGTGACGGATTTGTTAATAGTGTAGTGTAGTACAAAAGGACGTGCAATGTAGCTACTATATAGCTTCATGAGGTCGTGAGACAAGTTCACATTAAAAATTATAATAAAAATATATTGTTAGAGGAGATTTCAGGAGATATTATGTATGTATGTTTGTCCGCGATTATCTAGCGTTTGGCTGAACCGATTTTGATGCGGTTTTCAGTAATGTATTTGTTACATTCATGAGAAGGTTTTAGTACCTATTTTAACCGACTTCGAAAAAGAGGAAGTTCTCAGATTATGTTTGTTGCAGTTCGTTGAAGGCGGGTCTCTTTTTGTAAAAAATATTTTTTTTTTCTCTAACAAACTAGTCCTTCAACGCCTACAACTCGGCACCATAGTAAAACCGCAAAAGACGCCGCCTCGTCGGGTATTTCCTAAAGTGACCAGTTTCCGGGGAAAACGTCCGGATATATTTTGACGACCTCTAACTCCGAAATAAGGCCACGGAGTGGCAGGGTTCTCTGGGCGATATTGGTCAGCGTCAGCCACACTATCGAACCCCGTTAAAGGATTTTCAACTTAATTTTTATCGGACTTAAAAAATTATCGATCCATATGAAAAAAAAATTGTCCCCATAAGAGTACTTTTTTATGATGGGATCTTGTAGAGGAGTTTAATACAAGCACTTTTTGTCCCTATCGGGTATTTCCTAAAGTGACCAGTTTCCGGGGAAAACGTCCGGATATATTTTGACGACCTCTAACTCCGAAATAAGGCCACGGAGTGGCAGGGTTCTCTGGGCGATATTGGTCAGCGTCAGCCACACTATTGAACCCCGTTAAAGGATTTTCAACTTAATTTTTATCGGACTTAGATAATTATCGATCCATAAGAAAAAAAAATTGTCCCCATAAGAGTACTTTTTTATGATGGGATCTTGTAGAGGAGTTTAATACAAGCACTTTTTGTCCCTATCGGGTATTCCCTAAAGTGACCAGTTTCCGGGGAAAACGTCCGGATATATTTTGACGACCTCTAACTCCGAAATGGGGCGACGGGGTAGCAGAGTTCTTTGGACGTTATTGATGAGAATCAGACACACTATCGAACCCCGTTAAAGGATTTTCAACTTAATTTTTATCGGACTTAAAAAATTATCGATCCATATGAAAAAAAAATTGTCCCCATAAGAGTACTTTTTTATGATGGGATCTTGTAGAGGAGTTTAATACAAGCACTTTTTGTCCCTATCGGTTATTCCCTAAAGTGACCAGTTTCCGGGGAAAACGTAGTAAGTAATCATAAAGCTATTCCTTAAGATGTCCGAGTTATAAGCAAAAAGGGGACCCCATACCCTTAGCCGATCCCTCCATACAACATACTGAACATAGGCAAAACTGCAAAATAGCTGTCATGTCACAAATGATATATAAATAATAAATACCTATTACGAATCCATGTCTTTATTGTTTCTTGTGGTGAGCCGTGGCAACGCAGCAAACTCAAAGGTTGAGGGACTTGAAATATCTGAAAATATAAACAAAAAATAATTTATATTTTCTTAATATTATATTTTCTCAATAATTTGTTTGAATATATTAAATTCAAATAGAAAAAAAAACATACCTAATTTAATTGTTTAGAGATGTTCTCTATAATTGGCTCCTTTGGGCTGGTAGCCCTTTCCTGTCTGTAAAAATAAAATTAACATAATTAAAATAAGTCAAATCGCTGCCAATGGTAAATTACCCCTTAAATCCATACCTCCCTAAGGTGTGGCGAAGCTATTGCAACTATGGGAAAAATTTAACTATAATTATAAATTTTAAAACTAATTTATTTTAGTAGTGACATTAAAGAGTTCATATAGAAATACAACAACAATCCACTCATAGTATACTAGGTTACTAAGTCACTAGTAAACAAAACAAGTTTAAAGAAAAAAGTTTACATAAAAATGAAAAACAAATAAAAATTAAATACTTATTCAATTATTAGCCCTAACAAAAGCTTCTACACAAAGCATAGACCAGTATTATGACATTTAATATTATAGTTAAAGGTTTTAAAAAAAGTATACCAAAATTGTTAGCGGAAGCTTCTAAAAACCTTTTTTTATTTTCAAAGTAAAGTTGTACAAATAGTATACTTAAACTATTAATGATCTTAATAAAACATGTTAAAATGCTTCGTTTATAATATAAACTAGCTGTCCTGGTGAACTTCAATCGCTTTTCAATTTTATTAAAAAAATGAAATTGTTTTTATCTTCATTGCATTTTTCAATCTTTTCTCAGGTTTTAAACCTTCCCTGGACTACGACAAACCTTTTAAAAATAAATTGAACATACAAGTAAGTATATAAAAGAACCGTGTTAGTTACACGGTTCATAACTCAAGAACGGGTGAACAGATATGACTTTGGGAGGTAGATTGAAACCTGGAGCAGGGATATTTTTCTACTCTGGTACCTATTACAACATGTATTATCTACCAAACAGTAAATTATTCCCAAGATATCTTACCTTATGGGTAACAGCGTAGGAAAGACGGAACGACGACCCACGAGGTAATATTTCGAAGTGAAAAACCCTTTTGAAGTGTCTTTCACTATCAACAAGCTTGGAAAGCGGTCAGTGTTCAGTTGATACTTTAGTTCATCACGATTTAGCCACAGTAACTAGGTACACTTTTTGTCTTTTATCACCGCACGTTAAATGGTACAAAATAGCGTCCTGACGCTTTTTTTGCAATCACAGCACTACGTAGTCATATTCAGAAGCATTTTTCAGAAGTTAATACAGTTAAAAGTCGAGATTACAAGCAGAAAAAGCTTTTCAAATCAAACAAAACTTCTGCAAAGCAAACAAAGATGAAATGAAACAAAGACAAAGAAGAAGGATAAAGGGCCTATTACATTTCTCCTGAATAAGTCTCTGAATTAGCAACCTAATTAGGTAGGTTTCTTTTTAGAAAACTTAGCCAGCGTAGTTTGCAATCACACCTTTCCTTAGTCAGTCGCGATCTAAGCTTAGTGTGCCACTTTAGTGGATTTTCCACAAAATCTGGTGGTTTGGTTGGATTGGAACCCCCATTTAGTGGCATTTTTTTTGTATTTAGTGGCTATTGGTTTTTTAAGCGGATTATGAGAATTATCTTAAAATAGAAAAAAAACGACTATTTTACCATATTTTTTACTTTCAAAATACAAATCTATATATTTTTTTCGACGGGGTTAATTTCTATTTTATTTTTAATAAAGCTTAAATTAATTCTCGTATGAAAAAAAACATCACCTACTTAGATCAGTAGATCGCTATACCTCCCTCACCTCACCCAGTCCTCATTTACTAGGGTTCATTTCGTTTACTCGCGCGTGAGGAATGAGGTAGGCGTGGGACCTGAGGCCTACGTTGCGTTGTTTATTTTAGTAAAAGTAAAAAAAAAAGTAAAAAATGATTTATTCAATACAGGATACAAGATATCGCTTATTGAAAGTCAATTAGACTAATCTAATTAATATTGATACCTTATTTCGTAAAGTATCCTATACTGATAGAGGCGAGGTAGTTCAGGGTGCCCACTAATTGGCTCAGGCAAACAATGTTTGCCTTGCCTTACGACAATGGTCGCCTGGAGACGCCCCCAAACGAGCCCTCCTCTGTCAAATGATTCTACTCCCTTTCGCAATGATTTTACAGCGTAGAGAAGAAAGGGGTAACAAACTCTACTTTACAATTTCTCTTTTTTTTTTTTTTGTTCTTATATATGTGACATTACAATTCAATTTACAATACAAAGAACATAAATTAATAAGATTTAAAGTACATACATGAAATAAAGTACATACATGAAATAATTTTCTTGAGGGAGTGAGGGCGTGAGGCGTCGTTAAAACACAATCCTAATGCCTCACGACGCCTCACACCTCACGCCTCCTCACTCCTCACGACGCCTCACTCCTCACGAGCCCGCTAACGAGTTTTATACGAGGTACACAGGTGTACTCACTCACCTTTCTGTAACGAGCCCCCTCAAATGAGAGAGTAAGTCTTCACTTGAGGAACCTTATCTGGCGGATTGCTATTTCATCCAGTTGGCAACACTGGAGCTAGGACGTCTTTGTTCTAAATCGGTAGCTAAATCGGATGCTAGCTCTCTAAATGCAATTACACTGTCCTGAATCAGGTCAGGACTGACTGAAATCAGAGACTGATTTAGGAAAGGTGTAATAGACCCTTATAACAAGCCAAAATGGCCGATGGCCGGCTTTTCAAACCAGCCAATCGCAAGCAACGTGCCTGTCATACATGACCAGTTTCAAGATGGCGCCTATGGCTAGCGTTTCGATAGTAGGGTTAAACGGCCGTGGTTTTGAACAGTGGTCCTGGCGAATCGCGTGGAATGATGGCGGGCGGGCGGCGGCGGCGCGGCGGTCGGTACCGTAGTGATTTACCTTCTCTCTGGTCGGTACCATCGGTTTGTATGTATATATTCAAATTTATCTATGGTCGGTACTGACCTGACCACCATAGAAAATGTTTACTCTCTAGTTGTATGTACCGGTAACTGGCGTGGCAGGGCGTGGCGGTGGCGCGGACGAGAGCAGTGTTGTGTTGCCAACTCGGATTTTTTATTAGATCTAAATCGAATCTGAAAAAAAGCTAAAAATAGCTATATTTTTTTCAGAAAAAGAGCTGAAGACCATATTAGTACATTTTGGCTATGGGAACAAGTATTTTAATACTTATTTTGCGCCATCTTCCTATGGACATAGACATAGACAAATCTTTATTTACGCACACAAAACATTTACCCTCTTATTCATAAAAAGTTAAAGAGCATTTTAGTTATTTGACGTATGTCAATTTAGACTGGATGTCACGTATTTACAATACAACAAACCAGAGAAGTAGACCTCCAGTAACGCTACTTAAAATCTACTGTGTCTTTATGAATAACACGGATAATTTATAAACTATTAAAAAAAAATAATATACCTAGCAGAATGATAAAAAATTGACACGGTGACATTATGTTCCTACCCCAGGAGACTTTTCAACACTGCAAACCTACCTCTGCCTCTGACACTGAATTAGTAACTTCGCTCACTTCATTTTGTCGAGGCAATAATAATACTATTTTCTCAGCAGCCGAAAACACGAAAATTATCGGGAAATATCCAAACATTAACATTGGCGCCATCATTTATTAACCATTGACCGACCCTATAGTCTATTTTTGTTTTTTACAGGGCGAAGATGACAGTCCCATCATCCCCTAAACTTATTACATTACTTATAATTATAACATACTTAAACGCGACGATTTTTCTATACCTATACTCTTTTCACTGACCTTGTCCAACATTCGCATTTGTATTCGCAAATGTCTAAAATTCTACCTTCGAAACATCCCTGGTTTAAACACAGAGAACCAGGGGATTCGAGGGGGGCTTAAATTAAATGCACTTATATACCATATTCCTATCGTTATTGAACTAACATTAAAGTACTCTTTCCATAGTTGAAAAATCTCTAATTTGAAATCGCTAAGTATGTACTTCCGAAAAATGTGGCAGAACAATAACATCATAACCATCTAACAAGGCTTGCTTTGCTTACTTGTCAGCCATCTCATTCCCTTTAAGTCCTATAGGAGCTGGAACCCACTGCAGCTTTTTTAGTTCTACCATTAATACATGAACTCTTTAATAACTTAAGAATAGAATATGCTAAAAGTACCCCTCTACCTCCAGCTATACATTTTAATACATGCTAAAATTATTTCAAATTATTATTAGTAGTGTAAATGAAAAACAGCTAAAATAAAAAAAAATTGAGCTAAACCAAATTTTTAATTTAGAGCTAAATCAAGCTCTAAAATCTCCGAGTTGGCAACACTAAATAACTAAATTTACGGGAAGACCCAACCATAAACAAAACGGTGCTATCATAATAAACATAGACAGGATAGAACGACACCAACCGAATAGAAACCAGAGAGAGAGCTAGAGCCAAGAGGTTGGAAACCTCAGAGTAAGAAACCGCCGCTACTCGCATGAAAACTACCACCACCACCCATCTCACTGATGAAAACAAGCAAAATTATTCGCAGAGAGGTTGGAAACAGCCGCTACGTGAGATTAGTCCTGCGGTTTCCTCTCTGAGGATTAGTCGCTAGGAGGCATAGAAAAATTTTACTCTCTAGTCGAGAAGAATGATAACTACAAACAAATTATAGGTAGACAAAAATCGCAAGTTTGGATAGGGAGGCCCAGAGAGGGCGCGGCGCTGCGAGGGGCTAGAAATACGCGGGAAATTAATATAACCTGATGCGCATTGAATTATAATTTAGTTTGTTAGTTTGGTACTAAACCCAGCATCCACCGAGACCTCAGACCAAGACCTAAAAATTAAAAAAACAAAGTTCAAAAACACCTTTTTAATTATCAATATGTTTTACAAAAGTGCAATGATTTAGAAAAGAACAAAAAATAAAATATATAATTTCTTTTTTACAAAAAGATACAATAAACAGATACATAAACAAGAAGTCGGTTAAAATAAGTACAAAAACCTTTCCCTGAACGTAACAATTATTTTTCTGAAAACCGCATCAAAATCGGTTTAGCCAAAAGCGAGATAATCGCGGACAAACATACAGGTCATACTGATAACCTACTTTTTTGAAGTGGGTTAATCTAAGAATCTTTGGTCTAAACAGAACTATTGGGTCAATATTAAAAGTTTAAAGTTACAGAACAGTTTTTATGGCAAATTTCATGATCAACTTAATTTCGGCCGAAGAACCTACACTGCTGAAAATTATATCAATACATAGTATAAAACAAAGTCGCTTCCCGCGTCTGTCCATATGTATGCCTAAATCTTTTAAACAATGCAATGGTAACAAATAAAGATTCTGAGTTTGATTCTGGTTTTTATGCGTTTTTTTTTTTAATATAGAGTGATTCAAGTTATACATGAGCAACATAATAATAGGTTAGGCGGTACGAAGTACGCCAGGTCGACTAGTTTTGTGTAAATCAGAAATTAAATTGTTGTTTATATGATCTTAAAAAAGTAAATTTATGTTAAGTGGATTGATTATAATAAAGTGTCTACCCACCTACGACAATTTTTTGAAAAAAATTCAGCTAAATCGGCTTAGCCATGCATGATCAAGTTTTAGCGAATAAGAATAATTTTAGCAATATAGATAAGTGGGAAAGTGTATGAACTACTACATGAAACTAATCATCAGAATTCGTTTAACCGTTTGTTTAGTAAGTATAACTTATCTTAAGCATCGATTCAATCAATTGGAAAAGCGACCAGGTATACAAAGGTATTGTTAAAACTTAATCTTAATTAATGACAAAATACTAGACACAATAAAACTAACGAATGAACAAAAAACAAGAAACTTAATGCAACTGCAACAAAATTATAAGTGCATTTTGTTTTGCTGAGTCAGTGCCATTTTGCGGCAACTGCGACACACCAAACCTAAGCCTAGGCCAATTGTTAATTTGTTAAGTTTTGTATATTTTTGTTTAAATCATTTAAGTTTCTTCGTGTGTATTTATAATTGTTTCAAAATTTAAATTATTTTTGTTTGTGTTGTATATTTTTATTTATTAATTTTGATTGTTGTGTATACGTGTGTCATAGTTGTGCCAAATAAATGATTTTTCTTTCTTTCTTTTTCTTTCTTTCTTTCTAACTAAAAATTTAATAAGTAGATATTACATTTCATTTAATAATACATAATTCTGGAATATTAAGCCCAGCGCCGTTTGATAAACTGTTTTTTAAATTATATGGCAAATTTTAAAAAGACTGATTGAAAATTTTAAATTATTCTAAGCTACCTTATCAGAAGTAGTCGAACTTTTGAAGATCTGTAGAGCGGTGATATTTTCACTGTTCTTTCACATTTCAAATCTTGAATTTATTTCACAGTAGTTTATTGTCTGCTGGTAGAAGTCACAGGCAGGTGTGTATTTTTTCTCGTCTGCTGAGTCTTTAATCTAAAAATAAAATTAAATCTTAGCTCGTAGCCCACTACGTGAAAACTGTAAACCTGAATAGGTATCTACATAGGTATAAACAGGGTTACTGGTAAGCAAAACGGACCATTTCAGGAGGTGACAAACAGGGTCATTGCCAATAATTTTAACCCTTAGAAAACTCTGGTCAAACCCAACCGTTTCCAAGTTATTAACCTTTTTAGTTTTTTTTATAATATTGTCACTTTGAGAACTTAATTTTTAATTTAATTTGATTTTTCAAGCATTAGGATGTTTCTTTTAAATGCAATTTTTATCCTTAATAAATTGTTTAAATAAAAAATACTCAAATTGCAAAAATAATAATGATAATATGAGTTTTGCAGCCCTCTCAACTATAATTTTAATTTAATTTTAGCCAAGGTAAATTTTTCAGTTGCATTTTGTGAAGAAATTCAACTAGAAATTTAATCGGAATATTATCTAAAAAACTTCTATATGTCCTAAAACTTTTGTTATTGAATAATAATAATAATAACACATTACACTTAGAGCCCCTAACTAGGAAGAACCTGTATCTAGGGTACCCAAAACACACACAGAGACGAACATTACACCCAGACCGGAAACAAACATTGATATTCATCATAATATAAACATTCACCCCGCCCGGGAATCGAACCCAGGTGCTTCTGCTTCTTCTTCTTGCCAGTCGACATCACTGCCAACTGAGCCACGGAGCAGCAGTCAATGAATGTCCTCTACTATCACCTCCTAAAATGGTCGGGTCTACTTACCAGTAACCTGTATATAAAATTGCAGTCCCGAGTGCTGTTGTAGGTGCTCTATTTTTATTAGGTATATTTTAATTTCTGTTAGACATTGTTTTGTTTGGCTTCCTGGTAACCCGATAATCGAAATAAACTTCATGCAGAATCGTAATAATATGAAACTAGAAGGAACTTAAAAAGGTTATTTTTAAGATAATTGTTAGGATCGAGAAGATTTTAACGGATTAAAAAAAAAACAGAAACTTAAATATTTTCCAGGATAGGCCCTAACTGAAGAATAGCTAAACCGATTACATTAATTATTTTTTTGTTATTTTCTTTAAAATTCGGAGTTGGTTTGTACGAAAAGAAAAATTAGCAAAGTTAAGTGGCCACACGTTGCAAAACTAGCGCCACTTCCGATAAATAATTATATCTTCCAAACTAAACCCGATCTTAGAAATATGCTTTTGTTGCCTAAAGTGACCACTTTTGATTTCACAAACGAATATTTTTTAGATCATTATCCTAAAAGCTACACAACACAGCCTTAAAAATTCAAAGCAAGGTTATATAGGGCGTCATTGACGCATGTTTTTGATTTCGGCCATGGTTTAGAAGATATAATTATTTATCGGAAGTGGCGCTAGTTTCGCACCGTATGGCCCCTTGAACAGAAACAGTTGGTCTTGCATTCCACCACTAGAAGGCGTTTGGAGAAATGATTAGTCATTACATCGCGTCAGATAGTAAAATAATAACAGCAAAGCTAACCACATCTTGAATTTCATCCACAGTAGTTTCTTGTCCACCAGGAAGTTAAAATCCACCAGGTTTGTGTCATATTTGCCCAAAGTTTGTACCTTAAATTTGATAAAAAAAAATATTATATAATTATTCAAACCCAAACCATCGAAGTCACAGTCGCCATCACTGCCAACTAAGCCACGAAGGCAGTGACGTTAATGTGCAAGCTATTCTATAAGCGAGATCTCGAGGACTAGACGTGACGACAGGCTGCGGGCGACAATCTTTACTAAAATTATAAATGCGAAAGTTACTCTGTCTGTCTCGCTTTCCAGAGAAAACTAATGAACCAATTTAAATGGAATTTTGTATATGGATAGTGAATATAGATTGATATGAAACTAAGCGACTTTTAGACGCGTATTATCGAGGCATTGTCGTTTATATTTAGAGTCGTGCCGTTTCGACTAGACGCAGAGCTGTCGCTTGCTTTGTGCGACAAATAGCAAGCGAGCGTGCCTCGCAGCTTGACGTCGCGTCTAGCCGCCGACACGTCGCTGTCGCGTGTCGCCCCTAGTGTGCGCTAGATCTTATTTATTTATTTATTTTTAATCAGGATTATCACATAATAATATTCACTTCGTTATTCTTTCAAAGGTTAAAACTCAAATTTACTAGTACATACGAACTAAAAAACGGTCTTTATGTCTAAAAATAACCTCAATGTTACCCAGTAGTAATAATAGTTCAATGATGTTACCTTTGTATTATTTCGGATTCCGGGTTCTGAAAACCGTTAAGTTTTATTGTAGAATCACTTTTTACAGAATTCCGACATGTATAACACCTTCTTTGGTTTTCTTTCATTGCACAATAATTAATCAAGGAAACAAAAAATTAAAAATAACGGCCATTAAAATTGAAAATTTCAAAAACATTATCCATAGAGTAACTTTGACATTATCATGTAGGGATTTACCTTCTCTCTGATTTTCATAAAATCGAGAGAGAAGTTAGGCACTACTCTACACTCTACACATAACTTCATGCTCTACTTTACACACTATCTATGAAAAACAATGTGCTGCCAGCAGAGAGAACAAAATTGCAACTTTCTTAGCTTTTAAACATTATTGGTATACAAACAAATCCCTGAAAGCCCATGGGTATCTAATCTCAGAAACAATCCAAGTCTGTGCACTTTTTTGTCGCAGATTCGATAGCATAAGTCGACACCCGCTGCTAGGAGGTCGCTAGCTAGAGAGAATTACAAATTAAATAGAGATACGAGAGAATGGACGATCGCGGGATCATTGATCAATTTTCTAAATAAGGGATAATGTAGACTGCACGTCCTATCGTATATAATCCATCGTGCGCACTGGTGTAAACAGCTAGACAGACACTATTACGATTATTATTAGAGGCTATTACGATTTTCTCAAATACCCATAAAATCATAGATTTACAACTAATAAATACTACTGATTGAAAGCAGATATCGAAAGCTAATTATGTGCATTTTAATATTATTGTGTAAAAATATATCATATATTGGGTTTTATTATAAGAAAATAAAAACATTTCTGTAAAAAACTTTGTAAAATTATCTAATTTTTTACTTTGACCCTATTTTTTATAATTATGAGGAAGTGTGTACTTTATTTTATTTTGTACTAGTCGACCCGGCGAACTTCGTACCGCCTAACCTATTACCACAGAGTATATAATACTTGCTATTACTATATTGTGCATGTATTTTACTTGTAAACCTTCCTCTTGAATCACTTTATCTATTAACTAGCTGTCCCGGCTTAGTTCGTTACGCCATAAAATTAAGATACTACAAAGACTTGGCTCTATAGACTATGTTCTTTTGACTGCCCAGAATGGGCGAATGAAAAAACAACAACAACAACAAACCACCTGTCAAAATATGTAAACAACGGAATAAATATTGCACCTTGGGTTACATTATTTGAGTTTAAGTAAGGATTCCTTTTTTTTTTTTTTATTTAAATAGCCTATGACACTCGGGGATAGTGTTGCTTCCTATTAGTGAAAGAATTTTTCAAATCGGTTCAGTATTTCCGGAGCCTATTCGTTACAAACAAACAAACAAATTTTTCCTCTTTATAATATTGGTATAGAAAAAACCTCATCAAAATCCGTTGCATAGTTTTAAAGATTTAAGCATACATATGGACAGACGCGAGAAGCGACTTTACTTTATACTATGTATTGATTGATGATATTGATTTAACAAAGTTTTAATAATTCGTTGTTAACCTGTAATTTGGCATCAGTTTCATTTAAATCGGTCATCATCAATACATAGTATAAAACAAAGTCGCTTCCCGCGTCTGTCCCTATGTATGCTTATATCTTTAAAACTATGCAACGGATTTTGATGCGGTATTTTTTAATAGATAGAGTGATTCAAGAGGAAGGTTTATAAGTATAAAACATGCACAAAATAGTAAAAGTCTAGGCGGTACGAAGTTCGCCGGGTCGACTAGTATGTCATAAGTTACAGACCCAAATCATACAACTAATATAAAAAACATAAATAGGTACCCATAAAAATTTCAAATTTGTATTTTTTTTCTATTTTTCGCAGGTTTAGTATGAGGTCTTCTATTCAGGGTTTCTTTTTGTGCACCAACCAAAGATTGACACTGTATCTATTATCTTTATTTTAGGCACTTACATAATATATTAGAATAATATTCTTCTCCTGAATGTAATATAAGCTATTCTGAAAACCGCATCAAAATTGCTTCAGTCAAACGCGAAATAATTGCGATCGAACATACATACAGTACACATACGTATATGATAAGATAAGATAAGAGAATTCTTTATTGCAATCAAAATAAAACATAAAGTACATAAAAAACAAGTAACAAATATCAACGTAAGTTACAAATATACATACATACTAAACTGATAACCTCCTTTTTTGAATAATCTTGAAACTCCGTGTTCGAAATACTGCGAACTCACGGGACTCTATGCAATCTAGCGTTTTGCTAGGCGCCGGATGGTTGTGGTCCGGGCTTTAGTTTTGTTAAGTCCAATAAATGTATGGGAATCAATATTTTCTGCATTAAAGCATGAAACTTGGCACAGTTATTGCTTAGGTGGCCTAGAGTGGTGAGAATCGCCCGGGAGGGAGCGGGAGACCCCCCTCTGGGAGGCGGGGGGAGGGGGTGAAGTTGTCTTCTGCCGCGTGCGCTATTGATCCCTTAATGCAGCTATTTTATAGCTACTAGGGCAAGTGTGTTGTCATTTTCGGATAATTTAAGGATGAAGAATCCATTTCTGGAACAATTTTTTTACATTTCCATAGAAAAAAATCGGTATTTACCATAAAATAGATAATTGTCGACGCAAAAAAAAATCTTCGAATGACGATATTTTTTGAATGAGTATAGTATCCAGAAAATAAAAATATATTTAAAAAACTGCATTCATTCAGTTTTCAAAAATATAGGGGTCAATATACTTTTTGTTTATATTTATGTGTTAAAAAAAATAGTAAACACATCGCGGAAGAGGTTTTAAAAATATTTATTGCCTAATTTTGGTTTAAAAATTACTTGGTTACTTCAAATTACTACCTAATACTGAACAGGGTCATTCAGCCTGTGATAAGTAACAACTTTCTGTATTAAAACATTGGTTGTAAGCAAAGAAAAATACATTTCTCATACATTTATCTACCCAATTTGCTGACAGGTTACTTGATAGGACGTATACGATGGACTGGACTCACAGTGTAAACAGTCGCACATTTTTCACTCAACATGAAATCGATCGTACACAATAACACAATTCATCGCATACGTTCGATTGCTTAGTGCTTAATCTACATATATGAATCTAAACGAAGCTTTAGTTTTTCGTGGTAGGTAAGGTAAAGGCACCAGTCTTGGACGCTATAAGGTTTTTTTTCAGTTTTTCGCAAATATTTTCTAACCTATGATTGCTATAGGTGTAAAAGTTACAACATGAAATGAAGCGAGTTTTTTTTTAACAATTACGTATTTTTTTAATAATTTTATGAAACAAATTGTTTAACAAAATTTAGGAAAAAAGAAACGCTTTTTTTACCAGTCATGGACATGAAAAATCCAGTGATGGACACCCAGTGATGGACAGTATCCAGATAAGGACATCCAATCTTGGACGGAAGTTTTAAGAGTAATTTCATCATCTAAGTGGACAGACGTCCGCTGCTGAACATAACCCTCTCCTAAACTATTATTATCTTGTGCATGTATTACACTTATAAACCTTCCTCTTGAATCACTCTATATATTAAAAAAAAGTGCATCAAAATCCGTTGGATAATTTTAATGATTCAAGCATACACAGGGACAGACGCGGGAAGCGACTTTATTTTATACTATGTATTGATAAAAAATAGTTTAACAAGCATCCTTATAATAATAATTTCAGAAAATAGATTTACGGACGTTTTTGTTTAAATTAATTATATAAATTAATTATACCCAAAATTATTTCGACGTCGCTATTACAAGGTCATCACATGCTGTAGCTCATTGCGTTCCCGACTTCCCGACGCAAGCACACTACGAATTAAATTGCGGCAACTCCAGCTCACCCTAGTATGCTTTAACTCACAAGCGAGTCGCGTACACATACTTACCTACCCGAGTTTCGGCTGTGCGGCAAGCAACGCGCTTTTTTCTATGAAGTGTCCGAGGTGTGCCTTTATGGAGAATAAGTACTTTACTAATTACTACATAGGTATCTAGTGAAGTGAGAAAGAAAGGCAGGCGCTCCCGAATTGTGATCGAAATCCCGCGAAAAAGTCCGTGTGAACCTTGTGTGGACATTGAAGAAATAAAAACTACTAAAGGTTTGGCTTTATGGACTATGTTTCTTTTGCATTGCCAGGATGGGCGAATATAAAAACAACAATACTTAAAAAATTTAAGGCGTCAAGTTGATTGATTGATTGTTTGGTTGATATATGATATGTTAAGTTAAGAATCGATTGTTGATTGTTGATGATGATGAAGATTGAAGACGGAATGTGTGTTTAGGTCGTAGTAAGATTTGATATTAATTAGTTTTTGCAAAAAAAACTAGGTATTTTCGAAAACCCGGATAATTTGATACTAGGATTACTTTACTTTTTTTCAATCATCCTGACAAAAAGTAGTTTTTTTTGCAAAAAAACCTAGTATAATTGAAAAAATTTAAACCTTCCTAAACTCTGATTGGCTAGATTAATGATGGCTTGTTAACTTTTATTCTGATTGGTTCGTTAAAATACCTTTGACGCTACAGAGTACCAATCAGAAGAATAAGAGTTGGAAAGCAAGCAATTTAATCTAGCCAATCAGAGTTAAGAAAGATTTCCAATTTTCAATTCAATTCAATTTATTTAAATCAGATTAAAATTCCATATTATTGTTAGTTATATACAAATACTTATATCTATGTTAGTCCTTAGATACTACCTATATTTAATTTATTTTCAATTTTACTAGGTTGTTTGCAATAACCTGCTTTTTGTCAGGATGATTGGAAAAAAAATCCTTAAATCAAATTATCCGGGTTTTCGCAAAATCCCTAGTTTTTTTGCAAAAACACGAAATATCAAATCTTACTACGACATGTAGGTACATAGCTACATTTTCTCCGTAAAATCATAATTTTAATTGCCAAAATGAATTGCAAACAAATTACGTGTTGTTTTAGTGATGGGACAGTTAATACGATGAATGGTGTCGATAAATTTGGCTTACCTTTAGACCCTGTCCTCATCGGAAGGGTGTTCAAGTTGTTTTTAAATTGTAGTTGAGGTTATTAAAAACATATTCCTGAAATTTCAGCCAAAGGAAATCGATAGTGTCTCAGGAATAAATTCTAAAAAATCTAATATTTTTATAAAATGTTATAACGTTACCTACGTGATTTAGCTGTTAACATACAAAACGTTTCGATGTACGCATACCACATATTATGATAACATGAGATCTAATATTAAAAAAAAAATTGATTTGTTTCCTCCTTAGGGGCGCTATGGAGGCAACACTTGAACAATTAAAAAAAAAAATTGTATGATATTTTTTTATCCCCCATAAAGGTACTTTTTTATAATGGGGGCGTGGAGAGGGACACAATACAAGAACTTTTTGCCTCTATCGCTTTTTTCCTAAAAATCTCCGTTTACGGAAAAATATACCGGAAATATTTTGCCAACCTCTAACTCCGAAAGGGGGTCTCCGAGCGGCATGATTGTTTGGGCGTTATTGATGAACATAAGACACACCATCGAACCGCATTAAATCATTTTCAACGTTTCTTTTTCAGATTTAGATTTTTCTTCTGCTTAGGGGCTCTTTGGAGAAAAGAATAAGAAAAATCGAACGATATGAAAAAAAAATATCCCCCATGAAGGCACTTTTTTAAAATGAGAGCGTGTAGAGGGCCCAAAGTGGCCCGTTTTTAAATAAATCGTCCGTAATCTGAAAGAAGGCCTCGGAGCGGGAGGATTTCTTGGGCGTCATTGATGAGCGTCAGACACACTATCGAACCCTATTAAAGGATGTTAAGCATCAAAAATGGCATCAACCACTAACCTTTTATTGCTTCATTACAGGATTCCCAAAAACGAAACATCGCTAAATAACACTCGGGATAAAATTATATTTGACAGAAAATAAACGAAACAAAATCGATTCACCCGTTTGGTAGCGTTACCACACATATCGACAGACGGATACATACATTACACTTATAACACTCCATAAGTCGTGAGTTAAAAAAATATACGCGACAAATTGAGAATCTCCTCCTTTTTGTTTTTTCGTCGGTTAAGAAGAGGTTATTATCACACCTCTTCTTGTAGCGATCTATGGGGTAGAAAAATATAATGTGAAAATGTTCTTGTGGCGATCTATGGGGTAGAAAAATTAAAAGGTGAACATGATTTAGTGATAAGGTTGAATTGTATATTATTTACTTGAGTGCAATACTGTGTTCCTATTTAATCTTTAACTTTATACATTATACAACTGACTTTATACATTATACAACTGACAAGAAGGCAGTAAAGTAATATAACTCTGCGTTAGGAAGTTTTAGTAAGATTAGTAAGCGTACTAAGCTAAGAGTTTAGTTTATTATGTAAGAATTGTATATTTTGATTTAAGAGGATCAGGTCAGAAATTGCTATTATACCCTTGCCGGGTGACTAAGTTGCTTTGTTCTTCATTTAAGATATGTATATCTTAGCAAGAAATAAATATCTTGTATCTTGTGTATTTTTATTTTTCTTCGGTTTAAAAATGTACAGTCACGGACTAGGAGGCCGTAACAGATTTGTCTATGGTTTCGTCAACCCTAGACTGTATTGCCAAAGTAGTAGAGCTATTTTGCAATACAGAAAAACCGGAAGTGTTACGCCGATCGTGTCCGCCACTGTACCATCTAAGGCGAATGTAATTTAAGGTGGTTACTCTCGCTATGGCGCGAAATTCAAATTTTTTCGTGTTTTTATTTATTCTGGCGAAAGTATACATTTTTAATAAAGTTTAAATGAATTCGCGTATTTAAAAAATCATCTCCCACATTGCAATACAACGTTTTTGGAAGACAGACCTATATATAGATTTTGTGTCTAAGGGGTAAAAGGCCAAAAAACAAGTTCCTTGAATATACAAAAAATCGGTAACTCTGTCTTTTAAAAACGATATCACAATGTGGGAAATAGGTTTTTACGTACGCGAATTCATTTAAACTTTATTAAAAATAAATACTTTCGCCAAAATAATTAAAAAAACGTGAAAAAATTTGAATTTCGCGCCATACCGAGAGTTACCGCCTTAAGTACAGTGGCGGACTAGGAGGCCGTAACAGATTTGTCTATGGTTTCGTCAACCCTAGACTGTATTGCCAAAGTAGTAGAGCTATTTTGCAATACAGAAAAACCGGAAGTGTTACGCCGATCGTGTCCGCCACTGTACCATCTAAGGCGAATGTAATTTAAGGTGGTTACTCTCGCTATGGCGCGAAATTCAAATTTTTTCGTGTTTTTATTTATTCTGGCGAAAGTATACATTTTTAATAAAGTTTAAATGAATTCGCGTATTTAAAAAATCATCTCCCACATTGCAATACAACGTTTTTGGAAGACAGACCTATATATAGATTTTGTGTCTAAGGGGTAAAAGGCCAAAAAACAAGTTCCTTGAATATACAAAAAATCGGTAACTCTGTCTTTTAAAAACGATATCACAATGTGGGAAATAGGTTTTTACGTACGCGAATTCATTTAAACTTTATTAAAAATAAATACTTTCGCCAAAATAATTAAAAAAACGTGAAAAAATTTGAATTTCGCGCCATACCGAGAGTTACCGCCTTAAGTACAGTGGCGGACTAGGAGGCCGTAACAGATTTGTCTATGGTTTCGTCAACCCTAGACTGTATTGCCAAAGTAGTAGAGCTATTTTGCAATACAGAAAAACCGGAAGTGTTACGCCGATCGTGTCCGCCACTGTACCATCTAAGGCGAATGTAATTTAAGGTGGTTACTCTCGCTATGGCGCGAAATTCAAATTTTTTCGTGTTTTTATTTATTCTGGCGAAAGTATACATTTTTAATAAAGTTTAAATGAATTCGCGTATTTAAAAAATCATCTCCCACATTGCAATACAACGTTTTTGGAAGACAGACCTATATATAGATTTTGTGTCTAAGGGGTAAAAGGCCAAAAAACAAGTTCCTTGAATATACAAAAAATCGGTAACTCTGTCTTTTAAAAACGATATCACAATGTGGGAAATAGGTTTTTACGTACGCGAATTCATTTAAACTTTATTAAAAATAAATACTTTCGCCAAAATAATTAAAAAAACGTGAAAAAATTTGAATTTCGCGCCATACCGAGAGTTACCGCCTTAAGTACAGTGGCGGACTAGGAGGCCGTAACAGATTTGTCTATGGTTTCGTCAGCCCTAGACTGTATTACCAAAGAACAAGCGCTATTTTGCAGTACAGAAAAACCGGAAGTGTTACGCCGACCGTGTCCGCCACTGTACATTTACTCTGGAAGCACTGCCAATTTTTCCCCAAACGATTAATATTCACAAAATAAATGCTAGTTGTTACGATATTTTGTTTTCGCCATGCGGAAATATACAACATTCAATGTTTTACAAAATTGCGGGAAAAAAGGCGCGGAAAAAAAACGCAGTGCAGACAGGGCTTCATGATGATAAGGACTTGTTATAGGTACTACATACTGATGCAAAGCATAATTTGGTAGGTAGTAGGTACTAGGTACAGAACACATATGATTACTTATCGATATCGATAGTCGCATCACTAGAAGTCGGCCATTTATTGTTCACACTTAGTGGCAGGCTTTATTGCTATTAGGGCCAGTCCATAGGATACAGGTCAATGGTTGCGATTAATCAATCAAATTATACTATACCTAGTTCGTTCCATGTTCGTTCGCTTAGAGTATACATTTCGTTTTTGTCTCTATTAAATTCCCTTCCCCGTTCCTCGTTGTGTTCTTTACGGAGAATAATTATGAGATTTTCTACTTCAACTGCGCCTGATAATCTGACTGCAAGCTGACTGCGCTTGTGCTTCGCAAAACATTCGAAGAAGACAATGAATAGTTTTCTGCAGCAAATGCTTACAAACTCGATATATCTTCCAATAAAAACTGAGGCACAAGCAGCGTGCGATGGTTGCCTATCAGAAGACCGTGCCCTCTCGCCCGTGGGGAAGCTGCGGGAGCTGTTCTTCCGAATATTGAACCATGACGTGAAAGATGATCTACTTGGTGTTTCCGTGAGCTCACGTTTTCATACCTACGTTCTATTGTAGATTATTTTCTAAGGGAAGTTTTGAGGGTTTACACAACATATTACATTTACCTACTATTTTAGTACATTGATAAATATTTATAAGATAGGTTGCCCAGGTACAGGTACTTACGGGTTGTTTTACTAGTTTCCAATTGTTTGGAAAACCATCTTGGGCACTGTTGGCATTGGCATGAGTTGCATGTTGAGCGTCAAACTCCTTGCAAAGGCACACAAACTAAACACATTCAGGTCCCTTGATAACCAAGATTATCTCACACCTATCTATAGCAATATTATAAAGAGGAAAGATTTGTTTGTTTGTTTGTAACGAATAGGCTCCTGAAATACTGAACCAATTAGAAAAAATATTTCACTGTTAGGAAGCTACATTAACCCCGAGTGTGAACCCCGGCTATATAAGATTTTCAAAAAAGTTAGGGATCCTTACCTAAACTCAAATTTTCCGTTGTTTACATATTTTGACAGGTGGTTTGTTGTTGTTTGTTTTTTATTCGGCCATTCTGGGCTGTCAAAAAACATAGTCTATAGAGCCAAGTCTTTTGTAGTATCTTATATTCTATGGCGTAACAAAGTAAGCCGGGAAAGCTCGTATATTATAAACTTTGTTATTGCACCTTACAATTTTTTATGAAATAAATAAAATCTGTTTTTTTAGTTCTTCCCCTCCATTATTCTTTATTTTCTGACCTTGTAACCCTTCCCTGGACTACTACGACCATTTCAACACCAAAATTAGCTAAATCAACCTAAGGTAGCTATTCTCAAGATTTAGCAAGAGACTAACGAACCACAATTAATTTTCATATAAATTATTATTATTATTTTAATTTAATGGACTTGACTCCATTTCAGTGGAGTATTTTGCCAATGTCAAGTTCACAAATTAGCTTAAAGGGTGGGCTTAAAGCCCGGCAACGTTATTAGAAGATTATTGGATTATTGTTTTAAAGCCCGCTAACAAAACACCTGGTTTTGGAAACAATGTTAAAACAATAATGCTTCATATCAAACATCCTCTTGAATCATTCTATCTATAAAAAAAACTGCCCCTGATGAGGGACTTAAAGGAAGTAATGATAATGATGAAATTTTTTACATTTTCCTTCAGCTTCTCTGGCAGAGCGAGCCGCGCCTCTGCTGGGAATGCCACAAGATGCTCTGGAACACATACACTTTCCAGCAGCGAGTGTTTGAGGCGCAGAAGCTGCTGCATCTGGCAGCACCAACCGTTTCAATGCAGAGCTGTAGTATTGTGAGTTGCTAAAATTTTATATTGTTACGCAAAGACAGCAGCGCGCTAAGAAGGAGGATCTGGAGCACACGCAGAGCACCTGGGAGGAAGTCTGCGATATTGCTCAAGACTGTCGAGTGTGGCGGCGATTCGTTTCGGCACTTTGCTCCCCAGCGGAGTTTGGGCAAAAGTAAGTAAGTAAGGCGAAGACACTGATGCCGAAAAAGAATAATGGGTACGACGTGGAGTTGGGCAGGATGGTAGGCCAGTAACGATGTCATGAGGACGACATCAATCACAGAGTGGTAACCTAGAGGCAGACCAATAGAACTATAAAGAAAATAAACAAAGAAAAAAAAAATTTACCTATTTACTGGCGACTTATCTATGACTAGAGGCTGCCCCGCGGTTTTTCCCGCGCAGATTTCTCATAAACACGGGTTTCCCGTTCCCGTGGGAATTTCGGGAAATCCCTTCTTAGTGCTCACCTACACTCCCTAAGGAACCTACATGCAAAATTTCAGCCCGCTACGCCCAGTAGTTTCGGCTCTGCGTTGTCTGTCAGTCAGTCAGTCAGTAACGGAAGAGTTTTATATATATTGATTACAAATTATAAAGTTGAAAAACATATACATGAGATTTCAGGCAAGTGAGGTTATATGAGTTATTATAATAAAAACTATAAAAAAAAACATAAAACAAAATATCTGTAAGTAAGTATATAGAAAGACAGGTTGCAGTATGCCTACGATCATTTAGTTATCAACAGGCGGGGCGGTTCAGAGGCACACGGGATGTCAATTCAGCGAGTACTTCAGTTGCTCAAGACAACCAAAGTGGCTGATCTTCCATTAACTACCCTATGAAAACTATTATTTAATCTGTGCCGAAAGGTAATATTAGGTATAAAAGAGGCTTTTGTCCAGCAGTAGGCACTTCCAGGCTGAGGATTAGTCAAGAACATTTTCTGTTGCAGTAGCCATAAAAAGTAATATTTATAATTTTTCAGCGACCAGCAAGTCTTTCAAACCTGGTAAAATCATACAAAGAAGTTTATGACTACCATCTTGTAAACGAGACACCTGAACCTGAAGTAACATTTAAATCTGAACCCAGTGATACAGAAGTGGAACTATTTGATGAATTTGATTACAATCAGTCTGAGTCCACCGACATCCAAATAGTGTTTAGTGATAGGAATCAAGAGTCGGACGTTGTAGAAAATTCTCTGGATTCCAAATGTGATTCTAACAGCAGCAAAACGGAGGCAAAATTGAAAAAGTCTAAGAAGGCGTATTTGAGACCAAAATTAGAGCCCCTTGAAGCAGATGATACGTTTACAAGAATATATACAACTAGGAGTGAATGGGAGGAGGAGAGGAGGAAAAAAGCTGAAAGGGACGATTATGATGCAGCCGAGTTGAAATGTGAGAAGTGTATCCTTGTGTTCAGAAAGAAGAAAATGCTCGTGAAACATAATGAGTCTGTACATGTACCTGTAAGTTGAATTTTCGTATCCTTTTTATAAAGTTGTAAAATACAACGACATGCAGCTATAAAGCTGCCTATTTAAAAAAGAATATTATCTATATTTTTTATATGTAAAAACCAATTGCTGTTCGTTGGTCTCGCTAAATGTCGGCCGAAAATATCAAGGCCGATTTAGCTAAAATTTATTTAAAAGTGTTCCTTTTAGTCCAGGTAAGGTTAAGAGGTAAGAGGCCGAAGAGCCAATGCGGGAGGGGGTCGCGCGGTTAAACATAACCCCCTTGCTAACAGCCGAGATGTACACCGGCGGGTTGTAGCGGGCGCGAACCCCACATAACCCTGCGACTCCCCCCGGGCAGGCAGGCAGTCGACCTCGGAACTTCCGAAATACGACACTCTGCGGCCAGAAGTCCACCTTCATGAACTTTGAGAGGTGATGCGTGGGCACTCGCACCAGAAAAGAATATAGAATAGAATATAGTGGGCTCATTAATTTTTTCAACGTCGACGCCGCTGCCCGTCCTTCGGAAGGAAAATTCCCGGTTATTCCCTTCGGAAGGCTTTTACTAAAGCCCTGTAGGTCCGTGCGTAAGAATAGGTCTACGGTATACCCTGCCTGTCGTAAGAGGCGACTAAAAGGGGTCTTTGGGATCGTGGGTGTTAAGGGCAGGGGCCCGACACAATCTCCAAACGGCCCCGAGATGGGCGGCGGCACAACTTGTGGCAGTGTGCCGCCGCAGCAGAGGCGAGCCGGGGAGGGAACAACATGCCCTCCCCGAGCACGAAGCTGATAGTAGCTGAGCGTGGGAAGGACTTCGGACGCTATAATGCGTGGTTCCCGGAGTTCTTCCCAAAAGCGCCAAGACGGCCGCCGGGGGGTTTTAGTGGGTGCGAGCCTCACATACCCCCGACGCTCCCCCGAACGTCGGAAAATGCGATAGGCATTTCCCCCGTTACAAAAAAAAAGGCCCCTTTACTACACCCACTCGAAAAAATAGAGGGTAGAATTCTATGTAGGTTTATTTATTTCAACTCATTTTTTTTTTCTTTTGTAACAGGAATACGCTTATAAATGCGACATATGCCCGGCCCAGCTAGAAACAGAGGATAAGCTACGCGTCCACCAGCGAACTCACATGTATTACAAGTGCAACATGTGTCAGTATAAAACCTCGAGGCCTGAGTATATCTTCAATCACTTCGAGAACAGTCACAAGTACAATATAAAGTGTTCAGATTGTGATGATGTATTTCCGTAAGTATAGCGATTGTGTTTTTTTCCACGAAATTATAATAAAATATTACATTCGCAATTTATGTACTTAATGATGATTGAAACTATAATTGATTGATACATGATTAGAGTGAAGTTTTTTTTTCTTAAATACTTGCCCAAGCCCAAATAAAGCTTAACAAACAGCCAAAGCTATAAAAATGAAATTCAATGTAGACGAACGAAAAAAAATATTTTATCTTGTCTTGAAGGGTAAAAGCGCGGGCGAAACCGCGAAAAGCACTAGCAATACATAGTATAAAATAAAGTCGCTTTCCGCGTCTGTCCCTATGTATGCTTAAATCTTTAAAACAACGTAATGGATTCTGATGCGGTTTTTTTAAAAGACAAGTGTTTCAAGAGGAAGGGTTATAAGTATTATACATGCACAAAATAGTAACAGTAGTAGTTATAAATAAATATAATACTGTATTTCTGTAGCTTGTATTTTTTGATTGAATAAAGCGATTAAGATTCATTCATTATTTCAAAAAAGAAGGCAATGGCGCACATACCTTACAGCCTTATCTTAAAATTATGTTTAATGTTTTTGTACTATGTACAGTGGCGGACTCGGAGGCCGTAACAGATTTGTCTATGGTTTCGTCAGCTCTAGATTGTATTACCAAAGAACAAGAGCTGTTTTGCAATACAGAAAAACCGGAAGTGTTACGCCGACCGTGTCCGCCACTGTACTTTAAAAGTAAAGACAATGGCATAAAGAACATACAGCCTTGTCTTAAATTGTTATGAATTTTTTTTTTATAGTTCCCGTCGCGAGTTGGACGCACACGTGCGCGAGCGGCACCGCGCCTTCGTGTGCGACGACTGCGGCAAGCTGGCGCGCAGCAAGGAGGTCATCGCGCGGCACATACAGTCTGTATATAAATACTTCAATTTTCAGTACATAGTATAAATATATATACATGCTATATAAATGTATGCTTAAATCGTTCAAACTATGCTACGGATTTTGAAACTTTTTTTTTAATGCTGGGTGTTTCTGACAAGGTGGTAATAATTCAAAGGAGGGATTCTGCTCACCCTAACTAACAACTTTCCCAAAGCAACATGGGTCGAAATCTAGAACCTGTATCTAGGGTGAGAAAGGGGACATAGTCAATATCAATACATAGTATAAAACAAAGTCGCTTCCCGCGTCCGTCCCTATGTATGCTTATATCTTTAAAACTATGCAACGTATTTTGATGCGGTTTTTTTTATGGATAGAGTGATTCAAGAGGAAGGTTTATAAGTATAATAAGTTCACAAGAAAGTTAAAGGTTAGGCGGTACGAAGTTCGCCGGGTCGACTAGTTACTTAATAAATGAACTTACTCCCTCAATATGTGTATATATTTTTGTCTGTACATGTAGTATATTTATGTAATTTTGTACGCACTGCGCACTCGTGATGAAAAGCTTGTGGGTCACTGCTGGCATTGACTGAAAATCAGCGCTGTCGGTGAAAACCTTCAGCACATGCTGAGTCAGTGCCATTTTACGCCGGCTGCAACACGCATACAACTTGTTTTCTTTTATTTAATTTTTGTTGTGTTTTTAATTTAGTTATTATTACCTATTTATGTTTATTTTATTTTGTATTTAACTGTGTGTTTTATTGATGTACTAGTCAACCCAGCGAACTTCGTACCGCCTAACTTATTAATATCTTGTGCATGTATTATACTTATAAACCTTCCTCTTATCTATTAAAAGAAACCGCATCAAAATCCGTTGCATACATTTAAAGATATAAGCATATATAGGGACAGACGCGGGAAGCGACTTTGTTTTATACTATGTATTGATGTATGTGTGTCGCAGCATGTTCTGTAAATAAATAATTCCTTTCCTTCTTTCTACAGAAACACGCACATGCCGACCTACTGTAAGATATGCGAGCAGGGCTTCAAGAGTGTAAAAGCAATAAAGGCTCACAACAAGCTGAAGCACACGCGCGCGGCGCACGAGGCGCGCTACTGCGTGGAGTGCGACGTCACCTTCGACACCGGCGCCCTCTACCGCTCGCATCTGAGGTTCCATCATGGGAAGAAGTGAGTAGACTAGTTTTTTTTAAAGGAGTTATTTGGCTCACCATAACAAAAAAAACTATACCTAGGTTTAAAATTATTGATTTTCTGTAGAGTCGGAGTTTAAGCTTGCACTCCAAATTGTAACTCTTCAAGTGTGTTTACGCTCGACGGAGTGTGAGACGGATCAAGCTAAGATTTAATCCGTGAGAATGACTTGTTCGGATTCAAACTTGAGCGATTCAACTAAAATATTGACTGTGAATATCAAGCCTAAATGACTGCGTTGGGTGCATCTATACTCGCATAAATTGCGTTTCAAAGATCTTTCCATGCTAGCTGAAAGTAGTTAGCTCACAACAAGTTAAAGCACACGCGCGCGGCGCACGAGGCGCGCTACTGCGTGGAGTGCGACGTCACCTTCGACACCGGCGCCCTCTACCGCTCGCATCTGAGGTTCCATCATGGGAAGAAGTGAGTAGACAAGGTTTTCATGCACACTTCAGACAGGGCAAAGAAGAACTGGTACTGGAATACCTCTGATATAGAAACCCATACAAAAGAAAAACTTTTTAAATGCAATTTATGCGAGTATAGATGCACCCAACTTAGTCATTTAGGCTGAAATTCACAGTCTAGTCGAAGTTTTAGCTTGAGCTCCAAATTTAAAATACTTCAAAATAGTGAGTATCCGCTCGACGGAGTATGAGACGGCCCGATCCAGGATATCCTGTACTCGCGAACAGCTTTTTCAAGTGAGCGATAATAATACTCGCATAAATTGCATTTTAAAGGTTTTTCTTTTGTATGGGTTACCTCGCAAATTCTTTCTATACTAGCTGAAAGTAAATAAAGCTATAAAGGCTCACAACAAGCCCTCTACCGCTCGCATCTGAGGTTCTATCATGAGAAGAAGTGAGTATTATTTTGGTGACTTTTCACTATCATTCTAATACTGCTCCGTAACTCCGGCAGGCAGTGATGTGGGCGGACTGAGACGCGGGTGCACCCAGTCCGATTCCCGGCGGGGCGAACATTGTTACGATGAATATCGATGTTTGTTTCCCTGTCTGGGTAAATCGTTCGTCTCTGTATGATTCGGGCACCTTAGATACAGGTTTGTCCTAGTTAGAGACTCGTGAGTGTGATGCGTGCTATTATTATATTCATAATCTGGTAAGGAAGTAATATTAGAAAGACAGGGATAGTGATAGGGATGTAATGTAACAGCTGTTTTTTTTACCGAGATGTGATTCATCTCACGTCACTTTAGCAAAGTTTTGCGGTATGGTGAGCTAAGGCACACCTTTCATTTATTACTGTAGGGGGGCACACAAGCGCCATAGTGATGCCTTGTGACTTGTGAAAGTGGAGATCGCTCGATCAGCAACTCCTACATCGCGCCAACGAAGTTTCTGACGCAGCTAGCATAAATAGAATTTACAAAGTAGAAGCATTGGGAGGTATTGGCCAATTCCTCTTTGCTCTACCTAAATTACCAATTTCTTATTAGAATATAGATATTCCTAAACCAACAGTCTAACTACACTGCAATAGTATGTCTTGAACTAGGAGTTCTATACAGTTATCTCTCTGTGTCTCTTTCTGTATATTTTTAACTTGTGTGCAAAAATAAATTCTTAGTCACCTAATTTTTTTTTATAAATGTGTCCATTAGATTTCACTTGTCAGAAACTATCAGTAACAAAATGATTTGTCCGCAGATTCCCGTGCCCCAAGTGCGGCAAGTCGTACAAGACGAACTGGCACCTGCGCGCGCACTACAGCTACTTCCACGAGCGCCGCACGCCGCACTACTGCCAGCAGTGCGACAAGGTACAGTGGCGGACACGGTCGGCGTAACACTTCCGGTTTTTCTGTATTGCAAAATAGCTCTTGTTCTTTGGTAATACAGTCTAGGGCTGACGAAACCATAGACAAATCTGTTACGGTCTCCTAGTCCGTGACTGTACCGCACAACCTACAGCCACCGACTCGTTGCCTACCCTCGAACGCATTTAAATTATGCACAGTTTATGTGCTCACGACGCGGTGAGGTTTAAGGCGGTCGGGGATGTCATCTCGACCCTTGTAGGGGCGGGGAGTCGGGGTTTCGGCCGATTGGCCACTGCCCGAAGAAGTCTTCGCCTCCCTTAAATGCGAATGCGGGAGTGTCTCAGACCCTTTCGGGGAGGGGGAGTCGGTGACTTCTTATGATGATCTGCTAACCAACTCTCCCTTGCCGGAGCAAGGGCTTGGTGGACTCTTGAATCAAGTTAAGGCAAGTCAAATTAAGGCGGTTCAAGCCTGAGGCCGCAATTATAGGCACGCGGGGCGTCGTGCGGGGCGTGCTGCGATTAAATCAAACGTATAGCAATGTATGAGACCGTTTACGGAGACGCGTTGGCACAGACAACGGCAGCGTTCAACGCTTCTAGATCAAAACACAGGCCTATGTTTGATATCGTACAGTCACGGACTAGGAGGCTGTAACAGATTTGTCTATGGTTTCGTCAGCCCTAGACTGTATTACCGAAGAATAAGAGCTATTTTGCAATACAGAAAAACCGGAAGTGTTACGCCGATCGTGTCCGCCACTGTACAAGGAGACGCGTCGGCGCCCGCACGACGCCCCGCGCAACGCGCCGCGTCATCGTAAATGAGGCCTGAGTGGCGCGAAATTAAAAAAAAATCACGTTTTTTTTTTTATTAATTCTGGCGAAAGTATTCGTTTTTTTAATTAGTCTAAGTGATTTTCCGCAGCTAAATAACCGCCTCCTAAATAATCCTGTCACATTGCTATACATCGTTTTTGCAAGAGTTATTGTTTTTGTGTAAGTATTGTGCTAAATCTTGAGTTTTGACCAAATGTGCTATTTTTAATACAGAAAAACCGGAAGTGTTACGGCGACCTAGACCGCCACTATTCGTTATGGCGGCAATTAGAAAACTTCTATTAGATTAACGATTTATGAAATCGACAAAGACGCATGGAAGTAGTCTAGCTCTGCACTTAAGATATTTTTTTAGGGCATGTACTTTAATTTTTATTAATCTATGTTCTTTGTATTGTCGCTAATTAATCTAATTATATTGTAATGTCACAAAAGATCAAAAAAAAAAGCGAGATAAATTGTAAAGTAGAGTTTGTTACCCCTTTCTTCTCTACGCTGTAAAATCATTGCGAATGGGAGTAGAATCTCTTGACAGAGGAGGGTTCGTTTGGGGGCCTCTCCAGGCGACTATTGTCGTAAGGCAAGCCAAACATTTGTTTGCCTGAGCCAATTGGTGGGCACTCTGAACTACCTCGCCTCTCACAGTATAGGATACTTTACCAAATAAGGTATCAATAGGAATTAGATTAGATGTAGTCTAATTGACTTTCAATAAGTGATATCTTGTATCCTATATTTAATAAAGAATTATTTGATTTGATTTCATTTTAATAGATAGAGTGTAGTGGGGTCTTCTTATCCTATATTGAATAAAGAATTTGACTTTGAGCTGTCCCGTACTTTGACTTCGCCAGCTGATCGAATCAATGTATGGAAAGTCTGTTATTTTTTTTTTTGATATTTCGACCTATGTTGCTTTGGGAAAGTTGTTAGTCATGGTAAGCAGAAGCTCTCCTTTGATTTATTACCGCCTTGTCAGAAACACCCGGTATAAACCTTCCTCTTGAATCACTCAATTCGAAAAGACCCCATCAAAATCCGTTGCGTAGTTTTAAACATTTAAACCTCATCGCGTCGTGCGCACATAAACTGTGCATAATTTAAATGCGTTTGAGGGTAGTCAATCGTTCCACGGGTGCATACATAGGGACAGACGCGGGAAGCGACCTTGTTTTATACTATACTAGCTCTTGCCCGCAGCTTCGCAAGCGCTTTTTTATAATAAATGTAAATTACTTGTTCATTTGTTTTGTTATACTCTCTAATCTGTGGTTTTACTCAGAAATATCAGGAAATCATTTCTAATTTTTAATCCAAACCCCTATAGAAATCAATATCAAGCAGTTTCCTTTTACAATACAAAAATCTTTAGCTGTTTGGGCTCCAAGCTTTAATATCCGTTTTTCTGAATACACAAACTAACCTTAGCCTATATGCATACTCTGACGCTTCAAAAAAAAAACCCAGTTCATCTACCCGGTATACTCCGTTTACTTTCATCATCATCGTCGCTCGCTACCGATAGACGTTCACTGCTGTATATTGGTCTTGCGCGACTCTTATCCAGTGTACTTTAACAACCATTTCTCTTTTCATACAAACTGTTAAGCCCTGTATCAGCGTACGCATAAACTAACCCCCCTTTATAATTAAACTTTTTGTCCACCATGTTGGATTTTAAAAAAACTTTTTCGTAATCAGAACTATCAATATCCTTAAAAAACTCCACACATATCGATTTACATTTTGCATTTAAAAAATTAAATGATGGTCTTTTTGGTAATAACGATTTCAAAAACCTAGAAACATCACCCATTTCGATTTGTAAGAAAAATAATAAGCGGTTTCGGTTTTTCATACAAAATTTAACACCCTGTATCAAGGCTTTCAGGACTAATAAACACAGTTTTGATATCATATTTGATGTTTGATATAATACTCAAACTTATTTTGAAAATTTCAAGTCTCCAGTGTCATTAGTTTAGATTTTAGTATTAATTTGTTTCACCATGTTTATAAACTCAGGGGCAAAATATAAAAAAAATAACCATTTATGATGTTGGTAATGCAAAAAGAATCTTCAACCATTTCAATTTGTAAGAAAAATAATGAGCAGTTTCGGTCTTCATAGAAACTTTAACATCCTGTATTAAGGACTCCAGTAACTATAAAAGCAGTTATGATACCATATTTGATGTTTTAATATTAACAGGAACTCATTTTGAAAATTTCAAGTTTCAATAGTTTAGATTTTAGCGATAAACTTGTTTTACCCTGTATAAGAATTTAAGAACTCAGAGGCAAAATAAAACTACTTATGATGTTTTTAATGCAAAGATAATGTACAGTGCAAATTTAAACATTCTGAATCCAGACGTCTAGGAGTTTCATACACACTGTTACACCCTGTATACGGCGTACTGTTTGTTTTTCGTAATTAGCGCCCCAAACAATCTAGAAACATCACCCATTTCGAATCAAAGAGAATCTACAGGGTAAATTTCAACTTTCTAAATCCAGACGTTACAACCTGTATACGGCGTCCCATTTTTTTTTCGTAATTAGCACCCCCAACAATCTAGAAACATCGACCACTTCAATTTCTAAGAAAAATAATGAGCGGTTTCGGTTTTTTATACAAACTTTAACACCCTGTATCAAGGCTTTCAGGACTTATAAACGCAGTTTTGATATCATATTTGATGTTGTAATATTATAAGGAGCTTATTTTGAAAATTTCAAGTCCCTAGTGTCATTAGTTTAGATTTTAGCAAAAAACATATTTCATCCTGTAAAAGACCTCAGGGGCAAAATAAAAAAAAAAACTAAATCATTTGTGATGTTGGTGATATAAAAGGAATCCACAGCCTAAATTTCAACATTCTAAACCCAGTAGTTTAGGAGTTTCATACAAACTGTTACACCCTATATACGGCGTCCCGGTTAAGTTATCCCAAAATCCCGTCTTAGTGGGTGCTTACGTCACATAAAGAAGCTACTGTCCAAATTTCATCTTTCTATCTTCAGCGGTTTTGGCTGGGCGATGATGAGTGAGTGAGTGAGTGAGTGAGTGAGTGAGTAGATCAGTGGTATTTGGATTTTATATATATAGATGAACTAAGCCGGCCTCTCCCGCAGTACTTCATCCGCAAGTTCGCGCTGGACCGGCACGAGCGCCGCATGCACCAGCACGTGAAGGTCGCCTACCCCAAGAAGCACATCTGCGAGCATTGCTCCAGGGGATTCGCGGTATGTTGGAATTATAAAGCTTTTTTCTTATAGTGAACTAGTATATGAGTCTTTGGTCAGTGCACAAAATAAAACCCTTGATAGAATATATCTCATTCTAGACATGGGAAAAATAGAAAAAAAATCTTCGGTTATTTTGTTAAAAAAAAAAGTTTTTAAAACTTTTTTTTCCTTGACCCAACTTTTTTATCAGTAGAAGTTTTTATTTGATTTATGAAAGATTCATTAGTTTCATCATCATGTGTTTATATTTTGACCTAGCGCAAACTTATTGGGCGCTGACTATAGTTAAGTAGATATGTCACGGTCCGACGCGAAATTAAATTTATTTCGCGTTTTTATGTTTATTCTGGAGAAAGTATTCGTGTTTAATAAATTTTAAATGACTTCGCTAGTGTAAAAAGCCATTTCCCACATTTTGATACAACGTTTTTGGAAGACAGAGTTACTGACTTTGAGTATATTTGTGAATCGTTTTACCCAGTCTACTTACCCTTGTTCGATAAGTACAGTGGCGGTCTAGGGCGGCGTAACAGATTTGTCTATGGCCTAGTGCGCCTAAGTCTGTATTTTTCAATACAGAAAAACCGGAAGGTTTACGCCGTCCTAGAACGTTACTGTAGGTTCCAATTTAAGTATTTTAACCCGTATCTAAAAATGTTTGTCAGTGGATCCGCGACCTGATCCAGCACGTGCGCACGCACACGGGCGAGCGGCCGCACGCCTGCGCGCTCTGCCCCGCGCGCTTCGCGCAGGTCAGTCTCTCTCGCTCACTCTTTACTTTCACTACTACCTATTTACTGTGTAATCTACATGTTGTCACAAAAATGTACAAATTAATAATACTTACCTAATAAAACTAAGCCAGCTAGTTCTTTAACCCCCGAACGAAAATTCAAAAAAGGGTGTTATTATAATTTTAACGTGTGTATCTGTCTGTGGCATCGTAGAGCCCAAACGGCTGAACCGATTTTGGTTTTTTTTTTGTATCATAGATAATTTCAGCCCGAGCATGTCCTCCCGACAAGTTATACGGTAAATTAATTTCATTGAAGCACAATAGGTGGCTCCACTAGTATTAACGCAAAACAGTAAATAAAATCATTTTTCAAAATAACTAAATTGCTATAGAAATTTGTATGTAAATGTTCATAAAAAAAATTTTTACGGCAAAATAATATATAAACATGCGCCAAGAAGAAAATTAAAAAAAAAAATGTTTTTTAATTTAGTCTTCGAATATTATTTAGCACTAGATGGTGCTTTCACATTTGCGGGTAAGCGACATCTAGTGTTAAATATGGTTATGTTTACGTCCTACTTGTAATAGTTTTTCTGCCTATTGTATTGCATTATACAACAATATTGACAACAATAATTAACTGACTTGTGGATCAATGGGTAATGAAGTAGAGTGCGATGTGGAAGCTCCGGGATCGATCCCTGACACCGGCGAACTGTTGCTGTATCTATTCTATATTTATTTTCTGATTTTAGGAATTTCGTCTGTTTTTAGAGGGCTTTTTTTTTGATAAGGTTTGTGGTACATACAGTGGCGGACACGATCGGCGTAACACTTCCGGTTTTCTGTATTGCAAAATAGCTCTTGTTCTTTGGTAATACAGTCTAGGGCTGACGAAACCGTAGACAAATCTGTTACGGCCTCCTAGTCCGTGACTGTACCTATTTTAATCGACTGAAACTAATATAAGCGCTTAGAATTAGAAGGTTCCGATAGTACTTACTTACTGCACGTAGTTTTGCATGTATATGTATTTTTTTAAAGGTTTTTTTATAAGTATTTGTTAGTAGGTAAGTATTCTTTGAGAAACAAAAAAAAACGTGCAAACATTTCATTTGGATTTATTGGGCCGTTTCGGAGATAAGTGCCTTTGACAGATAGACGGACATACATACATACGGACGGACAGAAAATTCATATAATAAGGTCCCCCACTGAGATGCTCGGCCCTGATTCAGCAGTGGATCGGAGTCTTGCTGCTTCCTGCTACTTTCTGCGCCCGCCCCGCGCGCGATTTAGGAAGCGGCTTTTCGCCCCTCGCCCCGGCACAGCGCGGCGGCGGCGGCGGAGGCGGGGCGGCCGGCAGCGGCCAGCGCCCGCGCGCTGCGTTCGAGCACTCGGAACGATACCTACCTATACTACTCGGGCGCTGAGTGCGGGCGGGTCCGTTCGGAAGAGAGTAGAGATGGTAGACTTGGGGCCGTTGCACAAATGGCAAGGCGCAGCGCAGATAATTTTTCAATAGTAAACTATTTAGGACTTCTCGTTTTCGTTTTTAAATTAATAATAATCGCGTTTCTGCACGCTACATTTCGCATTTAAGCATGTAATTTGTTAATTGATTTCGGATTAATAAACATATTTCAAAGACAAAAAAGTCAATATTAGGATTAGATACCTAGATTAACAGTTAAAAATGTTCTGCGCTAGTCATCGCCATATGTGTACCGACCCTTAGTTTGTGCGTATTTAGATAGTATGCACAACACAAGCCAAACGAAAATGTGTGGCTAAAGAATGAGCTATCAAATTCACATTTATCCCCGCACGAGTTAAAGATACGACAATGAGACAAATTTTAGCTTTAATTAAGTACAAGGCCATAGCGAGCGGCCCACTGGTGCTACTACAATGTGATTTTTATCCTATAGCTAGATCCGGTGAACTGACGTTTTGCTTCAGATTTGTTTTATACGTATTTATGTCTTGGTTTTTATTTAATTACTACATTGCATCGGAGAAGAGAAAATCGTAAAGTAAACAAATGACCTCAATGCCTCACCGTTACCTACTCACCTTTCATTCCTTCATTGTTTCATTGCCTACAATACTGATATTATGTATGAATGTCACATACTTACTCTACTATTTTATTTCTACTACGAACGACCTTGAATAGCTCGGCGAGCAAGGTTGCAAAATGTTGTTTTATTTAACGAGAGAAAGCGCCATCTTTACTAGCTCGTTGCTTCGTCCGTCTTGCAACTTGATGGAAATAGCCCGAACTCACTAGATGTCGTTACAAATATATTTTATCTTAGCACCGCTAAAACTGCCCGAGCTTAGATGTCGCTACTATCTATGCAATTTATGAGGCAGTGAGAATAACCCGAACAAAATAGCCCGAAAGAGCGTTTTGAAAACAAAGTATGGGACGAGGCCTCTGTACTGGTTAAGTATTATATTCTCTGTGGCCCGAGTGTTCTTAGCCATGTCTCATGAAGATCTGATCAGCGGTTTGAAGATCATCAGCTCTTTTCTAGGTGATGAGGGATTTTCTAACTAGCTTCCTTATGTCCGATCGATTTGAAATTTAGTAATGTTACATCAATGATATGGAAAGTATATGGTAAGGCAACCGTAATCTTTTTAAGATGATTAGCTCTAGTTCTAGTTAAGTTGATGAGGGGGCTTACTGGGTCGGGAGTCGGGGGTTTTTAATTTTTTTAATTTAAGTTATTGTAATAAAGTTGTGTATCAGCATTTTTGTCCCCAAAAGCCAATGCTGATTTCGGGACATCCTAAAATTCCCATTATGTTCTCTTAATAAAATTAGCCATTATATATACCAATATTTTATAGAGGAAAAATTTGTTTGTTTGTAACGAATAGGCTCCGGAAATACTGAACCGATTTGAAAAATTCTTTCACTGGTAGGAAGCTACATTAACCCCGAGTGTCATAGGCTATATTAGATTTTCAAATAATTAGGGATCCTTACTTAAACTCAAATAATGTAACCCAAGGTGCAATATTTTTTCCCTTGCATATATATTGTGACAGGTGGTTTGTTGTTGTTTTTTTTTTTAATCGCCCATGCTGGACAGTCAAAATTCTATGGCGTAATTAAGTGAGCCGGGACAGCTAGTCATATAACATATTTTTTTAATGGAAGAGTGGCTTGTTTTTGTAGCTGTAATTTGAATTGGTGACTAACGGTTGTGTCCCCGCGGGCAGGAGTCGCCGCTGGTGACGCACGCGCGGCGCGTGCACGGCGCGGCGGGCGGCTTCCGCGAGATCCTGGAGGAACACTACCGCGCGCGGGCCAAGGACTAGCTCTAGCTGTAGCTGTAGGTAACATTCTCACACTTTTATTTCACTTTAGATCTATACTAGTTGACCCGGCAAACTTCGTACTTTAAACTTTATAACTAAGGGAACTCAAGGTCTTCTTGTTTAATTCTTATTACTGTAATCTTATTATGTATGACTGTTTGTTTCTTAATAAATAAAATACTGCCTAACCTTTTTCCATTTTGTGCATGTATTATACTTATAAACATTCCTCATGAATCACTTTATCTATTAAAATCAAATCAAATAATTCTTTATTACATATAAGATACAAGATATCACTTATTGAAAGTCAATTCGACTACATCTAATCTAATTGCTATTGATATCTTATTTGGTAAAGTATCCTATACTGCGAGAGGCGAGGTAGTTCAGGGTGCCCAACAATTGGCTCACGACAAGCCCCCAAACGAGCCCTCCTCGGTCAAATGATTCTACTCTATTTAAATCTATAGGGTAAGGCTTCATTTAGTGAGACGCGGGGCGTCGTTGCGGGGGCCGGCGCGGGCGACCGACGCTGCGGGCGCCGACGCGTCTTCTTTTACGATACCGAACATATGCATATGCTTTGATCTTGAAGCGTTGAACGACGCGGGCACCGTCGCGACACTCGCGGCACGCGTCGGCGCATTGACTATTATTATTATTAAGTAATTTATTCGAAGTAAATATATTTTACAGTTTTTTGATAATTCGCCAAACTGCTAAGGCAGTCTGTCGGCGAATGTATGCGCCTTCACAATCTTATAAGTAAATAATAAACAATATCATGCAATAAACCCTACCCACCACACACTTACTTCACTTATAACTGTGCCACTGCGTCTCTGTAAACGGTCTCATACATTGCCATACGTTTGATTTAATCGCAGCACGCCCCGTGCAACGCCCCGCGTGCCCCTAAATGCGGCCTAAGCCGTCTAGGATTCTAAAACAGGGTGAGGGTCGCTCGAGACCGGTCGATATGGTCTATGGGGGAGGCCATTGATAACTCCTTTGGCTGAGATATTGTTGTATATAAATTTGGTTTATCCCAAATTGTGTACTTACTCTCACTTAACACAAATACACACCCCTTTATATTGATAATAATAATAATAACACATCACACTCAGAGCCCCTAACTAGGAAGAACCTGTATCTAGGGTGTCCGAAACACACACAGAGAGCCGAACATCACACCCATCAATTCAATTCAATTTGATGAATTAAATCATGCAGATACCAAATTGAATAATTCATTCTATGAACTAATTTTTTTTTTTTCCGCAGTTGTTTGTCTGCTGAATAGAGTCTAAACAAGAATGAAGACTATCGTTTTCAAGTTTTTCAAACCCTGTTGTGAAGTTGTGAAGAATGTTATGTATATCCCCTGCTGTATACCAATAATACTCGTGTGCGGTCTAGTTTCAATGTTAAAAATAAAAATGTATCAGAATAATTATAATAAAGTGGTTAATGTAATAAATCTTATTTTTTTATTTTTCAACACAGTTATTGTACTAAAATGATTAAATTTTAGAAATGATTTTTTAAATATCAATAAAACAAGATTTTCAGTCATTTTAAAAATATTATTATTATAATAAGCTTAAAAATAATTATAAACACAGAATAACTTTTTACCAACTTTTATCTGAGAAAAAAAAAACAATTGGTGTAGATTTTGATTCTTGCTGATGTGATGACAAGAAGTGAAAAATGACATGGGATAAGGCAAGCACAAACAAATCCGAGATGCTAGCGCCATTCTCAAAAAAAAAAATCTTCTAAACTAAGGAAAATATCAAAAATGTGGCACAGTATGACACTAGATAATCTTGCTTAGTATTTTTTGAGCACAGTAAAGTAGTCCTAACTTAACCACTTTTAGCAGTACTTTGTAGCTTTCTTTAGTCTTTAATTGAAAAGCTATACAACAGTGCCCTAAAAATACTAGGCTACAATTAAGTGTCATACTGTGCCACATTTTTTATATTTTTATATGATTTTTATTAAGATATGATTTTTTTTCTCGAATGGCGCTAGCATCGCGGTAAACTAGCTCTTAACACCATACAAAATTTCTTACTACTCTAAGTATAAAATATTAGCCTTTAGAGAAACATGCTGTGTCAGCATAGGACGGTTGGATAAGAGTTAAATACTAATAATTAGGTTCTATCAAGCACAAGCTAAGATCTTATCTTATCTCAACATTCAGTGCATTTCTAAAAAAAAAAACATATCGAAATGTGATCGCATGTATAGAAGTGTTGTTTTTTTTAAGTATCTGTCCCTGTCTTTTTAGAAATACACTGTATAATAGCCGGTAATAGAATGATGCAGACAAAGGCTAGTTTCACGTAACAGTTATAAATATAAAGAACAAAACCAAAACAAAAATCATAAAAAGAAACAAAAAAATGTGATATTACACAACCACGGATCAAAAACTAATTGCAATTAATTCAAACATTAAGATATTAATAGCTAAAGCCATTAAACAATTTGATAAGAATTTCATTTCATTACAGTACTTATACATATAAAAGCCAATAAAATGTAACTTTAATAAAATTACTATATTTAACTTATTGCATCAAACTTAGCATATCTGTAGAAAGAGAGAAACTTTTTATATAGACATTTACCCTCTTATTCATAAAAAGTTAAAGAGCATTTTAGTTATTTGACGTGTGACAATTTAGACTGGATGTCACGTATTTACCATACAACAAACCAGAAAAGTAGACCTCCAGTAACGCTACTTAAAATCTACTGTATCTTTATGAATTAGGCTGAAAAGACTCTTTATTATGTATATGTACAGTGGCGGTCTAGGAAGGCGTTACACTTCCGGTTTTTCTGTATTGCAAATTAGCTCTTATTCATTGGTAATACAGTGCGCACGATACCATAGACAAATCTGTTACGCTGTCCTAGACCGCCACTGTGTAATGTGCTGAAAATAGTGTTCGCCCGTCGCCGACGACATCTAGTCGAATCGACAGCTAGTCATCAGCGCTGCAGTATTAGCAGGGCCTAAATAAAAAAAATATAGATCTCTCTTTCTCTTATGCATGGTTTTCACAGTAAGAGTATGTTCTGACCGAGGAGGACTCTAGGATATTAGGATTAGGATGTTACCTTATTACCTATGCAGTAAATCACGTCTGCATCTGATACAGACGTCTGAAAGTGCTCTTATTGTGAAAACCCCGTTAATTATAGTCAAGGCACATTTTATGCATAAAAATAAATACAAAACATTGCTTATACAACAAAAGGAACAATCACATGTTGTTGTCTGTCTAGATATAACTGTATATATATACTAAAGTACATATTCATGGTATAAAAGTGCAAATTCGTAAATAATTTGGTCTTTCGAATCATTTTTTTTTTAACTAAAACCTATGTTTTATACTAAATTATTTTTTTATTTAATACATAAAAATATCACTTGAAATTACTTTTAATACTACAAAAAAAAAAAGTTATTTGTATTTGGTTAAAAAATAAGAATTGTACTAAAAACTATGGCTTATCTTTGTACTACAGTTGGAACAACTACTAACAGTTCCCTCAAGCAAGCTTAACCTCTGCTGTAAAAGCGATATTGTAGAATCTTTTTGTTTTAACTGCATCTTAAGACTACTTATTGAGTCTTCTAGCGCCCCGTAAACCGCCTGAACCTCTGGTTGGTACGAGAACACTTGTGGCGGCTCATCTAGGCAGAAAAACTCACGTATAACGAGATGATTTGGCAGCTTACTTAATATTGCGTTCACAAATATTTGCAAACCCCTCACTCTGTCTTCTAAGAACGCAGGATCAAAGTTGTTTTTGAACCAGCGTTTTCCTGGCAACGGTAAGTTTATGTTTGGCAGTTCTGCTTTGATTCTAGAGTAAAGACGGACAAAGTCTGTGTACCGTCTGAAAACGAGCCAGGATTGGTCACTTTTGTCATCCTCTACTTTCAACTTGTATATTGTGAATCGGGCGCGCTCTTCCATCACCTCGTACCCGACTATTGGTATTTGCAATGATTCGTACTTCTTCAACTCTTGCTGGTGTAAACTTAAGTCTATACTACTGTTACGGTTTTGTACTCTGTTGAGATTTGTATCGTTGTATGCGTCGTGTATGTTGCCCATGCTTTTGTGATGGTTTCGGGCGATCATTTTATTTTTATTTCTGCTTCTTGGTGTTTCTGTTTCATTATCAGAAACTGTAGTTTCTGTATATCTAGTCTTGTAATAACGGTTTAGCTTGGAAACAGTGCCTGTTAATTTTGAGATGTTATTGCCCGATGTGGACGAGATCTCATTGTTCATGTCGTCTCTGTTCGGAGTGTCCATTGGATGAGTCTGAGTTTGTACTGGATCCATTTTTGTACTATGTTTATTTTATCTGGAAAATAAAGATGTTTGTACAAATTAAAACAGGAATGAGTATTAGGTATCCTAAAATGACCAACAGATTTCTAACAATTATTATTAGTTTATTTTAAACAGGCAGCTTTATAGCTGATATGTTTAAATATTGAGTGTCTTTTTATTTTATTGTCTTACCGTCTTATTCATAAAGATACAGTAGATTTTAAGTAGCTCTACTGGAGGTCTACTTCTCTGGTTTGTTGTATGTTAAATATGTGACATCCAGTCTAAATTGACATACGTCAAATAACTAAAATTCTCTTTAACTTTTTATGAATAACAGGGTTAGTTTTTATTTTTTTTGTATTTCATTCATACATATTATTTTAGTATTATAAATGCAATAGTAACTCTGTCTGTCTCTCTATCCTGAGAAAACTACTGAACCAATTTGAATGAAATTTGGTATATGGATAATGTAGAGCCTGTGAAAGGACATAGGCTACTTTTTATCCCGAAATTCCCACTGAAAAATTTGGAATTTGATGTTTAAATGGAAAATGTGCTGAAAAAGCTGCTGGGCAGCCCCTAGTGTAAGAAACTTCATTAATTTTTTTTATTATACAAAATTTGTTAGTTTACAAATATACTTTATTACTACAAAAGGATGAATGATCATGGGCAGAGTAGGTAGCCATGACTACAAAACCACAACAAAGGCAACAATAGGTAGGAGCCTACTAAAACATATTCAACTTGAATTTAAACATTCACAAACAGTTTATACAGGTAGGTTCTCACAATGACTATTCATTTTGTTTCAATTCAATACAATGGAATCTTTATACCACTTAGGTACAATCAAAAGTTAGTTTAATCAAATTAAAAGTAACCTTCACCTTGCCTTTCACAACTAATTAAAGTAGGTACGTTATACCTATTTAATAATTTTACTTACCTAGGTACCTATTTTTTCTCTCTAGATATTATCACAGCTGCTTAAATATAGAGATAGAGCCAGCAAGAAGGAATGCCACAACACACCATTTTTGGTAGAACCACTATGCATCACATTTGCACAAAAGAAATGGTTCTCTTTTTTTCTAACTGGAATCTCACAATCTTGTACTTGTACACGAGTGAATGTATATAAATTAAGTCTCTGAAAATGCAAATTAATGCGAGAAATACAGCAACAATAAACGAAAAGAAAAAAAATAGAAATTGCGCGACGGAGCAAAACGAAAACGTTTCATGTTGTTTGATTGATTGAAATAACCTAAACCACTATACTGAATGATTGATCAAACTTTCTTCATTATTTTTTTGATTGATTGATTGGTAGACCAGTTGTTTGATTGTTGTCGAATCGAATAGTTTTTTGGTACCTACACAATTTTGTTTTTGCTCGGTTTTGTATATATTTTATTTTGTAAATCATGACTGAATTAACAAAAATAACGACGATAAAATGTAAGCAGCAAGCCATACGCGCTGTCCGCTTCAACGTGGACGGGTCCTACTGCCTCTCATGCGGAGCTGACAAAAAAATCAAGCTCTGGAATCCACACAGGGATTTACCACTAAAAACTTACGGAGGGCACGCAAACGAGGTTCTTGATGCCGCCGGTTCTTGCGACAGCAGCCACATAGTCTCCTGTAGCTCTGATAAATCAGTTATTCTGTGGGACGTGACCACTGGGCAGCCGGTGCGGCGGTACCGCGGGCACGCTAGCAGCGTTACATGTGTAAAATTCAATGAGGAGTCCACACTAGCTATATCAGGCTCTGTAGATAACACGGTCTGCTTCTGGGACATTGTGAGTCGTAGACAGGAACCAGTGCACACACTGAAAGACGCTAAAGACACAATAACTTGCATACAAGTTACAAACCATGAAATAATGACTTGTAGTGTTGACAACCATGTAAGGTTATATGATATAAGAGTTGGTAAAGTCACAACTGATTTTATAGGGTCTGTAGTTACTTATGGAAGTTTAACGCATGATGGACAGTGCTATGTTTTGAGCTGCTCGGATGGTACAGTTAAACTTCTTGATAAAGACTCTGGGGAGTTACTGAATACTTTTACGGGACATGTTTGTAAAGATTATTTGTTAGAAAACACTGTAAATGCAAAAGACAGTCATGTTATATCTGGTTCTGCAAGCGGAGAGATCTGGTACTGGGATTTGATAAGTAGCACATGTACGCAGAAGTTGGTGCACAGTTATTCCCGTCCTGTAGTGTCAATTCACCATCATCCTACACAAAATTACTTATTGTCAGCTTGTGAAGATGAAGTTGTGCTGTGGGGTGAGAAGATGGAAGAATAAATAATTTTAAATTATTTATTAAATATATATATTTTTTAAATGCCTTCAATAAACTGGCAACTGAGAACTTCCTGTTTTTTTAAGTCGGTTAAAATTTGTACTTTAACCTTCTCCTGAATGTAATAAATACTTTTCTGAAAACTGCTTCTAAATTCAGAATTGGTTCAGCCAAACACAAGATATGTGGACAAAACAGCAGTAATTAATAACAATCAATCAAATATTTATACAAGACAAGCTTATTTTTTAAAGATTTGGACCATTTTCACTTTTTACAAAAGCATTTAAACTCCCCAGATTTAACCCTTTGACTCAACTTGCAGAACATGTGTACTGCTCTTCCGTATGAAGTTCCATACTACCTATACCCTCCAAAAAATTTAAATATATGAAATCATTACAAAATAAAATCTTTAAATATTTTCACAAAACTTTTTATTTAGAAAACGATTTTAATTACATTTCAAAGGACGACACTAGATTCTTTGAGTCCACATTTCAAGCCCTAGTCATGGCCAGGCAGTTATCACACAACCAAACTAATCAGCACATTTAGCGTGCAGAGGGGAGTAACTTGTGCACAATTTTTTTGTGCGTGTCCGCTCGCTGAGCGTGGGAACTTGGCTCTTCTGTACAATACAACCAGGTTCAAAGTTGCATATCAGCACGTCCAGAGGGCAGTAACTTGTGCACAAGTTTCTTGTGCGAGTACAGAGCGCCGTGGTTTGCGAAGGCGGCGGGGCAGCGCGGGCAGCGCAGCGGCCGCTCGCCTGTGTGCGTACGGAGGTGCCAGCTCAGGCCTTGGTTTGTCTGTATAGGTTGAATAATTTGAAAGGGAAAGTAATTTAATTTATCACCCTCATCCCTACTTCACTATCATCAATACACAGTATAAAACAAAGTCGCTTCCCGCGTCTGTCCCTATATATGCTTATATCTTTCAAACTATGCAACGGATGTTGATGGGGTTTTTTTTTCAAAAGTAATAGTAAAAATTAAGGCGGTACGAAGTTCACCGGGTCAACTAATAAAATATTAATATTTTAAATTCGAAAGTATCTGTGTCTGTCTGTTACGCTTTCATGCCCAAACTACTGAACCGATTTAAATTAAATTTGGTTCGTTAAAGGAGCATAATAATAATAAAATAATTTTACAGTTTAATTTTGCAACGAATGATGCTGCAGCCCGTGCTTTGAGTTTGAGTATTCTGAGTATTTCCGTAATTGCCGAACTAGTAGTTGTTTGTGATCACAACCTATAGTCGTACAAATGTATAACTACACAAAGCGCACCTTGAAGGCTTTCCCGCAGTAATGGCAGACCTTGTCCGGCGCAGCGAGATCTTCTCGTGCACCAGCTTGTGGTGTTTCAGCAGCATCGGCCGTCTTCGGAAACTCTAAAATTATAGACAAGACAACGTACGTGAAATACAACGTACTAAAAGTAGCCACTTTTAGCAACACTTTGTAGATTTCTTGCCCTAAAAATACTAGGCTACATTATCTAGTGTCATACTGTGCCACATTTTTGATATTTGCCTTAGTTTAGAAGCTTTTTTTTTCGTGAATGGCGCTAGCATCGCGGTAAACTGGCTTTTAATAATAATTATACCTATAAGGAGACTTAAGGTAAGCCTCGCTGGTCGCTTCCTGCAGCCTCTCCTGCCTTATCCCTTCGCGAGTCAGCAGAACCTTGCGGATCTGGTCTTCAACCCTCTTGTACATGGGAACTTTCACCTTTCTGTCCGGTTGCTTGAAAACTGCCACTGAATTTTAAACATTATTTGTATGGGATTAAAAGCTATTTGTTTGACAATAGGCACAATGTTTAAATACACAATACAGGTGTACAAAATATATAAAGAAACAAAAGAACAGTGCCTTAAAAATACTAAGCTAGATTATCTAGTGTCATACAGGATCACAGTTTTTGACAATTAAGTACATACATGATTTACATAATAGTAGTTTATATAACAAGGGGATAAAGTGATGTGTTATGAATAAGGGTGGTCTCTTAAAACCCGAGCGCAAAGAGAGTTCGCGCGGGAATAATGGCTTGAAACTTAAACAAGCGAGGATTGAAACCTCACCCGAAACATAATAACTTTACCCCCAAGTTGTATATAGGTACTGCTTTTTATTCCATCCGACGAGAAAATTCACAAATAAAAAAGGTGAACCTATGCACCTTCTTACCTTATTTTGCTGACCTAATCAGCTAGCTTGTTTTGAGACCCACTTCACTTCCATCATTCATTATTTTAACAATAATATGGTTATTATGCATCATAATTGCCCAGGGGACAATAAATAATGTATGGAAATTCATTATTGACCGGCCATAAACCGTATAAAGAGGAACTTTACGACCTGAAAACAGTTATAAAAAAGTCCACTTTTTGACCGATTGGGATAAAAAACAAATTATCAATCAGCCATTTGGTTTGAATGGCGGGTGAAGTCGTACACAGTGGCGCCACCAGTCTTGACACTTATCTGGCACGAACACTTAAGAGAACTTGATCTTGGTTGATTGTTCTGTGCCCTGTCGATGGTACCATGGGCCTATTGAAAGACATGGTAGTGAGAACGCGATGCATGGAACATCTCACTACTCGTGTCTTTCCCTATGCCACAGGTAATGTTAATCATAATCTGGCTGACTCGGTGATAGGAGACATTGCTTTAACTCTTCAGAAGCTGCTGCTGCGGAGTGGAATAGTGGCGGTCTAGGACGGCGTAACAGATCTTCTATGGTCTCTTGTGCCCTAGACTGTATTACCAAAGAACAAGAGCTATTTTGCAATACAGAAACGGAAGTGTTACGCCGTCCGAGACCGCCACTGTACATTAAAGAATTATATTATTTATTTATTGAAACAGGACACACAACACAGTAAATTTAATCATCAATACATAGTATAAAACAAAGTCGCTTCCCGCGTCTGTCCCTATGTATGCTTATATCTTGAAAACTATGCAACGGATTTTGATGCAGTTTTCTTCAATAGATAAAGTGATTCAAGAAGAAGGTTTATAAGTATAATACATGCACAAAAAAGTAAAAGGTTAGGCGGTACGAAGTTCGCCGGGTCGACTAGTATATTATAATAAACAATAACTATCTGTATTAACATTAATCTATATAGCAAAATAACTGTTAAAAATATCTAAGATATAAAATAAAATTAATTTCTTCATACAACATAGTTCGTAGGTCAGCCCGGCTATCTTCCGTATTTTGACAGCTGATCGGGATAGGAAGTGCGCCGGACCAGCTTGTAAAACAAACAATCAAGATTTAGTCCAGTATAATTAATGAACGGTTCAGAACTAAAAAAAAGATGAGCTAACAGTCACAGAAGCACCTCTTTTTTTTATGGGGCGATTTTGCTTACTGTTTTAAAAAAAATGCTGTTATGTTACCATCTGTATGCAAATGTAGCAAAATAGCCACAAAAGGTGTAAAATATGTTGATTTAAAAAAAAAACTTATAATTCTATTATACAGTGTCCCAAAAGTCGACGATAAAGTAAAAAAAAATTGAATTTATACCCAATTTTGTTTTTTTTTTTCTGGTGACCCTTGTGACCACCCCTATCACACCTCTTCCCAGTTACGTTACCTTATAGGACACACTGTGTAAATGTATGAAACCACCATGGGCCGCAAGCACGGAATTCATCCTTTTCTTTTCCACCCCCTGCAGCTCTTGCTGCACCAACTCGTGTATTTTCTCAATCGGCTCGGAGACATTCCGCAGCTCTCTCTCTGCATCTTCTGTTTCACTCAAATCTATTGTTTCTGTAGGCGTCTGAGTGAGAGAAAACAATCTGACGCTTTTGTACAGAGTGTTTAGGTTTTGCGCCTGTGAATGAACGGTGAAGTTGTGATTACATTCAGTGCACTTTTAATGCTTTTTTTTTTAGATAGATACTGTATGTATGTTTGTCCACGATTATCTCGAGTTTAACTAAATCGATTTAAATGAGGTTTTTAATTATGTATTTGTTACATTCAGGAGAAGGTTTTAGTACCTATTTTAACTGACTTTGAAAAAGAGGACGTGCTCAGATGATGTATGTGTCCTTAATTGAAGGCAGGTTGCTTTTTTGTAAAAAATAATTATCTTAGATTAAATATGTGGATTGTTCAAAAGGGGGAACGGAGGCAGCCCAGCTCCTCCACGAAGCTAAGCAGCGCTTTCACGTTGCCTCGGTGCTTGGGAACCCTAGGTACTTTTGTCTGTATACTTCTACCTGTTTGCAGTCAGTAGAATGTGTTTAGTAATTTCATCTGCCTCCATACAAGCCCTACATGTAGGACTGTCAGTGTCAGTGATGCAAGAGAAACACATATGTTATGCCCAGTCAGTAAACCTACATACTTCCTAAGTTAGGGTTTATTTAGCCTCAAAATGTTGCCTGTAAGTTTATTGTTGAGCTTTGGTATTATTTCTTTAAAGTGAATTGTTGATGATCACCTGTACACTAAGTAGTCTGAAGCTCTCCCGGACCTGACTCCAGAACGCCTCTATTTTCTTCAGCACTTCATGACACTGGACACAGATGAACTGGTTTGTGTACTCCAACTGTATAAAGGATTAAAAGTATGACTAATATTAAAAGACTGAGTAAACCGCTCTAACAAGCTTGGCAAACCCTCCTAGGCTTACATTCATTGTCGAGTCGCAGCTGTCAAAGTATCAAAATGTAACTATCAATTGTTCTCTACTATATACAAAGTCTAGTAACATCAAGGCAGATAGACTTTAAAACACTGATTGTGAAAGTCAGCCCTAAAATGTTTGGCCTTTTGACAATCTGTGGGGGAGATCTCCTGTGCCTAATAGTGGAAGTCTCTTGGCTGACATGGTAACAATGACTCTGAGGCTGATATCACTGTCAAGGTTTGGAGTCAAATCGCTTGAGATTCAATCTGTCAATTTGTTCTATAAGTGTTCAAGCTAAGTCGTACTCCACAGAGCTAATGCTTCACTAAAGCGAAAGTGCGAGTTAGAGCTGCGATTCGACTGTGAATGTCAGCCTAAAAGTCGAACTACCTAGAACTCGACTGTATAATAAACATAATATATTAATTTAGAGCGAAAAACAATTTTATAGATTACAATTTCCAATCGGACGCTTTGCGGTGCTACTCTGTAGGTACTACGCCTAGACTATGTCAGCCTAATACCAAGTAAAGAAAGAGATATTTAGGTACCTACCTTAGGTTTCCTAAACTGGCACAAGTATCTTGCATGGTAGCAATTCCTAAGGTTGATCAATGCACTGTTCTTGTCGAGGCAGCAAATGCACAATGGAGAATAGGTGCTGATTGTCTCCGTGACGTCTTCGTTATGACCGGAATCTTGCAGATTTAATTCGAGGCAGCGATACATCCTACCCTATCCTATTGTTCTAGAAAATAGAAATCTTGGTCGGTGGGTCGTTTTGGTCCAAATATTATACCTCGTCAAGGCAAAACGCAAAATCTGGCAAAATCAGCGAAATGGTGGACCTGGACTGGAAAAATTTTACTCTCCAGTCAAAAATTTTCTATGCTCTAGGGCCTAGAGTCTTGCTCTAGTCGAGGTGTTGCCCATAGATAATATTGAATATGTGTTGCCTCGGTGTTGCCCACAGACCAACTAGAGATACTACGTAACTGAGTGGAATGTATGTGTCGTGGCCAGATCGTTGAATTGGCCATTTCATGATGTGGCCGGCCATTTCATGAAAAGTGTTTTTTTCATGAAATGGCCAATTTTCGTTGGCCGGATCGTTGAAATGTATTTGAAATGACAACGTTCAACGATTTGGCCAACCACGTTTGGCCAAATCATGAATGTAGAGTGATATATAAAGGTGAAATAAAAAAAAATATACTTAATCATTTTTTTATTTATTATAACGTTACTTACATCAAATAATCACTTAACATTAATTATGTTTGTACTTTAATATTAATTATTTAAATTGGAAAATATAAGTTACTTAAACAATAAATGCTAATATTGCTAAATTAGTGAATGTCTAAAGAATGAGGCCCTCTCTCATCCTCAATTTTGAAATCACTAAGTTACCCATCACTAATCAAAACACACAACACAAATGCAACAACAGCGCCACTAGCGGAGAAATTTTTAACTATTCAACGATATGATCGCTAACATTTGGCCATTTCATGAAATAGTCATGCTATTACTTGGCCAAATCGTTAAACGTTGACATTTCAATGATCTGGCCTACGAAAATCGGCCATTTCATGAAAAAATCACTTTTCATGAAATGGCCGGCCATATCATGAAGTGGCCAATTTAACGATCTGGCCACGACATATACATACCTTCTCTCTGTTAAAAAATCTTTGTTTTGGTTTTGTTTGTTTCGGTGAGCGTTTTGTGAGTGGACTGAGTGCTGAGTGGTAAAAAAAAACAAATTTTTCACGTCAGTGACTCCAAAGACACTTCTGTCTACTTACCCGTGTGTGGATTACACCTGCGTGCATTGGCTGGGACTTATAAAACTGGATGTTCCTTGGATGTGTCGTACGGTACGTACCGGTTTATTGAAACCTTCGTGAATGTTTTGTACGGCCTGTTCATTCGCGCCTATGTTTAGCCATCCAATTTTTATATCGTCATGTACACGTAAAACTTTAATGCGCGTAATTTAGGTGGTAATAGCCTGCACTCTTATTTTTAAGAAAATAGTGGGCTTGCATGCATCTATAGTAGTAGGTACATACAGTGTCATGTCCTAGGTCACTACCTACCTCACCTACTACTGTCTGATTATTTTACTCAAAAAGAAGAGAGAGTAAATTTTTTCAATGCAATAAGCCTTTGGGCTTTGTTGGAACTTTAGCATAGAACTATAACACAAATATCTTACAATATAAAAACAAAAAAAACATTTATTGAACAAAACACATTTTAAAGCACACATTTGGATAACAATGGCTGGCATACTAGGCTAATGCCTGTGTCATGCCTATAATATAGGGGAAACCACGCATTTCTTAGCATCCACCTAATTATTGGCATATTCCTATTTAGAGGCTAAAATAAAGGAGTCTTGGCATTTTATATAAAGCCATGTATAATCTTAGCTTTCAATGATATTTCAACTACCTACCTATAAATAAAGGGTGCCAATATTTTGGGATAGCTACTAAAATATTAATATAAATGAGACACCCTGCAACTGCGATACAGGCTTGCCAAGGTTGCTTATCTTTAGAAACTTTTATCTTCAAATTATTTAATGTTTGTTAACCAAAATTGTTTTTTTTTTTTTTGTAAATGACCTGAATGCTTTTTGTGTAATCACCTTTAAGTCTATTGATTGATTAATAGAGTATTTCTATTCAATTCTATTCTTTATTTGAAATGAATAAGTAAATTATTAATATTATTAATACGGTAGGTAATACATAAGCAGAAATAATTGAAAAAACAAAAAAAAACCTACATAAACAATAAAACTCATAAGCAACACACAAAGAGCATTTTTATTAGGTACATAAAGTTCATGAGAAATCAATAACTTATATTATAAATGCGAAGAAACTCTGTCTGTCTAGCTTTCCTGAGAAAACTACTGAACAGAGTTGTATGAAATTTGGTATATGGATAGTCTAGAGCCTGAGAAAAGGCATAGGCTACCTACTTTTTCTCCCAAAATTAATGCGGGAAAATTGGGAATTTGATGTTACAAGGAAAAATGTGCTGGCAAAGACGTAGGGCACCCACTAGTTTGTCATAAGTTTAAATTATTTGATGGTTTCATTTCACACTGTGCCAATAATTGAGTAGTTTGTAGTTTTAATTTAAGATTACCTGTAGTTTTGGTACCTACCTAACAAATACAGTCTGGCAACGGTGTCTTATAACTGAACCATTTTTATTAGTCAAAATAAAAGCCCTTAAAAAATTAACAAAGTGTCGCCCCCATTATTTTCTAGATTTTTGTGCCAAGCTGTAACATGTTTTGTTTTAGGGTACCTACATAATTGGATATAGGTACCTACCTACTTGGTATATAGGTACGGACTTTCATTTCAGACCCACAATTTTATTGGGGTTGCCAGTTGTCAGGAATTTTCCTGACATGTCAGGAATCAGAAATAGAATTTGACAAAATGTCAGGAAATTTTCGGCAAATAAATATAGTACATACATTAAAATTTATACATTGTAAATTTGATATTGAGTTAGTCGACCTGGCGAACTTCATGCCGCCTAACCTTTTACTATTACTAGAGAATAGATGACTTTTTAAACTATAAAGTTTGACATTTGACATTATTTGTCTAACTAATTTAAGTACCTATTCGACGGTTACAATATGTAATTCAAAGTATATTGAAATTATTATTTAGTATTTCACATTTTATATACAATTATAGATTTAAAAATTTGACATTGTTTACTTAAATCATTAAGTAACTACCTACTTATTATTTTTTGTATATTTTTTTTACAATATTTTGACATTCACATTATACTTTGACATTTATAATACAATTTTGTATGAAATATGAATATGATAGTGTGAAATAAATGAATCTAAACTTATATATTCTGGGCATGTATTATACACATAATAAAAATCGCTTTTAACGATAAGGCCGCCCATTGCATGCAAATTTAAATTGTCTGCACCCTTAATTTAACAATTGTATTTTTTGTGTCTTTGTATGCAATAAAGTGTTTCTATTCTATTCTATTCTTTTGAATTGATTAGAAAAAACCGCATCAAAATCCGTTACGTTTTTTTAACGATTTAAGCATACATAGCGAGATACCGACGTGGGAAGCGACTTTGTCTTATTATATATGTATTGATAAAGTAAATATACCTATATTACGGTAATACGGAACCATGTGCCGTGCGACGCCCGACACACACTTGATCAATTAAACAAAAAAACTGGAATTCCTAATTAATTTTCATCTACTAACCACGTGGAGTGCGAGCTATTACCTTTACCACCCAAATAATGTGCAGACAAGTTTTATGTACATACATAGGTAATATTATTATAATTTAGACTTTTTCTTTTTAGTTGTTTTCTTTTTCAAGATTGCACGGGTATAAGAAAATAAACTTTAACTCTTTATTTTCAGGAATATTAAGCGTAAAAAAGAATGGAAGTTGTGCCTGTTACCCCTTATAAGCAAGGGTCAGAATGGTGGAGAATTGGGCAACATTATTTTGTTAAGACCAGGCATCGTGGAGAAGTATATACCCTAGTGTGTGCGGATAGGGAATGCCCGGTGAAACTGCAATGGACACCGGGCACGCTCGCTGCAAGAAGTGCAATCCGTGGTGTACATAACCATCAGCCACAGCCATGGCTCTTGGACAGGTTAGAAATTATTATATTGGATCACTATAATAATTTAAACTTTTGCGCGTATTTTGGAAGAAACAAAATTATACTGTACTAGCTCACTCAGCGAACTTTGTACGGCCTTGCGTTCTTAATTTTTGAGAATAATCTGTAGCCAATGTGACCCGGGGATAATGTAGCTTCCCAACAGTGAAATAATATTTCCTAAATATTTTAGTACATTCGGAGCCTATTAAATGCAAACAAACACACAATCAAATCTTTCCTCTTTATACAGGTTGTCCCAAAATGTTACGTTGCTAGGAAGGGGGGTGATAGGGCACCACGGTGGATCACACACGCTGTGGCGGGGCCGATGGGTCCCGATCCGCTCTGCGGCACCGCTGCAGGACCCCGGGGTGGGTGCACGAGGCGGGGGCCTCGTGTAGTCATATAACGACGGAACGCGGTGTCCAGTTCCGTCGTCGAGCGGAGGAAGAGCCATCCGCGCTCAGGGGGGACTATCACCACCTGTCCCCCCGTGAAGAGGCTAAACAGCCAATGCTGGAGGGGGTCGCGGAGTTGAACACAAAGTTCGAGAGATCTCCCGTGACCCCCTTGCTAACAGCCGAGGAGGACACCAGCGGGGTTTTAGTGGGTGCGAACCCCACATAACCCTGCGGCTCCCCCCGGGGCTGCAGGGTACTCGCTAGGAGTTTCCCCGCCTAAAAAAAAAAAGGGGTTTGATAGGGGACGAGTCATCAGAAAAAATATTAAAAAAAAACCCAAAAAAAAAGTAGCAAAATCGCCCCACAAGTTGTTAACCTTTTAGTTTAAAAAAAATCCATTTATTTTTTTAATACCCAGAGAGGATTTACTTTATTTTTCTGGTGACCCTTGTGAACACCCCTATCACCCCTTCCTAGCTACGTAACCTTTTGGGACACCCTGTTTATTGGTAAAGTAACAATTTAAAAATTTATATTTTTTATGTGTCCTTATGTACTTACAGCAATATTATGTATTAGAAATTAGTATTTGTTTAATACTCAATAATAGGATTCTTTATTTTCACAGGAATAATATGTTCCATAGGCTGAAAAGAGAAGTGGAGACAGATGCTGAATCTTCTCCGCTCTCCATTTATTTGCGTGTCGCCGAAAGGTAATAATTAACTAACTATACATAATGAGGGGTTTTCAAAGTGACAGAAAAGAAAAAAAAAAGTTTCATAATACGCCGGTAGATGGCGGTGTCTAAATCAATATAAGAGAAATGGGAAATCGAATATTGACTGAATCTTTGGATTGGATCATTTTCTGCTTAGTATAAATCTTAATTTCACCCACTCCGTCAGTGCCTCAGTTAAATTTTAATTTTTATGTTTCATTTTGAGCTATTGAATCATTCATTTCAGCTTGACCTATTGCTCCTGGCAGAGCGCCATCTGGTAGCAGCTTAATGAAACTTGTTTTTTCTTCTACGCTGTCAAATTGAAAACCTCTCATTTTAAATCTAAAAAAAATCTTACATATCGGATAGAAAAATGATAAAAATAAAAATGGCAACACTGTTAAATTTGTCGGATTTTCGAAAATTTCCATGCAGTGTTGCCACCTTTTTATTTCTACACTTTTGTGCTGTCCTGTAAATGTAAAAATACCTGATACTTTTAGATATGCAGCAGCGGCGCAACACCTTCAATTCGATAGTGTTCTATCAAGTATGAGAAAATGGAGACAGGCCACAGGTCCACCAGTTCCTCAAACCATGGAAGGCTATGCCGAGGCTGTGCGCATGCACCCTGCCTTCAGGAGTATTTATATAGGGGCTGTTTCTGTAGACGGTCACTGGGCAGTGGCTTTGGGGATGCCCGAATTCGCAAGGTGCCTTAGCACAGGTAAATTTTTCATAGTTGATGGCACTCAGGATCTGCCTATTCCTTTGGGCGCAGCTCAATTATTATCAATCCATGTTGTCCATCAAAACCATTTCTTTCACCCGGTAATGATCTTGATGAGTAACCGGATGCGGCCCCTGTACGATGCTGCTTTAAAAATGGTGTGGGCTGCAGCTGGGAACCCGCGGCCCCAGCATGTGGTAGCCGATTATGAAGACGATCTTCAAGAAGCACTGATAGCGTTGACTGGGGCAGAAATCAATGGCTGCCTCTTTCATTTCTGCCAGGTTGGTTAAACATCTTTATCTTATTCTTCTAACAAAAAAAATTGTTTGTTTGTCTCGCTAAAACTAGATAATGACTGAGCCGATTTATGACATTTTGGTTATGAAATGTTTGTCGTATGCCAGGGAAGGTGAGAAAATATAGAAAAATAGAGGCGAATGTGGTAAAAATAACAATTTATTTTTTCCATTTAAACTGTTTCATTATTATTCTTTTTGTTTTTAAATTCGATCATTCTGGGCAGGCAAAGAAACATAGTCCATACATAATCGTATAAACTTATAATCTAAGGCCGAAAAGCCGAGACAGCTAGTTGTTAGTTAAGCACAGTGACATTATAAATTCACTATAATTTTTATACAGGCACTGATGCGTAATGCCACAGAAGCAGGTATTGAGGGCATCAGGAGTAAAGACTCTAGGGGCTGGCGATTAGTCTGCCTCTACAGCGCCCTGGCTCTCTTGCCATTATCCTTTGTGCCACCTGCTGTGGACGAAATAAAGAGAATTGCTGCAGAACAAAATCTCACATACTCGGTGCCATTCCATAGCTATTTTTTGAGCTACTGGATGGGGAGGGTAAGTTTAGTTTTATGGTTACATTAAATTTTATCATCAAATACACGGTCACTTTTTACCACATCGGAAAATTTTACACACGGTGGCATAGTTATACAGGACTGATTTCTGAAAACAATATAGAATATTTTTTTCCGTGCTCACTTGAGGTCCTTGGAAATATTTTGTAAAAAAAAAAACTAAAAATGTGGTGCAACATCAGAGCAATGAACTACGGTGGCTTTGTATTCGTCAGGCGAGACTGGAGGTGGAAAGCAATGCGCGGGGGTGTGGACACTGAACAAGGTCAATCGGTTTTACATGCATTTTAAAAATAATAAAAAGTTGGAACAAATATTTTTTTTTATATAATTTATTAAAGTCATAAATCATGCAAAGACTTCGTCTTGAAAAAATTTGTCATTATAAAAAAGTGACCGTGTCCGTAAGAAACTACTTACTAACTTATTTTTAAAGTGATCCGAAGACCAATGTAAAATAAATAAATCATAAATTATTCTATAGGTTGGGCCGCAGCGATTCTCCGTCCACGACGACCCACTAAGGACCACCAATGTTAGCGAGACGTTTCATGGTATGCTTGGGAAAATACTAAGGTCCAATCCTAACGTGTGGTCCTTTACAGGTATGTTCCTCCAAGATTACCTTACCCATTGGCTTTAGCATACTTCCCACAACTCGGTATTTTATTTTAGTCTAGAGACTTGTCATGGGCTGATCTTCACAGTTAGTGTTTAAATTTTTCAATGTTTACAGTTTACAATGGTCCAAATTTGCACTCGATCAAATTGTTCTTGAGTACAGAATAGATACAGACGAGACAGTACAGATATCCTGGCTCGAGCCGTCTCATATTTCGTCAAGCGTACATTACGTAATGCTTCACTGTCTTGAAGACGGAACTCGGACTGTCTACTGGGTGTTTCTTACAAGGCGGTAATAAATCAAAGGAGGGATTCTGCTCACCATAACTAACAACTTTCCCAAAGCAACATGGGTCAAAATCTCAAAAAAAATAACAGCTGTTCCATACATTGGTTCGATCAGCTGACGGGGTCAATGTACGGGACGGCTGATTTTTGTTTTGAGATTTCGACACATGTTGCTTTGGGAAAGTTGTTAGGTATGGTGAGCAGAATCCCTCCTTTGATTTATTACCGCCTTGTCAGAAACACCCTGTATATCAATTTGGAGCGGAGAACGATATAAAGTTACATTTCGACACTTCTTTGAAGTGCTACGAATTCAGACTCGACTGTATAAATGTCAGCCTAAGTTTACTTCACAATTCACGAACTTAGTGCACCCGCGACACAGTTCAAATCGCTGCCAAAGGAGCCACTGATGCCCACGTCCTATTTATTTGTCTTTTTTTACAGCGCAAATATGCAGGCTGATGAAAGTCTCAACCAGCAGATTTCTTAGGCAGGTAGATCAGGGTGAACTGCCGCGAAGAAATCTATCGAGACAATCAGTTAATATCCAGAAAATAGCCTTAAAGACAAACGCAGTCGAAAACGCTGACCTGTCGCTGAGGGATTATCTCTCAATTCTTTCTGAGTTGATTAATCTGGACCCAGAGGCATCTGAGGAAGAAAACGCACCGATAGCCAGGAACGCACCGATAGCCAGGAACGCACCGATAGCCAGGAAAGCACCCACAGCCAGGAACGCACCCACAGCCAGGAAAACACCCACAGCCAAGAAAAAACCCACAGCCAGGAACGCATCCACAGCCAGGAACGCACCCACAGTCAAGGCAGCACCCGCAGATACGGACGCAGACACGGAGGCACGCTCAGACACAGAAGCACCCTCAGACGCAGAAGCAGCCACGGACCCGCTCACAGACACGGACGCACCCTCAGACACAGAAGCACCCTCAGACACAGAAGCACCCTCAGCCATGGACGCACCCTCAGACACAGAAGCACTCGTAGACACGGACGCACCCTCAGACACAGAAGCACCCGCAGACACGGACACACCTGCAGACACAGACGCACCCTCAGACACAGAAGCACCCGCAGTCGCGGACGCGCCCTCAGACACTGAAGCACCCGCAGACACGGACACACCCGCAGACACAGACGCTCCCTCAGACACAGAAGCACCCGCAGTCACGGACGCGCCCTCAGACACGGACGCACCCTCAGACACAGAAGCACCCGCAGACACGGACGCACCCGCAGACACGGACGCACCCGTAGACACGGACGCACCCGCAGACACGGAAGCACCAGCAGGCACGGACGCACCCTCAGACACAGAAGCACCCTCAGACATCGAAGAACCAGCAGAGCCAGATGCACCGGCGATAAGCGACAGCGAGGATTTGCCCGTAAGTTTATTGGACTTTGACTTTTATATGGCTTTGTCAAACATACACCGCTTTAGCGTCAAGCTAGATAGAGTGCTAGTGGCGCGGCGCTAAAGCGTCGACTGTGACCGGGAACTAATATTATTAGTACACTAGCTGTCCCGGCGAACTTAGTATCGCGCCTTACAATTTTATATGAAAAAAAATTTGTAGTTCTTACTAACTTCGCCTGTATTTTTCCAAATTTTCTCACCTTTTAAACCTTCCCTGGACTACTACGAACACTTCAAAAACCAAAATCAGCTAAATCGGCCCAGCCGTTCTCGAGTTTGAGCGAGACTAACGAACCACGATTCATTTTTATATACAAGTCGCCGAGAGCGTGACGCTATAGCGCCGTCTGATTGACAAACGCTTTAATGGGTTTTATTTAGAGAAAAGCGTGAGAAGGTTAATAAAAAAAAGCGTGTGAAGGATAATTTAGCCTAGTATTTTTAAGGAACTGTTGTATAGCTTTTAGAAGACTAAAGAAAGCTTCAGATTGTTGCCAATAGTGGCCGTTTTTAGCAACAATTTGTAGCTTTCTTTGGTCTTTAACCTAAAAGCTATACAATAGTGCTCTAAAAATACTAGGCTACATTATCAAGAGGAACACTGTTTTACATTGTTGATATTTGCCCTAGAAGATAATGATTTTTTTCGCGGGTCGCGCTACTTTTACTGTGCTATGCCTCTTAAGTCTACAAACAAAGTGGCGCCCCCATTATTTTATAGATGTCTGTGCCAATCGATCGAATCCCACCTTAGAGGCTATTAAATTTCTCTGAATTTAGGAGACTAAATTTAATTTAAGATGCTAAATTAAGTTGGTACCTACTTATTTGGTTTAAAAATGTATGTGATTTGAAAGATTTGATAATAAGATTTTTTGCAAACAAAAACTAGGGATTTTGCGAAAACCCGGATAATTAAATTTGATATAATGATTATTTTTTCCAATCGTCCTGACAAAAAGCAGATGTTTTGCAAAAAAAACCTAGTATAATTGAAAAATTTGAAACCTTTCTTAACTCTGATTCTGATTGGCTAGATTATATTGCTTGCTGTCCAACTCTTATTCTGATTGGTTCTCTGTAGCGTCAAAGGTATTTTAACGAACCAATCAGAATAAGAATTAACTAGCCAGAAATAATGTAGCCAATCAGAGTTAAGGATGGTTTAAATTTTTTCAATTATACTTACCTACTAGGTTTTTTTTTGCAAAAAAAACTACTTTTTATCAGGATGATTGAAAAAAAAAGTACTTATTCCTCTTATCAAATTAGCCGAGTTTTCCCTAGTTTAAAAAAAAAATTTACTATTCGACCGCGCAACCAAGTTCTGTAACAAAAAAATGATTACGCTCAGATTCAGATTTGGTTGCGCGGTCGAAACGGCAATAATTTCACAAGCTATAATTTTCTTTTTTTGTAGCAATATTGAACATTATTTACTGGCAACACTGATATGATTGGTAGTTTTGTTTGATTGATTGATAGCTAGCAGGCTTATCACCATGGCCTTTGGCACTGTCAATCAATTCCTTCCACTTTTCCTTTTCCTCCAATTTTCGGATCGAATGTTGTTGGTTGGGTGGCATTTTAACAGTTTATAACTTTATCGTTGTTGTGTGTTACTCTTTCTCATAGTTCTGAGACTTTAGATGCGATTTGAGAATCTATTCGGTAAAGTGAAAGTTTAAAATGGTGAACACTATTTGTGCTGTGAGTAAGTGTCGTAAAGAATCTTACCCTGGCTGCGGGATAACCTTTCACAAGTAAGTTTGTTTTGTATATTTGTATGTTTATACTAGCACACCTCGGCACACACTCCATACGATGGCGTTGGGTTGGAGTGTAGCCTTAGGGGCGCTATGGAGGCGAGACTTAGAAAAATTTCTAAAAATTTTGTATGAAAAAAATTTATCCCCCTTAAGGGTACTTTTTTATGATAGGGGCGTGTAGAGGGACACAATACAAGCACTTTTTGCCTCTATCGCGTTTTCCCTAAAAAGCCCCGTTTACGGAAAAAAATACCGGAAATATTTTCCCGACCTCTAACTCCTAAAGGGGGCCTCGGAGCGGCAGGGTTCTTTGGGCGTTATTGATGAGCATCAGACACACTATCGAACCCCATTAAAGGATTCACAATTTTTTTTTTTCGGACTTAGAATTTTCGTCAGCTTGCGTAGCGTTAGGGTCTCTATGGGAAAAAGACTTAGAAAAATCGATCGATATGAAAAAAAAATTATCCCCCATGAGGGTACTTTTTTATGATAGGGGCGTGTAGAGGGACACAATACAAGCACTTTTTGCCTCTATCGCGTTTTCCCTAAAAAGCCCCGTTTACGGAAAAAATTACCGGAAATATTTTCCCGACCTCTAACTCCTAAAGGGGGCCTCGGAGCGGCAGGGTTCTTTGGGCGTTATTGATGAGCATCAAACACACTATTGAACCCCATTAAAGGATTCACAATTATATTTTTTTTCAGACTTAGAATTTTCGTCAGCTTGGGTAGCCTTGGGGGCTCTATGGGAAAAAGACTTAGAAAAATCGATCGATATGAAAAAAAAAAATCCTCGATGAGGGTACTTTTTTATAATGGGGGCGTGTAGAGGGACACAATACAAGCACTTTTTGCCGGTATGACATTTTCCCCCGTGTCCCGTTTCCGGAAAAATCGTCCGGAAATCCGAAAGGAGGCCTGGGATCGGGAAGGTTTTGGGAGGGGGGAGAAAAATGCAAGCATTTTTGCCTGTATGACGTCTTCCTGAAAATGCTTCGTTTCCGGATAAACGACCGGATTTTTTTTAAATGGGGTTCGATAGTGTGTCTGATGTTCATCAATAACGCCCAAGAAACCCTGCCGCTCCGAGGCCCCCTTTCAGAGTTAGAGGTCAGGAAAATATTTCCGGAGTATTTTTCCGGAAACGGTGCACCTTGGCGAAAAAGTCATAGGGGCAAAAAGTGCTTGTATTAAACCCCTCTACACGACCCCGTCATAAAAAAGTACCCTTATGGGGGACACGTTTTTTCGATCGAAATTTTCTCGAAATCGAAAGTTCTGACAAAAAGTTTTTTAAAGGGAAAATAATTTTTTAATTTTTTTTAAATATTTTTTTTATGCGTTTTGAAGCCTCCTGAAGCGCCCCTAAGAGTATACCCCAACTACGACTCCCGCCCCTAAAACGACCCACCGACCTGGCGTTGCTTCGCGCACAGCTGAAACTCATCGTGTTACGTGCACAGCACGCGTATCATGCTTGTGTGAGTGAGTTAAGATGTGCGACGCTGCTTTATTTGTACTGAACGGTAACCTAGCTACAGGCACACCTCGGACAATTCATAGTAAAAATCGCCTTGCTTCGCGCACTGCCGAAACTCGTGTTACGTGCATGTGAGTCAGATAAGATGTGCGACGCTGCTTTATTTGTAATAAGCGGTGACCTAGCTGGAGGTAACCGAGAGCGGGTGAGCCGCACTTGCTGAGGGAGGCAGGGAGTGCCACTTTTTTTTTCATACTGTATGCATGTAGTACTGTTTATTAAACTGTGGTAGGGTGAAATAACACAGGATGTGTTTTTTTACAGAAAATTTAGGCCTTTTAGCTAGAAAATAAATAAAAATTTCTATTTCCAAATGCCTCTATCTAGTGTCAAGCTAGGGTGGTTGTGGAGGGGCGGTTTTCATATCCTCCACATGTGAAATTGGAGCTGTTGTACGGGCTGTCTCTCCTTCTTAACCCTTTCCTTCAATACATAGTATAAAATAAAGTCGCTTCCCGCGTCTGTCCCTATGTATGCTTAAATCTTTAAAACTATGCAACGGATTTTGATGTGGTTTGTTTTAATAGATAGAGTGATTCAAGAGGAAGGTTTATAAGTATAATTCATGAGCAACATAGTAATAGGTTAGGCGGTACGAAGTTCGCCGGGTCAACTAGTATACTAATATACGCGAGATAGCCTGCGTTTGGCCGCCACCATGAGATTTTTCTTTATCTATGCGGCTTATACATAAATTACACTATAGTATTATTATAAAACAAAAACTATTGTACAATAACATACTTATAAATAATTTTCAGACTGCCTCCAGATGTGGAAACCAGAAGAAAATGGAAAAAGTTGATTGGTGGAAAGCTGGTGGATTCCTCAGTTATATGCAGCAATCATTTCAAACCCGAAGACTACCTGACAGTAGCTCGGAAGAGATTGAAACCAGGAGCTTTGCCATCTGTTTTTCCAATCCGTTTTGCCAAGGTTAATATAGGGGTCCTATGAATTTTACCCAGTCATGATCATTTGTTCAAGCATCATCATGATCATTTCTGAAGCATACTTAAATAACGGTTTCCAGGATAGCTTGAACCTACTAGTTTTTTTTAAGGTTGTAATAGGATGAGGTTGGTTGGTTCAAATAATTTGTTAGCCTCTGGTCGTCTATGTGCAAGAATAAAATACCTCTGCACTGCAACACTCACAACCAAAGCATAACCTTTTGCTATATCGGCTAAGACAGAAAACCTCCGTTTCGCCTCGCGCATCTTTTTACGAAATAAATTGCATGATAGATATAGATAACGATCATGGAAATGCCTGGTCATGGAATTTTTGATGCCATTAAACTCAGTTTTTCACACTCTATCTCTCTAGCTTCCAAAAACTGGGTCAACCTATAGGAAAGGAGGTCCCATATAAAAAAATATTTTATGGTCAATTTCAACGACGAAACGAAAAACCCGCAGAAAACGCACGCAGCCTTACTTTTTTTTTTGCAAGTTGACCCCGCTGGCTCATAGTGAGTGAGCCTAAATGCATCGTTTAAATTATGCAATCGAAAGTATATAATGTATACAATCGATGGCATGTTGATTAAAAAGACGACCGTCCATCGTAGTTTACGTTCTATAAAATCCCGGACCACACCCATCAGGCGCCTACCAACCAATAAGATTTGGTAGTTATTCCCAGTTGTCGCCACTGGCAACGTTCTAGGGACTGGGGACTAATGGGAAAAAAATCCCAGTTGTTGCCCAGAGAAAAGAATAAAACCCATTGGAAAAGGTAAAGAGAATATAACAAAAATTAAAGAAAAAATAAATTACGGGCGATCTGATATTGGAAATGGGGATGGGGCGAGTTTTTAAGGGATTAAAACGATAAATCTCGATTTCAGGTAACACTGCAAGTCCTATGAAAAGTTAAATGACAAAGTTGTAGGTATAATAAAAAAATGTACAACTTTTGTATCGACCTCAAAAATTTATGTGAAAAACTAAAAATCGAGATTTTGGTTTTTTATTTTTATGTTTTGCAAAAAAATATTACATTCACGAAATTGGAATCTTCACTTTTTGCCATTTTCAAAGGCAACCCCTAGACCCTGGTCTATCAAGATAAATGTTAATTTAAAGAAAACAATCAATTACAATCATATTATGTACTCTACTTCACTATAGTAAAAATTAATCGTGGTTCGTTAGTCTCGCTAAAACTCGAGAACAGCAGTGCCTTTTTAATTATTCTTTAAGTAAACATTTAAATTTGATACTCCTTTTTTTATTTAATTGTTTTAGTAAAGCAATTTAACATACGAAATCACGCCACTAACAACGACTGGGTTTTTTCGCCCTAACTGGATCCACTCTAAACAAGGTGGTGACAAATGGGAAAAAAATCCCATTCTGCATCACCCCGCGATAGGTGTTGACACCTGGAGTTTTTTTTTTCTATTTGTCCCCAGTGGGAACGTTGCCAGTGGCGACAACTGGGATTAACCGGTACAATCGGTTGGAAACTTTAAGACTATATCTGAATATAGGTACTTTATCAGAAAGAAAAAAAAACCCAAGAATAAAACGCATCATATTTGTTTTATAAACGCAATATTTTTACCTAATTATGGTGTCGGTCTGTATATGTCGTAGTAAGATTTCATAATTAGGTTTTTTGCAAATAAACTAGGGATTTTGCGAAAAAACAGATAATTTGATATAAGCATTACTTTTTTTTCAATCATTCTGACATAAGCAGTTTTTTTTGCAAAAAAACCTAGTAATATTGAAAACTTTAAAGGTTTCACCTTCCTATAATCTGATTGGCTAGATTATTGCTTACTGGTAAACTCTTATTCTGATTGGTTCGTTAAAATATCCTTTGACGCTACAGAGAACCAATCAGAATAAGAGTTTACCAGCAAGCAATAAATCTAGCCAATCAGAGTTAAGGCAGGTTTCAAATATTTCAATTATACTAGTTTTTTTTTTTGCAAAAAAACTGCTTTACGTCAGGATAATTGAAAAAAAAGTAGGTCAATGTGGGGAAGTCCGTCTGGGAGGTAAGTCCGTCTAGCAGCAATAACTTCCGTTCTATAAGGAATTAAGCGGTTACGCTTCGATCGGTAAAGCAAATCTGTAAATTACTTTTCAGCTAAATAACATAGATGTCACTAGAAGCATTATCTTAGGAGAAATTTGGCAAACATTTTTTTTGCCTATTTGAACTTGACGTTTAGCAGTGACGTACTTCCGAAATATTTTTCGAAAAAATTAAAATTGAAGGAGTTTTACCATTTCCTGTTTCTACATAGGTAATTTAATAATCCTTCTTTGGTTTTCTTACACCAGATTTGATAAAATCACTTGTTTTAAACAATTTTCTCATCCAAAAAGAATCATAACATTCAAATATTAAAGTTGGGAAGTCCGTCTAGTAAAAATCGGAAAGTCCGTCTATGACGGAATTCCCTGAATATCAGATATTGTAAACCTTGAGTATAGTGGAAGTTGTTGAAAATCAACTTTTGAACAGCTTTGAGCTTGATTTTATTGTATAATGATGATGGACATCACGGCGAAATCGCCTTTAGCACAATCAATATATATAAAACTCTTCCGTTACTGACTGACTGACTGACTGACAGACAACGCAGAGCCGAAACTACTGGGCGTAGAAAGCTGAAATTTGGCACGTGGGTTCCTTGGGGAGTGTAGGTGAGCACTAAGAAGGGATTTCCCGAAATTCCCACGGGAACGGGAAAATATGGGATTTTTTTGTTTATGAGAAATCTGCGCGGGTGAGACTGCGGGGCAGCCTCTAGTTCATTATAATGGGGGTCATTTATATACACAATTATTTATTTAGTTTAAAATAAAAAAAGTTTACAACCCCTGCCTGCTTGGATATGACGGTCTTGCCCTAAATATGTTAAAATTGGATTATCATCGAAATCTCAACTGTATTTACAACGGAATTAAAACCAAAGTGCTAAGCCATTTGTCGTTATCATCTGAAAGAATTTCTCAAGGGTATTTCCATAGAAGATTTTGATAATAATCCACTAGACGGACTTGCCCTTAATGTGCGGGAAGTCCGTCTATTTTCAATTATTTTTTTAAACATCTATATCTCGAAGCTTATGAAAGTGAATATATTTTTGATAAATAAAAAAACATTTCATATTCTATTACCTTCGAGCACTTAAATCGGCGTAGAATGCAAATATCAGTACTTATTTAATCTCAAAGTGAATTTGGAGAAAAGTATGTCGGACTTGCCCACACTGACATGCTTATATCAAATTATCCGGGTTTTCGCAAAATCCCTAGTTTTTTTTGCAAAAAACCTTTTTTTTTTTTTTTTTTTATATCCTTGCCAACATGCAATCGGTCTTTCGACCATAAGCAGTTTTTATCCATGAGATTTTATGGTTTAAGGCATTCCCTTCCGGTGTTGGGTTGCCTTTATTAGGTTGCTAGTAGGCCAAGTTGTCCCACGTATGAGCTCTTTTGAGGCGTCGTGTCTGTAGTGGTTCGCACAGTACGGACGCGAGCTTGTTTTCATGTTTTTTTACACGAGCATTGTAGCTCTCAGTCGCCTTGGTCACTTCCTCCTGTATGGTAGGTATTTGCAGGTATTTATGTACTTCTATTGTTTTGGTAAACCATGGAGCTTCTGTTATAGTTTTTAGTATAATGTTTTGGTATCTTTGCAGTATCTCTATGTTTGTCCTTTTTGCAGTTCCCCAGAGTGGTATTCCGTATGTCCAAATCGGTTTCAAAACGGTTTTGTAGATAAGTGCTTTATTATTTACAGATAGTCTAGACTGTCTGCCTAATAACCATTGCAAAGATCGGAATTTGAGATTCAGCTCATCGCGTTTTTTCTGGATATGGACTTTCCATGTCTGCTTGCGGTCTAGATGGAATCCAAGGTATTTTACTACCGTGCCATGTGGGAGAACATCTGCCCCTAGTTTAACTTCAGGGCAATCATCTTTCCTAAGGGTAAAGGTGATATGCTGTGACTTTGATGCGCTAGCTTTTATCCTCCAGTTGTTCATCCAAGCATGTATCTTATCAAGGTGTTTCTGGGATTTTTGTGAAGCTCTCCCGGGGTCGGCACTCGAAGCTAGTATTGCTGTGTCATCTGCAAAAGTGGCTGTGGTGACTTCTTCTGATGTAGGGACGTCAGCTGCATATATCAGGTACAGTGTTGGTCCGATCACAGATCCTTGTGGAACACCTGCCTTTATATCAAAGAATTTTGAAGTTGCATCATTGACTTTTACGAAAAATATTCTGGACTCGATGTACGACTTTATTAAGAGGTACATATTATGAGGTAATGCTTGCTTTATTTTGAAGAGAAGCCCTTTATGCCAAACTTTATCAAAAGCTTGCTGCACATCAAGGAAGACTCCAGAACAGTATTCTTTATTTTCGAGAGTTGTTCTTATCTTGTCGCAAACCCTATGAACTTGTTCTATCGTGGAGTGCTTGCCACGGAATCCAAACTGATGTTCCGGAATTATGTTCTTATTTTTCAAGCACACATTTAAACGTTTCAAGAGTATTTTTTCAAACAATTTTGACATCACAGGGAGAAGGCTTATAGGTCTGTACGACGAAGTCAAGTGTTGTGGTTTTCCCGGTTTAGGTACCATTGTTATCTGTGAAACTTTCCAGATATCTGGATAGTAGTTTGTTCTTAATATGCTATTAAAGAGTAATGTAATGAACATTATTCCCCTTCGGGGTAGTTGCCGCAGGACCTCAGATGTTATGAGATCATATCCTGGCGCTTTCTTTAGTTCCAAATTAAGAATTTCCCGCTTTATTTCTTCTGGTGTGCAACATCGAATTGGAGGGCTCAATTGTAGATCACTTTCCAGGCAGGAAGTTACTTCTTCATCTATACTAGAAGTTATATCACTGTTTGGTGTGAACACATCCTTAAGGAAGTTTCCATATGCATCAGCTCTTTCTTCATCAGTTTTAGCCCATGTCCCAGAAGCAGTTTTTAATGGGTATTCTGCCTGTTGAGGTTTTTTGTTTGTCTTTAGCATTTTCCACAAAGAATATTCATTTCTAGCAGATGGTGAAAGATTTTCCAGTTGCTGCTGCACCGTTTCATTTTCAATATTAGAAATAAAGCGTTTTAATTCGGCTGATGCTTTATTATAAAAATATTTATCTGTTGGGTGACGGCTTGTTTGCCACACTCTCCGTAGTCGCCGTTTTTCCAGCACCAGATGCTTAACTTCTTGTGGCAAGTTGAAGTGAGTTCTATTCTGCTTTTGGGTATCCATATTCGGTGTGCTTAGCCAGGCTGCAGTTTGTATGACGTTTGTTATCTGTTCAGCTGCAACATTTATGTCTTCTTCTGATTTAAGAGATAGTTTTAAGCTTATTTTATCATCAATATAGCTCCTAAATTGATCCCAGTTTGTATTATTGTTGTATAGAAAAGGTTTCTTAGGTTTTTCAATTAATGTGGTGCTAATGGTAGCAATAATAGGTGAGTGGTCTGAAGAAGAATCTGAACAACTTTCAATTTTCAAGTAATATGATTGAATGCCCTTGTAGAGGAAGAAGTCCAAGAGATCAGGTTGCTTTTTTGGGTCTGCAGGCCAGTAGGTCGGTTGACAGGTCGTTAAGACTTCCAGACTATTTTTGTCCACACTTCTTTTTAGGTTTCTGCCTCTAGTGACTGAAAGACGTGATCCCCAGTGTGTATTTTTAGCGTTCCAGTCTCCTCCGATGATAAATCTGTTTCCAAGTGTTTCAAAAAATTGATCATAGTCCTGTTCTGATGTTTCTGGGTCATTTTTCTTTTTAGGAGGACAGTAAATTGATGTTACTGTTAAGGAACCCTGTTTGTCTTCTAGAAGAATTGATGTTGCTTGTATTTGAGGTGTCCTGTACTCTGGTAGTATTTTATGTTTTATACCATTTTTCACTATCGCAGCAGTCCCTGCGTGAGCAGTATTATCAGGATGGCAGGTCATGTAGGTGCAATACCCTCTCAGAGTAATAGATGCTCTTGGTGTGAGATGAGCTTCTGATATTAGGAGTACATCAAGGTTATGCAATTTGAAGAGAAGGTCTACTTCATTTATCCTGGTTAAGAAACCGTTAATATTCCAAGTAGCGACACGTAGGGACGCCATTAGTTAGTTAGTTTTTGAATAACTGTTGTCAAGAGCCCCATAAGGGTACCCATTTGGTCTAGGAGGCGATCCATCTTTTCAGATTGTTTCATGAGCATAATTTCTAGTGTGTTTTGTGCTTCACTGTTTTTTAAAATATTAGCGTAGGTTTTGTTGTCATCAATATTATTTTCCTGAGGTAACTCATTTCTTGGAGCAAATCCATTGTAAGGTGCATTTTGTTTAGCCTGTGGCTGGGTTTTGCGGGCAAATTTTCTTTTCTGTATTTCCATGAATACATTACATCCTTTATAATTTGCTGGGTGGTCTTTTAAGCAAAGTGCACATTTAGCTGGTATTGTTTTATCTTTTATAGGACATTCCGCAGTGTTGTGGCTTTCAGCACATTTAACACACCTATAGGGCCTCATACAATTATTTTTGGTGTGGCCATATTGTTGGCATCGTTTGCATTGTGATATCACTTTTTTACGTTTTGGAATTTCAATTTTTACAATTGTGTTAAATATACTTCTGATATTTTTTGCTTCCATATTGTTTGGACTCGGTTCCAAGTTCACAAACCATGTTGATGTTGGTATTTTGTCAGGTCCATAGCGGGCATTTATTATATCACCCTTTATCTTGTTTCCAGTGCTCTCAATAGCTTCTTTAATTTCTTCAACTGGTGTTGTTGAGTGCAAGTTTTTAATAACCAGGGAATAAGGTCTTTGGTCTTTCTGTGTGTGCAAAAAACCTAATTATCAAATCTTACTACGACATATACAAAGTAAATTCAAGAAAATATACGGGGAAATACTTTAACTCTCGTAGTAAAGGAGATTACGCCTTCGGTATTATAAGCAAAAGTTACATTAAAGTATTGTTCAGCATGTAATACTCAGTAATAAATTGATATCACAAGCATAACTAATATATGGTCACTTTAATATTGAGAGACGCACTTTAAATAAATAAATAAATTAAGTTTATTCAGTTTCTTGGTATGTACTTACAGTGGCGGACACGATCGGCGTAACACTTCCGGTTTTTCTGTATTGCAAAATAGCTCTTGTTTTTTGGTAATACAGTCTAGGGCTGACGAAACCATAGACAAATCTGTTACGGCCTCCTAGTCCGTGACTGTACAATATAAATACAGTTAGGAATTCCCCTCTAGGTTTTTAAAAACCTGTGCTGGGGAAAGCTTTACAAAGCCTCGAGCACATGCTGTCCGTTTTTTAACTTGCCATTCTAGAAAAATATTGTAATATAGTTAGGAATACCTACTCGGAATTAGCATTAGTTTTTAGAAAGTTCAAGTAGGTACTTATGTAGTCATTATTTATGTGATTGCTAATTCTTAACCTGTAAAGAAACTTTACTGCTTAAGTAAGTATGTACAGTCACGGACTAGGAGGCCGTAACAGGTCTATGGTTTCGTCAGCCCTAGACTGTATTGCCAAACAAAGAGCTATTTTGTAATACAGAAAAACCGGAAGTGTTACGCCGATCGTGTCCGCCACTGTACATAGTGGTACTTTTTCTTACTGGCAGCACAGTGAAATAAATTAAAGAATGAAACTCGAATGAAAGAAAGACTGACTGACTGAAATGAAAGTGTCATGGCCACGGGGCGGCCGGCGCCGGCGGCGGCGGCGGCGGCTCATTGTCATTATTTTTATTCTCTTCATTCTAGTTGGTCTGTGTCTTCATTTGTGCTTCATTTCATTTTCATTAGCTCGCGCAAGTGGCGTCCTACGTTTTTTTATGCTGTTTTCTAAGTGACAATGGTAAAAAACTGCTGCATTAAAGGTTGTAAAAGTGAGTCATATGGTGGCTGCTGCATATCGTTCCATAGGTGAGCTAAAACAACATAGGTACGTAAATACTTAGCGTAAACGATTGGTCGTTGGGTCGTTTTCGGGTCGGGAATTTTATTAAAAAGTTAATATTTTTCATCTAAAATAGACCCATACTAAGACCTCTAATAAGACCCATTGACATTTCTTTTTTTGTAATTTGGTTTCAGTTTTCCCAAGAATGAAAATTAAAACAAAAATGGTTAGACGTGATAACACTGTCTCATACATCTCAGAAATGGACTAAACATTCCTTTGTATGTCAGTTGCATTTTAGGCTTAAAGATTTTTGCAATAGAAATTCGCGACAATGTTTAAAATCTGATGCAATACCATCAATGTTCACTAAGGTAAGCTCTGCTAGCTTCGAAGCTATATAACCTTAGAGAATAGATTTTACAATCTAACATTGCCAAGACTGAAGACATTGTAGGTCATATGGGGTCATATTATAGGTGGTTCTTTTTATAGTTCTCAGTGCGTTGGGAAAAACGGATAATAACCTCAAAGTTTTTTCTTGATGTATGGTAAAATTTCATCCTTTTCATCCGTCTGGTCGGTAATTTTTTTGTGCAGGTACATACATAGTATGTATGTTATCAATAATATCAGTATGTATTAGGTGATTGAGATAAAAATAAAATACCGGACAACTCCAAACACAAACTGGAGGCTTAAAACCCATAGATTTATAAATACTGTATCAATACATAGTATAAAATGAAGTCGTTTCCCGCGTCTGTCCCTATGTATGCTTATATCTTCAAAAATATGCAACGGATTGTGATGCGGGTTTTTTTAATAGATATAGTGATTCCAGAGGAAGGTTTATAAGTATAATACATGCACAAAATATTAATAGGTTAGGCGGTACGAAGTTCGCCGGGTCGACTAGTAAATAATAAACCAGACATCTGGCAAACATAAATACATTACAATGTTGTTTTAGGGCAAGTAGGTAGCGTTTTCTACTCAGTTAGGTACCGGTTGTAATGCTGTTAGTTGTGTAGAAACATTGTTAAAAAATGCAATGCATCTTAGGTATATTTACTGGTAAGTAATGCTTGGTTTAATATCTATTAATTTCAATGTTAATGTGTTAAGTATGACTGCTCCGTGGCTCAGTTTGCAAACTAAGCGTGTGCACCCCGGTTCAATTCCCGGGCTGTTTGAATATTGATATGATGAATATCGATGTTTGTTTGTGGTCTGGGTGTGATGTTCGTCTCTGTGTGTGTTTCGGGCACCCTAGATACAGGTTCTTCCTAGTTAGGAGCTCTGAGTGTGATGTGTTATTATTATTATTAAGTAGAAAATTACACAAACTTCTTTTAAATTTTAGAGTTATGTTACTTACTTGCCTAAATAAACCTTCAATCGGGTATTTAATTGTTGTAAGGATTAATGTTTTGGTTTTAAAGTGTGTTCATTAGACTTAAAAAGAAAGGGTAGGTACCTATAAAGGTATTATAATTTATTTTTAATATTTTATATGCTATTTACAATAATTAATCAATATATATAAAACTCTTCCGTTACTGACTGACTGACAGACAACGCAGAGCCGAAACTACTGGGCGTAGAAAGCTGAAAATTGGCACGCGGGTTCCTTGGGGAGTGTAGATGAGCACTAAGAATGGATTTCTCGAAATTCCCACATGAACGGGAAAAACAGGATTTTTGTGTTTATGAGAAATATGTGCGGGAAAAACCGCAGGGCAGCCTCTAGTTGACTACTAAAATGTAATTGTTAAAACAATGTAATGCAGATGCAATGTTTAAGGTTTCATTTGCCAATGCTTAGTTCATATGAATGTTTTTGTAAAATTCCTCATAATTTAAACTTAGTAAAGTATTTTATAGTACCCTATTGTATTTTAATTTCGATTTGACTCCTTAAATATTTACTATACGAATTGGAGTCTATGTTTAATTATTATTGTTTTGTATTCATGTGCACTCAGAAGTGTGGCTAACTCCAAATACAGGTTTTTTACTTTAATGTTGTATGCCTTTATATAATTGATAGATAGACGAGTGATCTGCTTGAATATATGTTTAATTATGATCTTACTTAACCTAAGTACAAGTGGGTGGAAGGTGGGTGGCGTACCCCACTACACCTCCCCCCTTTTATTAAAAAATATTTATTTCTTAAAACTACAATATTTTTTCTTATAAAATTAAATTGACAAAAGATTAAAAAATTACAAAATTATAATTAACAATACAATACATGCTATATATACTTTTAATTTCGTCACATTTGTTATTTTTAATTTAAACGTCATATCCATTATTATTTATTCTCACATCTAATATTTTCTGTCATTTAGTTTATTATTTTTCTCTCTTTTTGTCTTTCCTTTATCATTAATTCTTATTTTATTTTATTTATTTTATTTTTATTCACAATAAATCCACAGCACATTACATTTTATTTATTTCTTATCATTCTATTTTTAATTCACATTATGTTATCTTATTTCATATTTAATATTTCTTCTTATCTCTTTCATATTTTTATAATAGTTTTCTTTATTCACATTCATATTGTATTATTCTTATATACTTCATTTATTAGCAAACAGCTCATTATCCTTTCAACTATCATTTATTAACACTTTTTTTTCTATCAAGGTACACTTTTTCAGTATTTCTTCTTCATAATACTTCATTTTTCTTCTTTTTATCCTTCATATGTATCTATATTTCACCTTTATTTCTCTTAACAGGCATCTTCTTTTAACATTCATATAATGTCCAGCCTCTTCACGAAGTGAATCTCGTTCATCATCATGATCAGAGTAGGATTCCAACTGCCTGTGTGTACCTTATAATATTTTATCTTTTGCACTGACTTATCAGACTCGCTGAACTAAGTCATCATGCATGCTCATTCATTTCCCTTTTAATAATCTTTTCCCTACATTCCGTTGAATTTAAATTGTAAAGAGTTTGAAACTTCTCTTAGGTGATCAGTCCAATGTCTGTTCCAAAACTTCACAACTAAAGATTCTCAATCTTATACTTTTCAAAAACAACCATAACCATGCAACTTAATCATTCGTTTACCTTTTAGTCACTCGGACTCTTTTAAATCTCCAATCATAAAGCTCTTTCATTCTGTGTCATATCCTGTATAACGTCATGTCCGATTAAATACAACAAAAAATATAATAAAAATAAAATTAATTCTACTACTTATTTTTATCATCTCAATCCAAGCCAATTGTGTATATCCTGAGTTACGGAATGTCCTATTAATTATAAGTACAACAAAAATAACTAAGACAATATCAATAACAAAAAAATAAATTCTACTTTTAAAATACAATGCATGCACATTTCATAATTATATATTTTTAGTATTTGATTGAATAAAGTTAAGTGTTAAAAAAAAATTATTTCCGAAACAAAAATTACTCCTCATTACAAAGTATCTTAAACTGTGCAATGTTATTGAAGACATCGCCAGATATGGAACCTAAAAATGCTGACTCTATGGAATGTACGCTCGCGACCTGAGACGCTCGCTCAAAATGGGTAGGTACTGTTACTAAATGAATCATAAAACATTTTTTTTTATGTTTTTGAGATACGTAATAAAACATCGGAAAATACAAGAACATAAAATACACATAAACAACATCCACTTATAATAAAACTTTTTTTAACAATAAATGGAAAAACAAATTCAAATAAATTGATAAATTACATTACTCTACGATTATTAATTTTTATTATCTACTAATTTGAAATACTTACTAATTTCTTTTTTTTTTGTATAATTTTTATTGTTTCAAAATTTTACGTTACCTACATACTTAATTAAATAGTCCGCGCGGTCGGGCTTACGTAAAACACATAAAATCACTGTCACAACACTGTTCTAAAATCGCGCACGTTGCAGTTCACTAAATCATCTCTATCCTATAACGTCTCTTCGATTCTTTCACTTTCCTTTTCCTAGTCCTTCTCCTTAGCCTTTCTGCTATCACCTTCACACTTCTTGACTTTAACAGTTCTCTTTCCATCGTTTTACTTATCCCACTATATTTACTAGACTATTATTTTTAATATTACAATATATTATGTGTGTCCTTTTCCACTTCTTTGTCACTTTGGAAGTCTCACTTGTTCTCTTCAAAATTTATAAAATGCAGGCCGACCGGCGCTGCCGCTGATGTGGCAGGCCGGCTGGCAGGGTCGCCATGTAATGTTGTATCTCTTGTGTAATGCAAAGACGTCTGTTCTGCATGAATATATGTTTTATTATATTATTACTCTTAACCTAAGTACAAGTGGGTGGAAGGTGGGTGGCGTACCCCACTACAAGAGAGTTGAGTCAAATATATGTAGTGTGTGATGCATATCATATATGACTTACTTACTTACTTTACTTTTGCCCAATCTCCGCTGGGGAGCAAAGGGCCGAAACAAATCGCCGCCACGCCCGACGGTCTTGAGCAATATCGCAGACTTCCTCCCAGGTTCTCTGCGTGTGCTCCAGATCCTCCTTCATAGCGCGCTGGATAACACGTGGCAGCGCGCTATATCATATATGAACCCATAAATAATTTTTAATTTTTATGACTGAAAAATTGTTTTTTGACTGAAAAATTGTTTTTTGGTTCATATTTTAGCAGTGGGCAGAGTTAGCTGGCAAGCAGTCTAATTTGAGAAGTCAAAATACTCTGCTAAATTGAAATCCATAAAATTAAATATTTAATCAGCTAGTTGTATATTCTTATCTGCAGGATGGCAAAGGCTCGGAAGGTATGTTCGTATGCCCGCTCTGCTACATTCCCTTCGTCTCGCAAGACAGATTGAGGCATCACAAGATTTTTATGCATGCAGACGAGAAGGCATTAGAAGAAATAGTGGAGCAGGGCGGAAGTATTGATAGTGACGCGGATGACGCAGTCTCAATCAAGTCTGAAATCATTGAGGATGAGAATGGTTGGTAAATTATATTTATTTATTTACTAGCTGTCCCGGCGAAAATCGTATCGCGCCTTACAATTTTTATGTGTGTTGTTGTTTTTACTAACTCCCCTCCATCTTCCCATTATTTCTCATCTTTTAAACTTTTTCTGGACTACTACGAACATTTCAAAACCAAAATCATCTAAATCGGCCCGGCCAATCTCGAGTTTTAGCGAGACTAATGAACCACGATTCATTTTTATATGTATAGTAGTAGAGTAGTAGATAGATAGTAGATATTAGATAGATTATCTTTACAAATAGATAGATAGATAGATAAAATATTTATTTCAGAAGCAATATGTACACACACACACATAGAACACAATAATAAAAAACAACAAAAGTATAACATAAAATTAAAGAAGAGCATACAGATTAAACTAATTAACAGATTTACACACACAGTGTAAGGCACGGTGGCGCATATCACAACCGAAATAGGCTCCGACTCAGCATAATGTCACAGAGACCTGTGACGCTGGTATTCTGCTGGTACCTTCCGAGAGAGGGGGTAACATTAATATAAATTACTTATTGTTAATTGATAAATAAATAGTTTGTATGTATAAAAATATATAAACGAATATTTCCTATCCCCTGAATATATACAAGAGCACAATATAAATAAATAAATAATAAAATACATATTTAAGACTCACATGCAAATAGAAGAATAAATAAACAAAAAAAAAAAATAGATAATCATAATACAATATAAAATAATGGGGGCGCCACTTTGTATGTGGAGTTTGTAATCTTTATTAAATTTCTCTATAAATATTTAGTCAAAATCAACCAACTCATTGATACATACCAAACAATTCTTTTTTTTTCAGATACACATATCAAACTCTCTGATCAAGAAAGCGTTGACGATGGGTCCAAAGACATGAACAACAAGGCAGTTAACATGAACTTGATATATCTGTGTATTTTTTGCAACGCCAAAAACAAGACTAAAGAAGAGGCGGAGATGCATATTTTAACTGCGCATAAGGACAGGTAATAATAATAATAATGATCTATATGTGCATTTAGTGGCGGTACCTGGTAGGTGGTCCATAAACAATATAGCAAAACTCTCAAAAGGGCCTCTAGGAATTGGATTCGTCCCCTCGCACGCCCTCGCTCCGTCCCGTGATACCGAAGAGTATGAGAAACATAAATAATAATAATAATAAACAGGAACAAAAGATAAGGCTCCGTGAAGCCACTGTACGTATACGATCCATTTTAGGCTGTGCACTGCTGGACATAGGCCTCCCTCATAAATACCCGCAACGAACGGTTTTGTTTGAGCGACTCTCTTCCAGTACACTCCTGCAGATTTTGCCAGGTCGTCTGACTACCTTATCAGAGGTCTGCCTACTCTGCGTCTTCTTGTACGCGGTCGCCACTCGATAACTTTTTGGCCCCAACAGCCATCTGTTCAAAAAAATAAACCTTTTTAATTATACTTATTATTAATTTCATCTATGTTCGTTTATTTGTCCCTACTTTAAACCATCCAATTTAATTTAAAAAAAAAAACAAGAATAGAAGAAGAAAAAGCGTGTTTTTTTGCGGCGACAAACTAGCCCCTTGTCACGCGATGTTATAAATCATTAACTCTGCTAAACGTGTGTCTAACCCTTCGTGTAATAAAGGCGTGAGAGAGATTATTATGTAATGTTATTTTGTCTTAATTTCCAGAGCCCATGAGAAGAGTGTGAAGACACTCCGCACCTACTGTACCAGATGCAACAAGTTTGTTACCGCGGGTAATGCGGCGCACAGGTGCGTCGGAATTCTGACAAAGCAGCGGCACAATGCAAAGGTAACCAGTATTATAACACATCGCACACAAAGCCCCTAACTAGGAAGAACTTGTATCTAGGGTGCCCGAAACATAACAGAGACAAACAGTACATGCGACGGGGAAAAAAACATCGATATTCATCATAACAATGTTCGTCCTGCCTGGAATCGAACCCGGTACACCCGCATCTCAGTCCACATCACTGCCAACTGAGCCATGGAGCAGTCAAATAGACAAGACAAGGCCCTCAATTTTAAAAACCTAATACTCATTTTTAAGGTCTAAAGTTCTACTTCTGTCCTGTTCGAGGAATTAATATAAAAAAAAGATTGTGCATTACACCATATGCGTGACTGAAGTAAAACTATAAGTACATATACAGGTGTTTCAATCAAGGCAGTAAAAAATCTTGACATTTTGACACAGGTTGCTGTGGGAAAGTTTTTGACTATGGTGAGCGGTATACCTCATTTATCATAGACACGCAGTATATATGTGTCTGTGTCCCAGGGCGCGCCGCCGGAGCTGCAGTGCGCGGGCTGCGGCGCGCGCTTCGCGGACGAGTGGAGCTTCCAGCGGCACGCGCCCGCCGCGCACGCGCGCGACGCCGAGCTCTACTACTTCCGCTCCTGGACCGGTCAGTACATACTGCTTTATGAACCTATGTCACAGTATAATATATAGTACTACGTACAGTAGGGCACTCCCTGCCTCACTCAGCAAGTGCGGCTCCCCCGCTCTTGGTTACCGCTCAGTAAAAATAAAGCAGCTTCACATGTCTTATTTCACTCACACAAGCATTATACGCGTGCACGTACACGAGTTTCGACTGTGCGCGAAGCGAAGTCGGAGGTGTGCCTATATATAGAAAAAGAAAATATTTTTTTATACTAAGGTTACCGGCGACATAAGTAATATTACAAATAAGAGATTTAAAAAGCGTACATAATGTAAGGCAGTTGCGTTTAAACAGTGAGATCGTGGTTCGTTAGTCTCGCTAAAACTTGAGAACTACCGGGCCGATTTGGCTGATTTTGGTTTTGAAATGTTCGTAGTTGTCCAGGGAAAATTTAAAAGTGGAGAAAATATTGGAAAATGGCATGTCAGGAAGAAAAAAACAACAATTTTCCCATAAAAAATGTTCCATTGTAAATGTGCTTTTTTTTTGTGTTTGACATAACTGTTAATCGTTTCAATCAGTTTAAGACAAACAGTGCAACGTCTGTCGGGTCAACTATGTAGTATAGTATATCGGAGGTTTCTGACTAGGCGGAAATAAATCAAATGAGGGCTTCTGCTCACCATAACTAACAACTTTCCCAAAGCAACATAGGTCGAAATCTCAAAACAAAAAACATCTGTTCCATACATTGGTTCGATCAGCTGGCAGGGTCGATGTACGGGACAGCTGTTTTTTTTTTCAGATTTCGACCCATACTGCTTTGGGAAAGTTGTTAGGTATTGTGTGCTGAACTCTTTCTTTGATTTATAACCGCCTTGTCAGAAACACCCGTATAGAGCTAAGGCGTCCCATTCTTGGCTACAAGAATATTATTTTTACTTTTTTTTTCACAGACTTCACAGTATGGAAACAAGAGATGCAGCGGGAAGCCGATATAGCGTACGGCAACAAAGAGCAAAGCGGCGCCGTGACGTACGAGAGCTGCGTGCGCGCGCGCGGCCCCCCGCCCCCCCGGCGCTGCCCCTCCGTGCTCCGCGCTGAGAAACTGCCCGACGGTGTACTGGTGAGATTGATATACTTGTTTTATCAATTTTACCACTAGGTGGCGTTAAAAGAAACTATAAGACTGATATTTAAATTCGAATCGATCGGAGTTTGTAATCCTGTGTTTTTTTTTGGGATTTTTTTGGTTCTGTGTTTCCTGTGTTTTTTTTTGGGATTGGCGGGACCATCAGCCGCGGGCCGGCGCCGCTCGCGCGCTGTATTTGCGCCGCACGCGTCTCATCATGGTCGCGCCAAGTTCTCGCATCCCTAATAATTGCTCGATGCCGTTATTGTTCCTAAAACAGGCGCTCTTGCAAAGTAGCACGGGTCATTATCGCATGAAAATGCATTGCGGCTTTGGAGATAAGAGTGAGAGAGAGATATTAACTCAAGGTTATATGTAACAGGAGCGAGCTAGATTGTGCTTTAAGTGTACGCAGCTAGATTTAATTTTATTTAAACGACTCCGTTGAGTGAGCCTTCTGTACCTGGTACTATTAGGTATTCTGTGGGTATGATTCACTAAATTACCCCTTTATATAATTACCGACTCATCAGAAACATCCAGTACATTGGTATAATTGGTCGCACAGGTGCACCTGTACAAGCGCCACTGCGGGCACGCGGCCCGGCCGGCCGCCGCGCGCGCGCCGCGCCCCGTCACGCTGCTGCTGCAGACGCGCGCGCACGAGCAGGTACACGAGGACAGGTGTGTATGTGTAGCCTGCGCACATATAGAAACGATTTGAAAATGGCGCCCGATGTATGGTCTGTCTCTCTTCTTTACTCTTCCCTCATACTAATATACGTGAGATAGCATGCTTTCGGCCGCCATTTTTTCAAATCGTTTCTTTATCTGCGCGGCTTATACGGAACCTGCCTCTTTAGTACTTGCTGAGTTGCTGACCCGCCCCCTTATTCCGCAACCCTGAAAGATTTCAACTGCTCCGTAGCTCAGTTGGCAGTGATGCTGACTGAATAAACGTGTGCACCTGGGTTCGATTCCCGGCGGGGCGAACATTGTTATGATGAATATGGATGTTTGTTTCCCGGTCTGGGTGTAGTCTCTGTATATGTTTTGTGCAGGTGGCAGGACCCTAGATACAGGTTCTTCCTAGTTAGGGGCTCTGAGTGTGATGCGTTATTATTATTTTTGTTATTATATTATTTTAGAAAAACCTTAGTTTAATAAAACGTTATTTACATCTAAAGATCTTAAATAATTCTGATAAAAAAAATGTAAAGTAAAGGATAACTGAATGGATACCTATTCAAAAATCGGTCTCTAGTATTTCGGAGTCTATTCGATTTAAAGAACCAAACAATCGAATCTTTCCTCTTTATAATATTATTGTAGATAACGCAGGTAAGACGTAAGGTAGACCATTGGGTCTGGAATAAAAGCAATATCTGCTAAGTCAAAGTCCTTTCACATCCACAAATTTCTTTAAGATAATGAAACAATATAAATTCTAAATTAATCGAGATTCTAATAAATATTTATTCCATCAGGTACATTCAATTTAAAACTCTAATGGACAACATTGTGACGGAAGCAGCTAAGCTCGACAAGAAAGGTTTAGACAAAATGTTTTGTAGCGCTCTGCAGATGACGACTCAACTAGCTGCCTCCTTAGACAAAGACGAAGATGAGGATGATAAAGGCAATGTTCCAAATGTCTTCGAGAGGGTTCATTTAGATAATAACGACGTCATCGATCCTTTGGAGGAAATAGAACAAAGTGAAATCTGCATTAAAGACAAAAAAACAATTAAAAGATCAATTGAAGCCGTTTTAGGCACCAAAGTTATAAAACAGACGGGTGATGAATATGATAGTGCTAAAAGAACTTCGGAGAGAGTGAAAACAAAAGTATATCATATAAAGCACGATGTAGCAGAGAAGAAACGAAAAACTGTATCGTTTAGCAAAGCCGATGATGAGGTTAAGACTTTAGATAATACTGCCAGTCCTGTTTTTAAGAGTGCAATGAATGCGAGTTTAACTTTTGCTGATCAGTACAAAGACTTTGTTGCTAATAATTTGAAGGAAAGCCCAACAGCTCCGGCTGCGGCTAAAGGCAAAACGGTTCAAGTTAAGGTTAAAGTGGAACCCAAACCGAAGACGTGTTTAAAAAAACAAGTTGTGGAAGAAAATTTAAAGAAGACTACTAAGAAGGAAGTGGAAGAGAATGTCAAGAAAGCTACTAAGAAAACTCCTCCCAAATTGAAAACCAAGTTGGGCCAGTTCATAAAGTCGCCCCCGAAAGAAAAGGATCCCTCAACGTTGCCAGTGGATAAGGTGGATCTGACCAAAGTCAAAATAGCCGGTTACAAAGTGAAAGAAAGACAGAACGATTGTAATATTTTAGTTCTGAAGATATGAGTGTTTTTTTTTTGTGACGGTGAAGTGGTTTTCTGGTTGTCTTTGTATAGTTAAGAGACCCATTGCAAATCTGGCGTATTTGCAGAAGATATCGAGAGCATAACAATTTTAATTGGCCTCTATTTCTTGTGGCATAGGGTTGAAAATCAATCGCGTGCCGTTTCTTATGGTAGCTTAGATTGAAAACCTTTTTTAAACCAACAGAGGATAACAACAAAATTGTTTTCCGCTCGGAAACTTCGCCGCGCTTGCTACATGTGCGTTGGGCCTTATTTAGTTAAAAAATAACAAGATTGTTTAAGAAGCTTACGTACAATATGTATAAGTAATATAAAATACGAGCTTTCCCGGCTAACTTCGTTACGCTATAGATTAAAAGATACTACTAAAGACTTGGCTCTATAGACTTTGTTCCTTAGACTCCCCAGAATGGTCGAGTAAAGAAACAAACAACAACAACAAACCACTTGTCAAAATATGTAAACAATGGAAAAAAAATGCACCTTGGGTTACTTTATTCGAGTTTAAGTAAGGATCCCTATTTATTTTGAAAATCTTATATAGCCTATGACACTCGGGGATAGTGTAGCTTCCTACCAGTGAAAGAATTTTTCAAATCGGTTCAGTATTTCCGGAGCCTATTCGTTACAAACAAACAAACAAACAAACAAATCTTTCCTCTTTATAATATTGGTATAGATGTATAAGTAGGTAGCGCCACTGGTGGAGCTACTCTTGTTTGTCAAGGTCTGGCAAGATGACTGATGTTATTTTAATTTATACGGGATTATTCTGACTACGCTGTCATAAATAAAAAGAGGGATTCAGCTCATTATACCTAACAACTTTTCCTTAGTAACATAGACGAAATCTCAAAACAATAATCAGCTGTCCCATACATAGACCATCTGTTTTTATCATAATTTTGTCCCATAGGATGTAACTTTTGGAAAGTTGTTGGGTATGGAGAGCTAAATCACCCTTTAATTAACTGTCAGAAACACCCAATATATGATATCTTGTTATGTACATAGTATCATCAATATATATAAAACTCTTCCGTTACTGACTGACTGACTGACTGACTGACTGACTGACAGACAACGCAGAGCCGAACCTACTGGGCGTAGCGGGCTGAAAATTTGCATGTAGGTTCCTTAGGGAGTGTAGGTGAGCACTAAGAAAGGATTTCCTGAAATTCCCATGGGAACGGGAATAAAATGGATTTTTGTGTTTATGAGAAATCTGCGCGGGAAAAACCGCGGGGCAGCCTCTAGTAATAATATAAGTAACATAAGTAAGTACATACGTACAGTCGACTTCTAAAGTGTATCCACAATCAGATTTTAAATAATAGAAGATTGTATTAGATGTCTTTCTATGATATTTTATGTAAAAGCAGGTACATAAATAATATAGTAAATAGTGTATAACTAACCAAATTCATAAGAAAAATATTTTTCCTATCAGTGTCATTTGACTTGTTTACGAACGTAAGTAAGTTTTAAACATATTGAAATTTAGCATTTTTAATGTTCTTCTTTTGTGTATTGTCTAAAACTTGATAAATTTTGAACAATCATTTGGAAATAAAATATAGTGTGTCATATCAATTCCTAAACTTGTGAGTTTATAAAAAGCAACGTTATCGCTAGAAACGATTTATTCCAGGTTATCTGTTTTGCAAAGGTTCAGAAAAAAGCAGACAATTTAATTTTTTAAAGGGCAGTCTTTTGTCGCCTTTTTGTGCTGGTTTTATTTTATTTTAGTAATTATGTGTTGTTTAGTAACCAATCAGATTATATTGTATGATATTGTAAGTTTTGCCACATTATAGAACCAAATTTGACCAAAAAACTTTGTTTTAAGGTGGTAACTCACGGTATGGCGCGAAATTCAAATTTTTTCACGTTTTTTAATTATTTTGGCGAAAGTATTCATCTCTAATAAAGTTTAAATTAATTCGCGTACGTAAAAACCAATCTCCCACATTGTGATATATCGTTTTTGAAAGACAGAATTACCGATTTTGTGTATATTCAAGGAACTTGATTTTTGGCCTTTTACCCCTTAGACACAAAATCTGTAAGACTGTCTTCCAAAAACGTTGTATTACAATGTGGAAGAAGGTTTTTTACATACGCAAATTCATTATAACTTTATTAAAAATGAATACTTTCGCCAGAATAAATAAAAAACGCGAAAAAATTTGAATTTCGCGCCATACTGAGAGGGACCACCTTAAATGTTCATCATTATAATCAAGATATTTTTCATTTGTATTTTTTGGATCACTAAAATGTCAATGGCTGAATTTTTGTTTATAATTTTTTATTGCTTTCTTTGCTGCGCCACTTCAGGTGTGGGCCAAGTGTGTGTTGTGCACTGTGTTAAAATATACAATAGGATAAGTAATTTTAATGCGTGTAATTATAAATAGTAAACTGTCTATTTAAATACATAAGTTGAAATCATTTATTGTTTTCTTATAAACTAGCAGTGGGGAGGGGATTTTGAACACATCAAGATACATAAAATTATCTCATTTTCGAGATTTAATTCAGGTTGCCCGCCCACGTCAGACCTTGTAGGACCGATAATCGGGACGATTTTATTTTGTTTTTAATTTTTTAACGGACTTTTTGTACGTACGCAAGCAATGTTTTATTTTACTCCTACAAGAAGTCGGTTCCAATTGTCGGACGTGGGCGGGCAACCTTATGCTGAGTAGGTTTTACATCTTAAAAATATTTAGGTATCTTCTGGCAATGTGTTTATTAATTATTAAAAGTTTAAAAGCGGTTATATTTAACTTGCAACATATGTATGTTTGTTCAGGTGCAATCTTGCAACCACCTTGATATAGGTAGGTTTTCCTGAAAATATATGGTTAGCTATGTGACGTCATTCACCATACAACATGGCAGAAAACAACAGCAGCACAGATAATCTATGCAGCAGTAAAGATGCGACTAGTTTTTTTTAATTGACTCCTGTTATGTGCATCAAAGGGCCTTGCTGGGAATAAGAACATAATTCCACTTTCCGGCTGTAGGATCCGGTTGTCGGGTCTAATATTTTCATTCAGACTAGGGTGAAGTGAAGACAAACAAAATATAAAATGTTCTGCTACTACCTCCAAAACATCGATCAATCCTAAGATGATCGGATGTTTCCTAGATTTTAATCCAAATCCGTGGCAAGTGTGAGAAACATGGAATTAAATAACAATAATAATTACTTATTAAGTATCTAGTTTATTCCATGGTGGGAACCCATTGTAACTTGAAAAATAAAGTGACGTCACGTCAGCTCTAATAGTTGATGACAGGATCTTTTCATGTCCTATTGTTTTAAAATTTGCTACCATGTTACTTCAAATATTGAAAGAGCAGTTTGAAATGAGGGGATCTGACCTGGGTTTTAAAAGTTTGGTTAGGTATCCTTAAACATATTTTGGTTTTGGCATATTTTGTTGGTATTAAAATTTTAAAGTGCTATAACTTTTTAGGGAACAGCATTAAATAAAACAAAGCAATATAGAGTCATTCCTTTTTTTATTCTCTTCTTGATTCGAGATTTGACATCAATAACATTTCCTACTCTTACATCCACAATCCACGGCGTATGATACACACTACTACCCGTTACAACGCAATGTCCCAACACTATACATTAAATTCTTTTGATCGTAAAAAAGCACTTTGGAACTCGCTGTATTCATACAATCTATTAATAGCTGTTACAAAATTATGCTATTCAAACTATCGTACTGAGATTATTGTGATGGTTTTACGATAGTTATTTCGCTTTTTTCTACATTTTTAAATGTTAACACACAGACTCATTTATTCAACCATTTTTCTTTACAAATTAAGTCTTGATAGCTTCGTGCGCGCTAAATACAATTGGATAAATGAAAAAAAAAATGCAAAGTTAAAGGGAAACGAAGGCGTGCACAAAACTCACAAGACTTCTTTTAAGTGTGATTTTTTTTGGAAAACTAATTTTCCAGTAAAAAAAAATCACTTAGACCTAAACACTAATACTTTTTTTATTTAAGATTTTTTGTATTTTTTTCTTTTACATAATGATATTCGTGACACACACAGACAAGAGAGAAAAAAATACTTGAGATCATTTTTTTTAATGTTTTTTTTTTTGTTTTGTAAATTTGTTTGTATTTTTTGTCATTTCTTCATTTATTACTAGATAAAGGAAATAAGTATCAAATATTTAATTTAATTACGCTAGGAAATGAATACATACAATTTATAATGACAAGGTTTTTTTTTAAAGTAAAAACTCCAAAGAAAAAGAGTTAGTCGTTTGAATAGAAAATATTATAAAGTAATATATTAAATTAATTGATACAATTATTACAATAAGGCTAAATTAAGTTTTTAACTGAGGGCTGTACTTCAGCTTTTTTTTAATCGGTGGATTTTTTTGCACATTTCTATTCACTCAGATAATAAACACAAGTATCTTATACAGGATGTCCTTAAAAACTATAAAATATGGAATCTTTTTTTTCTATTTTCTCTTATAAAAATCATCACAGTAAAAAAGCTATGGACTTCTAAATTCTGGAGGCGACGTTTTGGCCTCGCAGCAAAAATACAACGAATTATAAAAGCAAACTGAAAAAAATAATTAAAACTTACAAATTACAATTTAAAGCTTAGGGATTCATTAGAAAAATAAATGTTTTTTTTTCGAGAAAAAACGTAGCCTCCATACACAGATGCAAGATAATTCTTATTCTTATTAGAAATTAATACTAGGTTTTTTTCAATATTCATCATTGATATATAAGAAATTTTGTTTTTTTTCGTTTTCAGACTATTCGAAATATTTGAATTTACAAAAATTGCACTACATATGTATATTCACAGATTTTTCCTATAGAAAATAATTAAATGTTGTGTAAATATTTTTTAACTACTTACCGTCTTATTCATAAATAATAATAATAATAATACAGTAGATTTTAAGTAGCGTTACTGGAGGTCTACTTCTCTGGTTTGTTGTATGGTAAATACGTGACAGCCAGTCTAAATTGACATACGTCAAATAACTAAAATGTTCTTTAACTTTTTATGAATAAGACGGTTAGTATTTTTCTGTTTATAAAATACCGCATCATACTGGCACCTTTCGTTTTTATAAAACATTCGCAACAAATTAAAATAAATAAACGGATCACGGAATTTTGAATTTTTCAAAAGTGGGATCTCAAATAATTGCCAATTATTATTATTACCTATTTTAATAAGGTTTTACTGTGACAGATGCGTACATTCCAATACAAACCAAACATTTCACGAAATATTTACATTATACAAGACAAAGGCACGCTGCCATTCAGCCTTCACTTTTCCTTACCGATGACTACTTCAGTGTTGTATGGTGTTTGTTGTATAATGTTTGTATGGGTTCAGTCGCAGTAGACTGGCAGGACGGGGCTACGCGGCCAGTCGCAGGTCTCTTCACTTTCACTAGATCTTTCTGGCCTGCTAATGGAAAAAAAAAGAAATGTTACTTTAGGAAATATGGGTGTTGGAATGGAAAGTTGGTGAGTACGGTAAGCTAAACCCCTCCTTTTTTATATTACTGCCGAAACATCCTGTATAGTATGGTCGGCATAGCCTGGATATTATTTAAGGGGGGGCAACTGCCATATCAAATGAATAGCTTCCAATTGGCATGATAGCTGTCTCTGTGCATTGATCTGCTATTCAGGCTGATCTGTCCTTCTGTGGGCTTCAATATTATTGGTTTCACAGATTGTATATACTAACAATTTGCATGGTGGAAAGATGGATAGATAAACACTTTACGTAATAAATCTACTTTTTTCCAAAATAATAAATGCATTGATTGCAATGGCCGGCCTTATCGATTAGGGCAATTTCTTCCAGAAATTCCCATTGTTAGGCTAAAATAAACTTTACTACCGTAATTCGTAATAAGATTAAGTCTATTGATTGTAATAAAGTGTACCTATTAGAGACCGACCGAAGGTTCGGTTACGGCCAGATTCAGCCAAAAAATCTAGTTTCGGCCACAGATTCGGTTTCGGCTAAGAACGGCCGAACGTTTCTATGTTCCGGCGTCGCTCGGCTCATCTCGGAAGAATTCGGCGATACGAGCGCGGAGCTCGCTCTCACGAGCTGCCCCGCGCTCCCAATTTTTACATATCCACGTGAGTTTCGGTTTCAGTTTTGGCCGAAACTGAAACTTAGGCGAAGGTTCGATTTCTGTTTCGGCTGAAAATCATGTTTCGGTCCGTCTCTGGTACCTATATCTATCTAGGGTGGGTAACGAAGGCTGTATTGGCAGTAGTAAGCGGTACCTCTTCCTGGGCGGCGCGGCGGGCGCCAGCTGCTGCTCCTCGATGGTCGGCAACAGAGAGGTCAGGCGGTCTGTCGGCCGGAGGATCTGCAGACAAACAATACACCGTTAGACTTTATTTTATTATACCTTTTTAAATTTTGTGAACGAAATTTCAAAATAAAAATGAGAAGTGAATAATTTTTACATGTGATAAGTATACATTGCAGGTATATCATCATTGGTATTGAAAAATTTGGTCTACACAAGAGACTCAGCTGTAAACCCGCAAAGTATACTTATCACATGTTAAAATGTTTCACATTCTCATTTTCATTTTGAAAATTGACATAATTAGTCATGTGGACCAAAAACAACTAACAAAAAACCAATACCAACTCAGACTATAGATCTAGCGATCTGTACTAAACGATGGTCAAAAAATACCCGTATGAGACATGTTTAATTTAAAAGCTACTGGAAAGACAATTATATCGCCCTTATTGCAATAGTATATCTTATTGCTAAGTGAGTGGGGGTGGTATTACCTTGAGCGTGCGCTCGCTGAGCCGCCACACGAGCCGCTGCCGCTGCGGCGCGGCGAGCGCGGCCTCGTAGCGCGCCAGCACGGCCGCCACCTGCTGCCGCGTCGCCAGCAGGCTCGCATCCGACAACTGCCATACAAACAGAGTATACATTTTACATTGTATATCTTGGAAGATGTACTTTAGGTGGGGCGAAACGGTGCGATACTAGCGCCACTTCGATAAATAATTACTATCTTCTAAACCATGGCCGAAATCAAAAATATGCGTCTTAGACTCACTCACTAGATAACTTTGTTAAAAAATTTCAAGGCTCTGTTGTGTAGCTTACACGGTGCGAAACTAGCGCCACACTTCCTGTTTTTCTGTATTGCTAAATAGCTCTTGTTCTTTAGTAATACAGTCTAGGGGGCGAACAAGACCATAGACTAAACTGTTACGCCGTCCTAGACCGCCACTGTACAAGCATCCTACAAATGGTCAAATGCGTGTGTGTGATGTGAACTCACGTTGCACAGCAGCTGCAGGTCCCGGGCGCAGGCGTAGAGCGTGTAGGCGCGCGCGCCGGCCGCCAGCCCGGCCTCCAGCTGGTGGCACAGCAGCACCAGCGCCAGCCCCGCCGTGCGCGCGTTGGCGCACGTGTGATCCAGCGCCACGATCTCTAGCAGGTTCACCAGCTCGCTCTCCTGTTCACGGACAATTCATTGTTTTGTTGTTCAAGAAAGTTTTATATTATTACAATATTTGGTTGTCGAACTACATCCTAAAAATATCAAAGACTCACTCCCTGGAGTCGTTTAAACATAAAAAAATAGCTGCGTATATATAAAGTACAATCTAGCTCACTTCTGTTTAAATTCCTACAGCGATAATAGCCTAAACTCCATTCCCACAAAACGTTCATGCAACAATAAACCTTGTCACTACGTAAGAGCGCTTCTTTTACTTTACCCGTTTCATTTAATTATGGCTATTATTTTTTTATTTTTTTATTTGGATCACCAACAGAACATTTATTTTGTAAATTTGATGTGCTTGCATTTATTGATATTTAAAGGCAGCTTATTACTGACAAACCAATCAGTAACACGATCAAAATCAGCCTGAATAAGCTCAGAGTCGATTTGAGTTTCGACAACACAATATAGTTTAAGATCATCTGCAAACATCGAGAATCTACTGTTTTTGATTTCTTTGCCGAGGTCATTAATAAAAATCAGAAAAAGAATTGGTCCCAAGTGGGAACCCTGCGGTACGCCAGCAGGAGCATCAAAAGGATTGGACATGTGACCACAAACCACCACTCTGTGTTCTTTGGCTTAGGTAGCTAGCAATCCAACTTAGAAAACTACCGAAAATACCGTAGTCAGACAGCTTTCTAAGCAACAGCTGGTGATCCACCCTGTCAAATGCTTTACTGAAGTCAGTATAGATAGCGGCTATCTGATATCCTGCATCAACTGCCTTTGCTAACTCACCAACATAATCCACAAGATTTGACAGTGTGGAATGTTTGTTACGGAAGCCATGTTGGTCAGCTGTTAAAATCATTCTAAAATGGTGATTCAGTATTGGACAAATAAGAGACTCGAAAACTTTAAGAGACAATAGTCAACTGAAAAATCGGCCTATACTTTGATATGTCAGAGCTATCACCACCCTTTAGAATAGGAACGACATTGGCCATTTTCCATAAATGAGGAAATTTACCAAATTAAAATTACTTGGTATACCCTAAATTACTTTAAGAATTTAGTAATTCGATTATTATTTTATGCTTTTCAGTTTTTTTTTCGGCGGTTTTGTTTTTTCATAATTTTTTTTTGGTTTAAAAGTTTAATTAGGTATACCTCGCAGTGCGTGACGCCGGCGCAGCGCAGCAGCGTGTTGAGCAGCCGCAGCCACTGCAGCGAGGTGACGGCGCCGGCGCCGGCCGCCAGCGACAGCTTGTCGGCGATCACGCGCGACATGCGGCACACGTCGCGCGCCGTGCACGCCGACTGCGAGATGCTCACTGCGGAACGAGAGAGGATATTGTACACCGCTATACCACAGATTACTTAATAGTTACTACGTACTAAACTACGAAACAATTACAACATTTTAATAGGCTAAACGCCTATAATATAGGAGACGCTCCCCCCGATACAAAAATAAAAAGACAGATCCCCACAGGCCCTGGTAAAGGCTGCGGGAGTACATTGGATGGCCTCACTCAAGGCCCAAGGACGGTCGTTGTAAAGTATTTATTAACACAATACTAATCAAATGAGGTCCTTCGAGCCGGATCTTAGTTTCGAAGGAGCATTATGTTTGGGGGAGCTGTGAACCTTATTTATTCTCTTTCTATAACGCACCTAGTTCCTCGACGCTGACTGTACGCTCCTGGTGCGCGCGCGCCGCGTACTCCTCTATAGCGATGTTGAGGCAGGAGACCGTGATGCAGGGCACGTGGCACGGACGGACCTTCATCTTTGTTAGGAACCTGAACAGATTTACATACGCATTAAGCAGCGAATACATCTGCAAGAATACTTCTTGAGAAATAACCGGCAGTCTTGTGTGACAGCAGCTTGCAAGTGTAAACCTGTAATTAAACCGAAACCGACCTAAGGTTCGGTTTCGGTTTCGGCCAGATTCGGCCAAAAATCTAGTTTCGGTTTCGGCCGAACCTTTTGCCGCTGATGAGCTGCCCCGCGCTCCCAATTTTTATAAGGCTAGTGTACCTGAGTTTCGGTTTCGGTTTTGGCCGAAACTGAGACTTAGGCCGCTTTTCGGTTTCGGCTCAAAATCATATTTCGGTCGGTCTCTAATTAAAACACGGCTTTCGCGACCGCACTTGCTACGGGTGTTTTCACTTGCAAGTCAGTTTGTTGGACAATTTTCGCGAAGTTTTCTTACAGATGGGAACGCGGCCTTATATCAACATATTACTAATTTTCATAGACATTGTATACAAGGTGTTGCTTACTAAGTAGTAAACAGAAAATCATTGTTTCGGATTTCGAATAGAAAGCAAAGGCCACGGTGGGTCCGAAGTTCGATCATCAGTGGCGGAACATGCAATTGAGTCTTGTCACAACTTCTTCCGTACTTTGAAAGGCACGTTAACCTGTGGGTGCTGCGTCTTAGCCTAGCTCCCTGTCAAAACCTGGTTCGATTCCCGGTCGAGGCTAGCATTGGTAATGTCACCCGTTAAAGTGCGAAATATGTTAATGTGCACTTTACCGGGGAATGTGCACATAAACTGGTTAGGTCAGTTAATTTTTGGGTCCGCCATTTTTCAATCTAAACAGATTAAAAGTTTCATTTTCAATCTTACCTGTCAAACAGATTGATGGCGTGAAAGAGGACGTCTGCTGGCAAATCGAACCAGACTTTGAGACACCTCATCACGTGGGCGGCGCCGTCGCGAGCGCTCGTTGTTACTTCGCCGTTCTGGGAACAATATTAGTTTACTATTAGATTAACCCAGCAAGCCTCCTGAAAGAGTAAAGAAATGACGCATCACACTCAAGAGTATATGATGGATATCGATATTTCGCTTCGATATGAACCTTCAGAAAATAAGGAGTTATTGCTGCCATTGTACAGTGGCGGTCTAGGTCGCCGTAACACTTCCGGTTTTTCCGTATTGCAAAATAGCTCTTGTTCTTTGGCAATAAAGTCTAGGGCTGACGAAACCATAGACAAATCTGTTTCGGCCTCCTAGAACCCACTGTACGTCAACTGTGCGACACACGAATCAATTTTTGCTTCTTTTTTTTGTGAATTTTTATTTTCAAGCGAATTTTGCATTATTTTTGTACTTATGGTGTTTTCATTTTGCTTGTTGTGTTCAATTTGAATTAGAACGTGGGTCATTGTTTAAATGAATGTTGCTTTCTTTCTTTGTATCTCAAAATTATCTGTTTTGTGCACCCAAGATCAAGAAGTGTGATGTGTTATTATTATTTTAATTTGTAAAGGAAAGGGTATGGCAATTTGTACGCGTAGTAAACCAAACAAAATACAAATAATAATGAATTCACACATTTCCCAATAGGCTCGGGTGTAAAAGTAAAACCAGCTGTCAGACGACCAGGCAACGCGACTCTTATTATAATTTAGAATGCGCGGGCGCAATCGGTCGCCTTCAATGCCACCATCGCGCCGACCTCACCTCACTCGCTCGGCCGAGGCTGCACCGCTCATATTGATGACTTTAACTTTAAGTGGCGAAACGGTGCGCTACTAGCGCCACTTCGATAAATAATTAATATCTTCTAAACCATGTGGCCACTTTGTTTGTGCAACAAACAGTTTTTTCTTAGATTTGGAACCTGAGATCTACACAACAGGACCTTAAACATTCTAAGCAAGATTATCTAGGGAGCCAAAGACATATTTTTGATTTTGGCCATGGTTTAGACGATATTAATTATTTATTGGAAGTGGCGCTAGTTAGTGTCCTAGATAATCTTGCTTAAAATTTTTTAAGGCCCTGTTGTGTTGGATAGCATCATTATTTTCACCGATAGACATTCATTGCTGGGCACAGGTCGTCCCCACATTTGCCGTAATCGCCATATTTGGCAGGCGGTTTGGCGATATTAGTGTGGCTCTTCAAGTAATATACTTGGGCTTTAATTCCGGGGCAACACTCAACATTTTAAATCTCAATAGTTAGAAATTTTATTGGGAGTACACAGTCCCTTAGATTATAAAAGCCTAAACTACTGAACTGACATGGATATAAATAGGCGGATATGTAGTATTTTTTATCGACGGGTACTTAAGCAAAACTAAGATTTTGCGATTTGAAGGTAAATCTCGCTGGCAAAGCCGATGGGCGCATAGACTAGTCTTAATTTTGTCTTCGAGATTTCATCGAGCGCTTTGCAATTGTCTCAGCATTCACTTTGCCTAGTAAACATACATATCGCAATAACATTGCATATATTCAAGGACACTAAAAAAATACTTGTCATAATATTCATAGTGCCACCTTGTGTGTAACACGAAAAATAAACATCACTCGCTGCCTGCCACCGAGAAGTCAGCGAATGTCGACCCAAGGTGATTTGCCTTGCTAAACAAGTTGTCGGGCAACTTAAATTATAATTAAGCGTGTTTTGTTTTGTTTAGGTAATGAGATGTTGATATATCCTAGATATTATAGGTATACAATGTGTTGCAGGAAATGTATTGGAGTAGAATACCACCACCCCATCCCCTCCCGTGGAACAAAAGACGGGCAAAGGGCGTTCCTCGTTGAAAAATTTATTTATTTATTTTATTTAAGCTGGTTCCTGGTGCTAAAAAATATATACAGAGACTGCGATCGCCAACCCGCGAGCCAAGCGTGGCGATATTGGCCAAAACCCCTCAACAATGTTTGTTCTTGTGGCAATCTGTGGGGAAGAGATATATACAGTATATTTTGGCTGAGACAAATGGTGAATGAATGTTATGTGGAGAACTGGAGACTGACCGAAGTAGAATCTTGAAGCCAATATAGGAATAATAGAATACGATAGAAAAAAAATAAGATGGAGCATAACATTGATATGAGCAAACAACAGTTGCTCAAGACTGGCTTAAGTGGAACTTTCATGAAGCCCTATCCCACCTAGAGATAACAGGATACGAATTAATAGGATCAAGCTTAAGTAAAATGTAGCTCAACTCAGCATCACTGGGCAGGCACAACCTAAGCCACCTAAATCCCGTAGCGTAGCATGAAGGGAGGCCATGTCCTCAGCCCTTGTGGTCTCCGGCAGGCCGCTTCTACCCTTACTTAGCATAGTGGAAACATTATTGAAAGCCTATGGCTCAGCCCCAGCCCTACGGGTTACGAAAAAGAAGCATAATGAATCTTACCTCAGCATCCCTCGATTGTTCCTGCTATTCTTGAAACCCTATTTCTCACCTAGACGACAAAATAATACAAATAAGAAAAATAATCAAGCTCACCTCAGCATCACTGGGCAGGCACAACCTAGGCTGGAACTTGTGCTCGAGCTGTAGATACTCCTGAAGCGTGGCGTGAAGGGAGGCCATGTCCTCAGCCCTTGGGGCCTCCGGAGGGCCTGAGGGACCTGCCGCGGCCGCATCCGGGCCGCTGCTGCCCGAACGGAGCATGGTGGACGCTCGACGGGGGAATCGGCACCTGTTGATGGAGAGAATAGCGAATCAAACAAAGTTATTATACATCGTCTTAGCCAAATGGACAAAGACCTCAAATCAGGGATCGCCACAAGGAAGGACATAACTACAGGTGATCCCTTAGTCGTCAACTAAATACCCCATGGAAGGAGATGCGGTAGTGGTAATTATATGCTGCCACACCGCCACACAAAAATGGTTGAAATTAATATTAAGCGGTCAATCAAAATTAAACTACAACAAAGAAAGGACACATTTGCTAGTAATCCTTCTTAGCCCACTTTTTATTAACCTTGTCAATATGGAATTTTGGGCAAAAACAAAACACTGCATCATATCGTACTGCATACCTATAATTAAAGTGTAGAGACATCTACTCACCAACAATAAATGAGTGGTTTCGCCCGTACCGATCCGCCCGCTGGCTGTCTACACCGGCCGCTGCCCGGGCGTAGGCCTCAGTACCTGGACACAAGCGTCAGTCAGCGAGAGTCCCGAGAGACTGATCGCTGATTGGACGGGACGGGATACGGGATACCTCGCGGGATAGGAGCGCTGTGATTGGTCAGTGGGACTCCGAGGTTACTAGGTGCAATGTCTTGTTGAAAACAATTGCCTAGCCGCCTCGACGCTTGTCTTTTTACACCAGGTACTTTACAATGCGTTGTTGAGAACGCAATGTAGGGCCACGCTACGCACGTAGGAATCAATGAAGATTACTACGAAACGTAGGACACTTAAGCTTTAAACAAAGAGTTTAACAACGCCACGGGTTATCCCCGACCCTCTAGTATACACCGGGTTCTTTTTAGGGAACCCTTAATACTATATTTTTGTGTACCGGAGTGAGCGGTTCACAGTCTGGGTCGCTTGACAGGGATAGAAACACAATTTGATAGCAATATAGAGAATACCTGTAGAAAAATGATAATGAGTATTGATGATCGGATGAAATAGGATCTAAGATATGGGTAATGTGACGTCAACCAGTGTCTTTCTTCATTCAATAACAGGAACTTTGTATAAAAAAAAAAATTAAAACTTGTACTAAAAATACACTCGAGCAAATCGTTTGGATAAAAACGCGAACATATAGATATAACACATAGTTAGCATAATTAGAAGGTAATAATATTATTAAAAAATATATAATAACAATAACATCACGCCTCAATCAGCTGTTTTCATGACGTTCAAGAAAAGTGTTGACGATCTACTATCTAATCTTTACTTTCTGTCAGGTCACCTTTGTAATTGAGGATACAGAAAGTGTGATAACTATATTTTGGCGCGAAATTGATTAGAGCGGGCGCACCCAAATTTGAATTCAACTAAAAATAATAACTGGTACTGTCCTTGTTTTGGTTAAATACCAGGGTTAGAAATACCCCTAAAGATGGTAGAAAAAAATCATTTATGAAAATACAAGAGAAATAAAGGAGTAGTAGTAACTATTAATACAAGCAGATTGATACGCCGCGATCGTAGCCCAGAACTCCATATGACGAGACGTGGTGAAGATACTTGGGAAAACTGAAAAGGCGATCACGTGATTGTTCGTCAACCCTGTGCCGTAGAAGTTAGAGGCCAGTTTAGATTGTTAAAGAAACTACTGTTTACGTGTAGAACACCTAATTAACGCACAGCTACCGAGAGCAATTACTCGCAAACATAACATACTGAGCGGCGAGGGCCACTTTCACTGGAAAAACATAGCTCATTGTCTCGACGTGCGCGTGCGCTGTAAAAACTAGGCATTCGGAGTTCCCTAGGCTGAAGCTATTTGATGCTAAGCTACTATTTATTAAACTGGACGTTTCTGCCAAGTTGGTAAACAATTAAAGGAGAAGATTCAGATCACCATAATGTACTTTCCGTAAGCTACATGACAATACTTTACTACATAACTCTCAATATTTAATTCCGTTCATTGATAATATTAGCGGTAATTCATATTTGCCTTGACAGAAACTTCCTGTATTTAATCTATCTGACCGAATCATCATAACTCCTTCCTTATTTTATTACATTCAGTGTGTTGTCCACAAGAGATTAACTAGTACAAAATGAAATCAAAAACAAATAACGTGGTATAAGATATAAACTTTATGCATTTCCTTACAAGCTCCATGTCCCTTAGAAAAAAAAATATTCCACTATGTATTCAAAGTTTTAAAACAACGGAACTAAAAATGCATATCCAGTTTCACACTAGTTAAAAACTTCTTTCTTACGCGTATAAACAGCACGGTGAGAATTGCCTAAGAAATACGTTTAGCAAATGAATTTCAATTGCTTTACGCTTCGCTTCTGCCTCCATGCAGTTTCTGATATTCTGTGGGAAAATCACCGCAGTCACTCACACATACTTTTGCCCAACCATGCATTTGATTGGCTAAGCGCAAAAAAAAGAAGACACGAGAAAATGTGCTAAAAGTCAAACGGAAACCACAGAAACTAACCAACCAGTGACTACCGCACTTGGGAGTCCAAAGTTGGAAGCCGAAAACAAGAAGCAAAGTGTTGATTTTCTATGAGAAGCTCTGATGCTGTTCAGCTTAACCCTTTATAAAAATATTTCTAGAAACCCTATACAGTCATTTATAGGTCTTCCTAAAAAAATAATTAAAAAATTAATAAACAACTTAGGAAAGGAGAGAAAAAGATGGGTTTTACTTAGTATGTACTGTACAAGGAATGTTTAGGTAAAACGAACCGGCACTTCAGCTGTTTACTTTCATGCCTAAACATTATAAAGGGTGGTGTTTATCACGGTACAACAACCCACACGCGTAACCTGTGTGTGACTTTGCAATTTATTGTAATAAAAACAATCACTTTATTACTTCAATTGTTATTTCGTCTGTTTGCCATCGGTTATCGCGATTTGTCTCAGGTCATTGACAGTATGATTAGATCACGCAATTTTTTAATTATGTACAATATTATTCTGAAATTTATTAACCGATATAAAAATGAAATAAATTTACCCTTCACTACTTTTAAGTCTGATGCCTTGCCCAAGGACACCTCATTGGTCCACTATTGTTTATAATGGTCGGCAACAGGATTAAAAGCCTTATAGCTTTAAAAAAAAATGAACATTGCGATCTGATAGTTAAGCTTCATACAAAATATCAGAAATAATGTGGGCGGTGCTATAACGAGCATTAAAAACAATAATAACGATAAAACTATTTTCGCGCGAATCGCGCGTGAATCGGACGGGGCGGGCGTAGGCTCAAAGGTCGATAAACGCATGCCTTCCACTTGTTTACGTAAAAAGTTACACACTCTGTATAAATTAGCATTGATAAAGAATAATTAAAAAAAACTGTTCGCGATAAGGGCCCAACATAACGACTTTTCGCGGGTTAAACTGCTTATCAACAATTATTATTTGGATATTGTAAAGGACCCACTTTGGTATAAATTCATAATTTCAGCCAGTGCCCATAAATATTATAGGATACAAAGACAACTTCTTGCTTTCAAAATTAGAACTTATAACGGTTCATACAGCTCCCGCTTATCTGTTTAGCATCAGACCGACCCACATTACGTTTACAAACCATAAATAGGCATTTGAAAAATGTAAATTTAGAACGCCCCGCGTCGGACGCCATATTTGTTTTGAGCCTAACGGTTTTGCCTGTAAACAGTGGGAGGCTTTCGCGACCATATTGGCGAAGCTGAACAAGTTGTATTGGGAAAAAAATTGTCGTTTACGGATACTTCTTCATGAGGCATCTTTTCCAAAAGATAATCAAGAAAACCGGCTATCCCGGTTTTTACCTCAATAGAGATATGTTTAAGATCAGGCTTTGCGTCAGCATTAGCAATAACATTGCTTACTTAAAGCTTATTTACAAGTTTTGTATGCAATATTTTAATACTGGGAATAAACGGATGTTTTTATTTTAGTAAGTACCTTCTTACACATGATCATCAAAAATTTATGTCTTCTTCCTTTGTAAGACTAAAAATATGATACCTACACTATCAACATAATATAATATGATACTGAACACGTGTAAGTGTAGCTAAAGATAATAAAAAACGAGAAATACCTACCTACGCTGACTGCAAGTAGAGCGATGGATTAAAAAAATAAATCTTTCGCATTGACATAGCAAGGTTAGCCTGCTGCTTAGGATTATAACCCTCATAAGAGTTCTTGGCTATGATCAACATGTGAACCGAAAGACTGAGAGACTGAAATTACCAATGAGATGATGATGCGAAAAGTACTAAGCTACAATTCATAATGGAATGGATCCATAATATATTATAAATGAATTATAAATTTTGTTTCATTTTAATCTCTACTTTGTACAGTAGCGGACTAGGAGGCCGTAACAGATTTGTCTATGGTTTCGTGGTCAGCCCTAGACTGTATTACCAAAGAACAAGAGCTATTTTGCAATACAGAAAAATCGGAAGTGTTACGCTGACCGTATCCGCCACTGTACTACTTCGAAATATCGAAAAGCTTTTAACAAACTTTACTGAAGAATTGCTTGTGTCGAAATACCTAAAGCTTTATTTAGTAACAAAATGAATCAGAATAAGTTTCTAAAGTTAAAATTTACAAAAAAAAATTACCAAACTTGGGAATATTTGCGAAACCTTCAATAAAAATTAGGTTACTTATTTCAGTGAGTCAGTGGCAGGCAAAGAGCTTATCTGGCGTGGCGCGGCAACGATATCGAGCGGATAAAAATTCAAACTGCACTCTAAATTCTATGACACAGTCTTCAAAACAGGTTTTCGATTGCAAATTATTCTAAGCTACAGAAACACTCCTCAACCCTGTGCCATATATAAGGTTAGTCCTCATTTTAAATTGTTATTGGACGTTGCGTTTGGTTTACGTAGAGTCGCAGGCATAACGAAGCACCTTAACATTAACAAACATATCGCACTAGCATGATTATCCAACAATCTTAGATAACTCTATTTGCTTGAAACCACTTTTAGGCTTGATTTTCGTATTTGTGGTATTTGCGACATGCGTATTACTGTAGTATCTAAGCACTTTGTATAAGTGTTTCGTAATAGCACAGTATTACATTACAAATAGCTTTCTATTCCTAATTAAAGGTTGTGCTATGTATAAAATATTATCAGTTAAAAATTTAATAAGCAATATTTGATTTGAGATTTCAGTTATACTTTAACTCTCAGTTAACTGAAACCTTCACCTTGGCTTGGTTTGAAGGTGCAATATTTAAAATACTGGTGATGATTCATTCAATGTAAGGTCTTTTGTTTCTGTCTGGTTATTCATGTAAGGTCACAAAAAATACATATTATTTTTGTTACTTCGAGCCTTCGAATGTTTGTTTGGTTTTGGGTTATGCACCATTCACATGTAATTTGTTCATCATCTCAACTGAAAGACGTTCACTGCTGAACATAAGCCTTCCCCACAGATCGCCATAGTGACCGCATCCAGTGTACTCCCGCAACCTTCACAAGTCTGCCTACTCTGTGTCTTCCGTTATGCGGTTACCACGCAAGAACGTTTCGTTTGGCCCAAGCGACTATCTGTTGCTTGATTCTTTGGACTATGTCGGTTTGTATGTGATCTGTAATAATAATTATTTGATGAAGGCAAGATGGACAAGAAGCATTTTCTAAATTGGCTAATAATATAGGTTTTCTTAGACAAATAGTATCCAACGCCTGAAAGTACGAGCATCTAAACCTGTAAGAGTTATACGTCTTTACCAGAACATTCTACTGGCGGTCACCCAAGTATTTGCTTATTTATTTTTACGTAAACACCTCTCTGTAAAGTTGCACAACAGAAATAATAAGATGATTACATAAAGAAGACAAACATTTTGTCATCTTATATTAATTAACTGATTTATGTGATTTTCACACGACGAATGTTAACCCTTTTCATTATATTGAAAAAATATTTCAAAAATCTCAAGGAAAAGGCTCTAACTCGGCCATAGTTTCAAAATAGCCATTAAATTAAACAAGTTTATCTCATGTTGATGTGATTTTCACACAACGAATGTTAACCCTTTTCATTCTATTGAATAAATATTTCAAAACTCTCAATGAAAAGGCTCTAACTCGGCCATAGTTTCAAAATAGCCATTAAATTAAACAAGTTTATCTCATGTTGTTGACCGTTAATATTTCTCAAGTGGGAAGGGGTAAATTGGGTTTATTATGTTTATCTAAACGAAGAGTGTTATATTATTATGTGTATTTTAGTCTTAACGCACATCTGGAGCATACCTATACGGTTAACACTGTGATCTGGTCTATAAATTCTATGGCACACGGTTTAACTAATTATTTCTTTTCTATTTCAAACTTTTTTAGGCCTCCTTAAGAAATGACATGCGATAGCTCCTTATCGGTATCTTAACCGTGCATCGACAGATTTAAGAGTAATCTTTACTTATGATGTCAGACGTTACGTCACGCACATTGAAAATAAAAAAATAAATAACTAAGTTTTAGGACAAAAAGGGACAGAATTTAAAGCATGCATTTGTGTCCTTTCGCGCTGACCCCTTTTGAAAATGGTCCTTAGAGATAAGGTACCTAATCTATTAAAATATGCCAAACGAAAGAGCATAATCCTTTGCAGTGATGTAAATTGTAACATTCCGGGGTGTGCGTGTGTTTATATTTTCGACAGAAGTTTCACTTTCACTTACTTAGATTTTCGAAATACGCCGCTGCGGAGTGGCGATGCTAGTTTCTACGCTTACCACAATAGTACCTAACAATAATTTATTTGCATACTAGAGGCTGCCCCGCGGTTTCACTCGCGCAAATTTCTAAACACAAAAATCCCGTTTTTTACCGTTCCCGTGGGAATTTCGTGAAATCCTTTCTTAGTGCTCACCTACACTCCCTAGGGAACCCACGTGTAAAATTTCAGCCCGCTACGCCCAGTAGTTTCGGCTCTGCGTTGTCTGTCAGTCAGTCAGTCAGTCAGTCAGTCAGTCAGTAACGGAGGAGTTTTATATATATTGATTAACAAGTGAACATGTTAGATGTTAGACGAATGTTGTTTACTTGAAGTTCTAATGTGTAGATGATATGAAGTAAATGGTTTTTTTTATTGTGCTATTACAAAGTAATGAAAAATTTACTCTGATTTCCATGATTTAGTATTTTCACAACATTTCGTTTAGTATACAAAACAAGGAATTTACCATTATAAAAGATTTATTTATATATAGTCGTACATAGGGTAACATACAATACATAGGAAAGTTACCGTAGTAACTACGGTCGTAGTTTTTTTTGGTCCTTATTATTCTTTGAATTTTTTTTTTATTTACTGACAAACATATCAAAACATAATTACCAAAATCGGTACACAGTCATTTACGCAAGATGTCGTGACCAAGGGAAATTAGAAATGAATATAAAATTCGTACTACGCCATACAACTTGAAGTACGGTATAGTAGCTTCTTTGTAAATAGTACATAGCAACAGCTAGCCATATACTTCACGGGTACGTCGACCTTTTGCCCCAAATTGATAGCACGCGCTCTGAAATTACCCCTCCTCCCGTACTCAGTCAGTACTCCCTCGGGCGAATAACCTTTGGACTTTCACTTTATCACATACATAAATATTCTTGTGTACATTTTGTGATTTTGTTGTCCCGTTAATACCCTAAACCTTTCACAATAGAAAACACATTATTGTTTAACTTTTAATTCGTTAAATAAATGTATATTCTTTCTTTAAATGTTACTTTTATAAAATTATAGAGACGAGAAATGTTGAGATAATTATTGGTCTATTAAATATTTGATTGGAGGTGATAGTTGTCCTAGCATGACATAGCAGCAACTAGGTAGACAAAAAAAAACTATATTTATTTTCAGGCCATTAAATAGGATAGACAGACACTTTTTTGCAATGTATCAACTTAACAAGACTACAATTTCCTTTGTTAAATAATATATTGATTCCAATAAGGGGTGTGTTATCTGAATCATTTTTGAAAGGATTTCTAAATTATTGAACTAATCTTGTCGTTTTAAAATTAGAACAAAATTCGCAAAAAAATTATCACCAGCCAGATATGCGCATGTTCGAAAAACATGAAAATCACTCGAACATGGCGTGACCTAATTCAAACAGCAAAATACAGCACACGCTGCGCACGTACCTCTCGGCCTTGGATCCACAGTTCACATCCATACTGGTGCCTCTAAAAATTCGCAGGCTATATTGAGCTTTATTAACAAAAGATATATGCTTATATTGCCTGAATGTGTTTTTTAGTCGCTAGCTTAAATTTTGTAATGAATAAATTGTGTTAATTTTACACAAGCATTTACATCATCATTAAGATCTTAGCCACAAGACTTCCACTATTGGACACAGGCCTCCACCTCCACCTACAAATCGCCACAATGACCTCTGTCTTGTGCGACCCACATCCTTTACCTTTGCTCATTTAGAGAAAATAGAAACTTTATTGCAATCAATCAACATAACATAAATCCAATTTTCATAAATTAAATATGTAAATTGATTGCTATGAGTATCCTTATCGCTTAGAGCGAAAATAGCCATGCAGTCGGAAAAAACTGTAAAATTTTAACATTACAAAATCTGGCAATCAATCAAAACGAACAAGCTTAAAAAAGACAGTTATTTATAAACGGTCCAGTTTTCTAATAGCACGTTAAATAATTAGTTATTTCAACTGAAACGATGTCCCGCCAACAGTAACACGGTCATGGGCAAGGCCGACCGGATTGCGAAGCTCGCTTCACAGTTAAAGAAATCATCATTGATTGTCCATTTTAAATAGTTGGTTTTGAAAAAAGATTCTGTTCGTGACAGTAATTATCTTGTGTATAGTTTGCCATAGCCATGAGGTAGCGGCATAGAATACAACCATCCCATCTCCTCTCGTGGGTGTCGTAAAAGGCGACTAAAAGAACACCCGAAAGATGGGCAGCACAGCACAGCGTCCTTTTACTGACGACTCTGTATTGAAAGACTCTATACAACGAAATACAATAAAAGGGTAAAATGATGCACTAATTTCCAAGAGAAGGGTTAAAATTTATATAACCCACACGCGGATGCAGGGTTGTATAATTTTATAGTTCTTCTTGTTTTCATAAATAAGAATTAAAAATACTACTGGCTGGACTAAAAAAAAAATATTTTTTTGAATTGTTTTTTTAAACAACTAGTAACCGTCACCTTGTTTTCGTATCTCAAGGCGGTACAGTCACCGCTTCCCACATCCTTTCCTAATACCTCGGACTCAAGGTTCAAAATTGCATTTAACAAATAATAATTATATCATCAGAAGGTAGACTGGTTTTTGGAGCTTATCTAACCTTGAACTGTCGAGCACTGTCTTGTTACGAGGGGCATAAAGGCTATTTTCGTATGACACCGTCCGACGTCTTTATGTGGTTATTTTAGTCGGTGACTGCTCATCGAGTTTGCGAGTTAATACAATGACTGTAACATTAAACTATACGATAAGGCAAGACTAGTCTCCCTTTGATTTTATCTCTTTCCAGATTGCCTATTACACCGATGATATCTACTATGTACTAGAGACAATCGCGAAAAATACGAACTGAATGCAACTGAGAAGTGAAGGACGTGAGGGTTTTATTTCATTAGGTATCTTCTGATCATGGTTAATAATAAGTAATATATAGACAACTCTAAATAAAAGGTTTTACCTTATATGAGCATTTAGAAAAAAAAGCTAAGTAGGTATTTGTTTTGATATTGAACTTTTATGCCAGGTCTTTCACTGATTAAAGATAATGATCACTTCCTGTCTTAATTTGGTTCTAGAACAATTTTCATGGTGTCTTGCTTAACTACGCAGGTAGACTGTTCACACTTGTGTCAACATTGCTATTGTGGTAGGCTTTAGGTAGCAGCTGTTTTTTTAGTTTTATCATTGTACCTAAAGAAAACCAAAAAAATATTGTAAGTACCATTCTATTTTCACATTGCTGATTTTGTCAAATGAAATATTGAATTTAGGAGAAATACTTTAAATACCACTTGAGTTGTTTAAGTACTAGTATTAATAATGCATCATAACATCACAAATGAATATCACACTGCCATACCTCTGTATTTTTTGTTCAAAATTTTAACTGGTTGCCTTGAAGAAATCACTTTAAACGATAAGTTTGCCTATTATAGCCTTAATTTTAAACTAATTGCAGCAAAATAATAAATAATATAAAAATGTAATTTGAGTATTCTTTCAATAAAGTTTAATTAATAATAATAATAATAATAACACATCACACTCAGAGCCCCTAACTAGGAAGAACCTGTATCTAGGGTGCCCGAAACACACACAGAGACAAACATCACACCCAGACCGGAAATAAACATCGATATTCATCATATCAATATTCGCCCGCCCGGGAATCAAACCCGGGTGCACACGCTTACTCAGTCCACATCACTGCCAACTAAGCCACGGAGCAGTCATGTAATGTAATGGCAATTATGTATCTATTATTCTAATACGGAGCTAGTATAACTTTAAAAGAAAATTTCAATTTCATCATTTCAGCTGAAAAAATCTACTGCTGGAAAAAGGACACCCCTATAAAACACCACAACAACCGTGCTTGAGTGACCCTCATCCAGTGTATTCCTGCAGCCTTCACAGGATTGCCTATATGATGGATATATAGGTAAAGATGAGTTTCAAGAACCCTAGAAACACAATCTACCTATTTAGCTGAATGTCAAGTATTATTGCAATAACTGTAAAAATATTGCAATAATACTTATTCCAAACTTCAAGTTAAAAAACATTTATCATATCAATGACCCAAATAAATGCTTATCACATGAGATTTAGCACAGTTCAACAACAGAACATTAGAAAGAAACATTTCATTTTGACTGCTCCGTGGCTCAGTTGGCAGTGATGTGGACTGAGTAAGCGTGTGCACCTGGGTTCGATTCCCGGGCGGGGCGAATATTGATATGATGAATATCAATGTTTGTTTCCGGTCTGGGTGTGATGTTCATCTCTGTGTGTGTTTCGGGCACCCTAGATACAGGTTCTTCCTAGTTAGGGGCTCTGAGTGTGATGTGTTATTATTATTATTATTATATGAGAGTGAACATGTATAGTAGCCAGCACATCAACATACCCACTTTACTTGGTTCTTCACAAACCAGGTCTTACAAGCCTCATCTGCAACCTACCACAAGATAGGTACTAAAACATAATGATTTAAATACTATGTAGGTGGGTACTTAAGTCTTTTAAACTTTTAAATAGGTACTTTTAGTGAAAAAAAATATGTAAAACTGAAAACTACTGTCAATTGTTTTCTCAAGAAATACTCTAAACAATCCAAAAAAAATCTGACAAATTAAGTGTATGTTACAAGTGGCCAGTGCCTTCCTAAAAATAAAAAGTTATGATAATGACACTTAATACTAATAGAAAGCGCTATGTTTTCACATTTCATATTAAACTCAAAATTATTTATTGCTGAATTTAAAATAAAATTTGTTCAAAGGATGAAAAAAATGGTGCAATATTTTTGGCACCAACTAGTCAACTAGTAAAAACTTGTTGCTTTGTCGAGTATTGATAAATATGCCTAGGTAAAGTACTAAACTTGTATTTAGTTTAAAAGCGCTAATTATGTGATATTAATAGTAAAATTAAATTTTCCAGTACCTAGGTAGGTACTGATGAACTTCTAAGAACATTCCAGTAAGTACATTCAATCACCAATATAAAACTTTCTATTCCCAAGCAGGTTACCTAGCCACAATTTCTCCACACAAGGAGACTCAAGTATGCAAATAAGATATCGACAAATACGGAATTTCGACACTGAAGAAGACACTGGTTGACCCCAAAATTGGGAGGCCCTCAGCCTCAGACAGAACAAAGAAGGTTATCACTATGCAAACTTTAAACGGTGAATTTTGATAAATTACCAAGTTTAAAGCTGAAAATAAAACGCTAATATTAGAAAACAGACTCACCCGGATGCGCCCGTGGTAATATTTTTAGTAAAATTACCCAATAAATGAAGATTTTTTAATTACAGCACTGTACGGATAAAAAAGAGGAATCTCTTTTTGACAGATGACTGACTGGCTGGTTGGGTTGGATGATAAAATAAAGATGGCGTCGCGGTGGTAGGCTGATTACGTCATGCACGGCGGGAAAATCAAATTCTTATGTTGGCGTCGTTGCCCCTAAAAACTATGCAAAATAATGAAAAAATATCATATAATTTCAATTGTTTTGCTTACCTCATCCAAACGCTGTTTCTGTAGTAAATGCAGCTGCACCAAGAGCTTTTACAACAACATTGAAATATCTTGGAACTTAATGCGCTGTTGCCAAACCGCTATTGCGTCAGAAAGTTTAGTCGCAGGAACACTCAGTTTATAATAATTCATAATTGAATACAAACACTGTGATTATGCTTCATTGCTTTAGAAAGTTCCATTATAGGTACGTATTTAGCTAATAAATAGAATTATTGTATTTGACCCAAAATCCCTACGACGAACTGGCAACGTCGCGTTTACTTGCGTCCCAAACAAAGAGATTTGAACTCAAGAAATTTTTCAACTCTTCTCTACGACTTATGTTTAAAAAAAAAAAAAAACTAACACTGATAAAAAAATATTCTTTACACTATCTACCTACTGCTACTAAATTCACAAAATAATTATTTGAAAAATGTATCAATGTATCAATGTCGTTTGGCCTTTTTAACAAATTTGTAAACAAAACAAAACTTCATAGACAAAGTAGAACGCCAAAACTTATACAAGAAAGAAAATGTTGCTAGCATAAGCATTCGAAATTTCTTCTAAAATTTGTAAGTGTAGTTTTTTTAAGGCCTGTGCGCTTAGCGATTTTATTCGATATTCTGTAACACATTGAATACTAAACGTGTTTCCGCACTCGAGAAAAAAAACACGTAAAAACTGAATAAAAATCACACGTAAATAATCGCGGTGCGGACTGGGCCTTAGTTGTTAATCTGTGATTTGGTTAGCTAGACTTATTAAAACGCTTTTAATGCGTTGGTGCAATTGTAAGTGTCTGTTACTCTTTGTAGTTAAAGAAGTGCAAAACAAAATAATATGTAAAAAGTATTAGAAGTTGGTTGCTTAATTATTTATAATTCTTGATTTATGGCCATCCTGCTGTGTTAGACGCACAGCAACTTTGCCAATGTGTTGGTTGCTTTTAGGTTGGTTGTTAGCTTTTGGGTATGCCTATTAATTATAGTATAACTAGTCGACCCGGCGAACTTCGTACCGCCTAATCTATAACTATATTGTGCATGTATTATACTTATAAACCTTCCTCTTGAATCACTCTATCTATAAAAAAACCGCATCAAAATCCGTTGCATAGTTTTAAAGATTTAAGCATACATAGGGACAGACGCGTGAAGCGACTTTATTTTATACTTTTACTAGTCGACCCGGCGAACTTCGTACCGCCTAAAGTATTAGTATTTTGCGCATGTATTATACTTATAATCCATCCCCTTAAATCACTTTATCTATTAAAAAAAACCTCATCAAAATCCGTTGCATAGTTTTAAAGATTTAAGCATACATAGGGACAGACGCGGGAAGCGACTTCATTTTATACTATGTATTGATAGTATAATATTCAAAATAATAATTTAGAAGTTGAAATTAAGAAGTACCTAAGCATTTTTATAATTCGTTGAGGAATTTAAAAAACAAATGCCCATTCTTATGCCTATTTTTGAAATATTGTATAGAACAAAAAAAAAGTAAGAGTTAAAGTTTTGTTATGCGTAAGTAAGTCCGAAGCTTCTATTGAAACTTATTAGTTATTGCCAAACGGCTAAACGTGGGTCCGGCTCTTGAGCTGGTACCTCTGCCTAACCCTTCGGGGAATAAAAGGCGTGAGATTATGTGTGTGTGTGTGTGTAGTTATTGCAATCAACTAAGTACTTATTTCATTGCAGTATTGTCAGAACATATTCTTATTATTACGCATTATTAAGAGGTTTTCAATTGGACATCTCAGAAAAAATAAATAAATAAATAAATTACCTGTCTATTACGATAGACAACGCCATCTACGGGCGTATTACGAAATTATTTTTTTTAAAACCACTCATTATATAAGTTAAAAAAAATGCAAATAAATGTTATTAAAATAATTTATTTTATAACCAACATTGTCAATAGGTCACAAACGTAGTTTTAACGTAACTTTTTATACTTTTCATTACCTACTTTAACAAATATAACTACCAAAATCGCGTGTATCTATACTTTTGTAGCAACACAGAACGCAAAAATAATGCGCGAAAATTCAAAGCGTAATAAGAACGTACAGTGTACCTAGTAAGGCTACAAATGCACAGGCGGATTTATTTCCGCGCGGTTTAAAATGTTGTTGTTTCATTTTCAACCTTATTCATATGCAACGAACGCACAAGCGAATTTTTATCCGCGCGGAAATAAAACCGCAACAGCGGATTTTTGACCGCGCGGTTTTTTATCCGCTGGTGCGGACACTTCCATAGTAGCTTCCATAGGATTCAATATGTTACATAAAATCCGCGCGGAAAAAAACCGCCTGTGCGTTCGAAGCCTAAGAAGGGTCCACGAGAGAGCATCTTCCTTGTTCTGTCGGTCCATAGTCATAGAAAAATTTTACTCTCTTCCACAGTGCACCCAACCACAGTATAAGTATAAATAGTTGACCCAACCCAGGAGGCGAAAATTTGTTCAGTTCGTCGCCAGTTGTGTTTCGCTGCAGATGTCTAGGCCATACATATATTTTTTACACAGGGATTAAATCGAAGAGAGTCTGGTCTATTCCGTATTGTTCTCAAACTATCGGTAGCTTAGCTAGCACCAAGAATCTAATTTACAAGCCTAACTTATTATCTTAGTAATTAGAAGAACCGTTCGCATTCGTATAATTAACTTACAAATAAAAAAAAACATTAAAAAACATTTAAATCAGTATTTAATAATGTAAATGTAACATATGATTATATCTATAAATAGAAGCAGTAACATGCTTACATGAGTTATTTTACGGTGACATAAATAGATATCTAAAGATCATACAAAAGCCAACCATTCTAGAGCCAAGGGATCGATTTATGCGCCAACAGTTGTATTTTAATATTTTAATCTTTGTGTCGTGTAATCGGGTCTGCATGTGGTGTGGTGTACACACACCACACCACTGTATGTGGGGTGCCCGAAACACAGATAAATCGATTTATGTGTTTCGGAGATAAATCGATTTATCTGAGTTTCGGGCACCCTACATACAGTTTAACAAGTTAGGGGCTCTGACTTAGAGATGACTTATTAATTAATTAAACGATTTCATCAAACCTCATAAAAATACAAAAAATATACAAATTAAATCTTAAGTCCAAAAAAACAAAGTCAATGGGGAATTTTATAAAATCTTGTAAACACAAAGTTATAGGTTTTTTATAGGTAATGCATTTTTGAGTACTTATAAACTGTATTTTGTTTTATGTTCCGGTACAGCATATACTTAATGTAATAACGATAAGGACCAAGGTCCATATTAGTCTAATATAAAATACGAGCTGTCCCGGCTTACTTCGTTACGCCATATTAATAACATACTACTAAAGTCTTGGCTCTATGGACTATGTTCTTTTGACTGCCCAGAAGGGCGCGTAAAAAACAAACAACAACAACAAACCACCTGTCAAAATATGTAAACAACGGAAAAAATATTGCACCTTGGGTTATATTATTTGAGTTTAGGTAAGGATCCCTAATTTTTTTGAAAATCTAATATAGCCTATGATACTCGGGGTTAATGTAGCTTCCTACCAGTGAAAGAATTTTTCAAATCGGTTCAGTATTTCCGGAGCCTATTCGTTACAAACAAACAAACAAATCTTTCCTCTTTATTATATTGGTATAGATAAATAAATATTACTTTCCAGTTTTATCTTGCAAAGTCGAATCCTTGTTCTCTTTAGGGCTTTTTTTAAAGAAACTATGTAAAGACATTTGCTTGAAACTGTTCTGTGATTTTTCGTGCTTAATTTTCTTTCTTTTACTCGGTGTTGCATCGTTTTCTGGCGTTGTAAACTCCTTGACCGAAGCTTCAGGTGAGAAATTGAGAACAGTCTGCTTCAACTGCTTTTTGTCTTCTGAAAGTTTTCGTTTACGATCCTTTTTGTTTATTTTAATTTTCACCTTCTCTTCCCGCCAATTTATTTCCACGCTCAAATCTGTGCCATTTGCCATTGACATGTTTTTCTTTTTCTTCTTCTTCATTTTAAGTTTCCTCTTTTGTGCCTTTGTTAGTACGTCGCTCTTGTAGTAGATGAGCTTTATTTTCGGCGATTGTTTTTTGTTCTTTTTGTGTTTATTGTTTTTGTTCTTTGACCTCACAGGGCTTTTCTTCTTGGCTACTTCCATCGCAAAGTCTATAGCCGTGCGTAGTTTCTTTTCAGTTTTCTCCGACTTCTCATGCTTATGAGCGAAGTTACACTTTGTATGTCCCTCTTCGTTAATACACTGCTCTCTTTCTACCTCATTGAGGTACTGATTTTTAAAACTTTCTATATCTAGAACATTTACACTATCTTCCAAGACCTCTTTGTCTGAACCACTGAATTTGACACATAACTTTTTTTCGGGGCTTTTCAAGACTAAATCCTTTATGACGTCAGTTGTTTGTATCGATTCTATTTTAACTAGATCGATCTTTATAGCTTCATCGTTTGCAGATATTTCGAAGCTAGAGTCCTTCTCTATGTCAACTGTTGTTGATTTGTTTTGCAATTTCTTTTCGGATACATTAGGCTTTAACAAATCAGCATCAATATTGCATTTGTCTGCCACAACGACTGATGTCAATTTCTCAACTTGTTCTTTTAAAACTTCAACTTCTTTTCCATTTTCTTCCTTGTTCTTATCAATTATATCACTATTACTTTTAAATCTATCATCATTATCAATAACACCATCCCCTGCCAATTTAGTATCAATTTTGTCTCTTTCAGTAGCATTTCCATCGATATTATCATTGTTAACTTCTTGTTCCTCATTTGTCTTCTGATTGGCTGACGATTCTCTTGCTCTTTCTTTTGCTTTCTTAATTTCCGAATTATATTTGCGCATATTCTTTCTTTGTGTTAATTTACGCCTTTTAAGTGTCTTTCGCTTACTTTTTGATATTGGCACTGCAGCCGTTGAATCGCCTACCTGTTTTCTTGGCTTCTGTAAAAAAAAACTTTAAACGTTTTCATGGGACAGTTAATTGGTTAAATGAGTTTTTTTTTAATCTCTATTAAACAAGGAGTAGGGAAAAATTACCTTCTTTTACCAATGACTAATACGATTTACTATCTGATCAGACAAACTTTATTTCGCCTTACGATATATTTTATACACAAATCTAAGCCTATGTGCTATTTTGATGTTTAAGCTTTGTAGGCAAGTTTTTGAGTGATTTACCTGTGTTATATCGTCGCATGTCCCCTTCTTCGGCGACACCCACTCTCTGACCGAATCACGAGTCTTGCTTTCCTTTGAATCACTGCTGTTAAATATCTCATCCAGAATACCACTGTAGAAGTTAAAAAAATATGTATTATTATAATGTATTTCCATTGCAGTCGTCACGAAATAACAGGCCCGTTGTGAAAGAGCCTAAAATGTAACCTGTCTTGACCTGTAAAATGAAACTGAATGAATAAAAAAAAAAATTGTTAATCGTTTTGACACCCTAGGCGATTAATATTTATTTTTTTAATTCTCATTCAGTTACATTTTAGGCTCTTTCTCAACGGGCCTCTTATTTTGTGACGACTGTCACACGTGGCGGACACGGTCGGCGTAAAACTTCCGGTTTTTTGTAGTGCAAAATAGCTCTTGTTCTTTGGTAATACAGTCTATGGCTGACGAAACCATAGACAAATCTGTTACGGCCTCCTAGTCCGCCACTGTACCTATGATCTTATATCTTATCCGTCATCATTTACTATTGGACACAGGCCTTCCCTACATATTGTCATAAGGACAAACAAAATAGAGTGAATTTTCCGTAATCGCCACACTTGGCAGGCAGGACAGCAATCAAAGTATGACTACATAGTATAAAACAAAGTCGCTTTCTGTCCCTATATCCCTATGTATATTTAAATCTTTAAAACTATGTAACGGATTTTGATACGGTTTTTTTAAACAGATAGAGTGATTCAAGAGGAAGGTTTATAAGTGAAAAACATGCACAACATAGTAATAGGTTAGGCGGTATGAAGTTCGCCGGGTTGACTAGTTGCTTATAATTAAAATTTTCCTAAATCCTTCCTTAGTGCATTCCCGCTAAGATAAATTTCTAATTAGATAAAATGGTAACAAACAATACTTACTTAACAATCCTCTTTTTAACGCTCAGTGGCTGAGGCTTCGTCAGTTTCAATCTCAATCCGTCAATCACTTTCTTTGCGTCAAACACCACATCCATACCCGATATCTTTTCATACAGCTCGTTTTCTAGCAACTTCATAGGTGATTGCTTCACGTCTTGAGTTTGTATTGTCTTTTGGATGGGATTTTGTATGGGACGCAAAGGTTTTGGATGGCGCGGTGATTTCAGGTTGAGCTCCTCACGGCTTCGTGTTGTTGTGTTTGTTTCTGTGAAAATTAAAAGATAATTTAAAAAAAACTGTTAAGAATCTAAACATAAATTTTTTACAAAAAAGGAACCCGCCTTCAATAAACTGACACATAACATCAACTGCGAACTTCCTCTTTTTCGAAGTCGGTTAAAATAGGTACTAAAACCTTCTCCTGAATGTAACAAATACTTATCTGAAAACCGCATTAAAATCGGTTCAGCCAAACTCGAGATAATCGCGGAAAGACATACATACAAACATACATACAGGTCAAACTGATAACACCTCCTTTTTTGAAGTTAGTTAAAAACAAAGTCGCTTCCCGCGTCTGTCCCTATGTATGCTTACATCTTAAAACTATGCAACGGATTATGATGTGTTTAATTAAAAGGATCTTTCTCGAAGGCTTTGAGTTGTGTGTGATGCGTTATTATGTTATTATTATTGTGGGGATGAAGTAGTAGGGGCTCCCACAGTAGCCCGGAGGATGATCCAACCACGTGTCCAGTCCCGGAGAGTAAATCAAACACCAAATTTCAGGAACAAGTAAAACGCTGTATTGTTCAGTCCACAATAATAGTTAGGCACTACGCTTATGTATATAGGTACAAACAGCTGGTATTAAATTATTATAATTCGATAACTCGATGTGTCACGTACGACGCGTAGCGGTGCACTAAACTAGTTTTTATAAACATGTCGATCTACGTAAGTATGTATAGCGCGGCCGCACAGCGGCGTATTCTAAACAATGCGGTTAGACAGTTTAAACATCTACTTACATACTTAATATTAATAAGACGATCGCCACATTATCTACGAGCTTTCCCGGCTTACTTCGTTACGCCATAGAATATAAGATATTACAAAAGACTTGGCTTTATAGACTATGTTCTTTTGACTGCCCAGAATGGCCGAATTAAAAACAAACAACAACAACAAACCACCTGTCAAAATATGTAAACAACGGAAAAAATATTGCACCTTGGGTTACATTATTTGAGTTTAGGTAAGGAAACCTAATTTTTTTGAAAATCTAATATAGCCTATGACACTCGGGGTTAATGTAGCTTCCTACCAGTGAAAGATTTTTTCAAATCGGTTCAGTATTTCCAGAGCCTATTCGTTACAAACAAACAAATCTTTCCTCTTTATAATATTGGTATTAGATTTACCTTCTGTGGTATCAGTAGGTTTGTTCGAGGCACTGGCATCGTTTCTTCCTCTGATGCCAATAGGGTTAAACAGACGACCTTTCGTTCTCCTTACTGACAACCTCACTGGCATAACAGGACCTGAGAATTATCATAATTTCAACTTATAAACAACTTGTCAGAAAAATCCTATACACCATCACTACATAGTATAAAACAAAGTCGCTTTCTCTAGAAAGTAAACATAGAAAGCACTGTATATAGATGTTTTTGACTTTATTAGGTAAATAATATTTCAAATCGGTTCAGTACTTCCTGAGGCTATTCGATGCAAACAAACAAACAATCAAATCTTTCCTCTTTATTATTGGTATAGATAATAATCCATTCAATATAGAAGATAAGGTTTTGACCTTTTATAGGTATACTAGAGGCTGCCCCGGGGTTTCATTCGCGCAGATTTCTCATAAACACAATAATCTTGTTTTTCCCGTTCCTATGTGAATTTCGGGAAATTATTCCTTAAGTGTTAATTTAATAAATAAATAAGTGCTCCCCTACACTTTGCAAGGAACCCACGTGCAAAATGTCAGCCGGCTAAGCCCAGTAGTTTCTGCTCTGCGTTGTCTGTCAGTCAGTCAGTCAGTAACGGAAGAGTTTTATATATATTGATTGATAAAATAAACACAAATCACATCAAAAACATGTATGCCTGGAAGAAATCGCTTTAATTTTATTTTCATTGTATTGTTGTTGGCAATAAAGCGATTTTTCATTTCATTTCAAAAAAGGTTTTTTTAATGTAGGACGCAAGGTATTCTCATATATAAGTCTAGTAAAGCACGAAGTCTCTAACAATCCAATTACAAGTCGATTGAATTTAGTTAAGAAACTTGACCCCCAGGGGGGGAAGTTCCTTTACTAAAAACGATCGACTCGCAATTGTCTTGTTAGCGACTTCGTTAACCATTGCCGCTTTAACAAAGGCAATTGCTGTTGCACGCCCAAAGAAAACAGCAATGGTTAACGAAGTCGCTAACAAGACAATTACGAGTCGATCGTTTTTAGTTAAGAAACTTGACCCCCAGCCTGTTTTTTTGTAATTACAAATGTGATAAACTGATAACATACCATGCTGGGGAGGCGCTGCTGGCGCCTGAGCTTGCTCCTGTTGCATCACTGTGAAACAAAATAACTGGTAAAATATGATAAAATATGCATATATATACATATTTACCACTTTTTACCACTTCTTTTTATTCTAAAAACATGGCTTTGATCCCTATTTCTACCCAGATTGCGTTATTGATAAAAAAAATTAAAAATATTTGTAGTAGGTATGTAAAAAAGGAACTAGCTTTCAATAAACTGACTGATGTATGTAAGTACTTACATCAACTGAGCACCTCCTTTTTTTTAATTGGTTAAAATAGGTACTAAAACCTTCTCATGAACAAAACAAATACCTATCTGAAAACCGCATCAAGATCGGTTCAGCCAAACGCGAGATAATCGCGGACAAACATACATACATACAGGATACAGGTCAAACTGATAACCTCCTTTTTTGAAGTCGGTTAATAAATGATTCAATCCACTAACTCTGTTCAAGACTCTCCTTCAGTTTCTCCCACTCCCCGCCGGCGGCGGCGGGGCGGCAGGCGGCGCACACGTGGCGCCCCGCCCCCTCGCCCGGCCCCGCCCCCTCGCCCGGCCCCGCCCCCGCGCAGCCGCGGTGTGCGCCCGCGCCGCCGCAGAGCAGGCACGGGATTATGTCCCATGGACTGTGGGGAAAGAATATAAAGCTATAAATGAAATAATTTGACTTATAATAAATAATTATAAAATAATAGACTTTTCAAGTACTTGATACGAACGAACTCGTTTAGAGTAACACTTCCAGTTTTTGTATATTGCAAAAAAGCTCTTGTTCTCTGGTATTACAGTCTAGTGCGCACGAGACCAAAGACAAATGAGTTACGCTGAACGAGTCCGTGACTGTACCTATTTTCAAGATTATTTAGATATGCTTCTGAGAAGCCTGCGGGACAAATGCAAATATGAAGCGGAAGCACAAACGCGCGGACGCTGCTCTTGTTTCTTGGCTGACTATATGTCAGTCAACCTAAGAAACTACTTGACTGTCACTGACTGTAGTCAGTGTTTGGAATTAACTCGCTCGAGTTATACTCCGAGAAGTTGTCCTTATACTCCGTCGAGTGTAAACTCACTCCATTGAAGTCGTACCTCGAATGTGCATATCAGTTTGGAGCGGAGAACGAATTAAAGCTAAATTTTTTCCAGTTTGCAGTACAATTTCAAACTCCGATTGGACTGTTAAATGTCATTTTTGGCTCAGTTTTTTTAGTATCAGCTTAAAAGTTTTTTCGTTGGTTTAATTTTTTGATAAGTTTTTTTTTTCTACTCACCCCTTTTTTTTTTTTTTTTTTAGGCGGGGAAACTCCTAACGAGTACCCTGCGACCCCGGGGGGAGTCGCAGGGTTATGTGGGGTTCGCACCCACTAAAACCCCGCCAGTGTCCATCTCGGCTGTTGGCAAAGGGGTCACGGGTGATCTTTCGATCGTTATGTTCAACTCCGCGACCCCCTCCAGCATTGGCTGTTTAGCCTCTTCACGGGGGGACAAGTGGTGGTAGTCCCCCCTGAGCGCGGATGGCTCTTCCTACGCTCGACGACGGAATCAGGATACCGCGTTCCGCCGTCCTTCTCGGGGCCGTTATATGACTACACGAGGCCCCGCCTCGTGCACCCAACGACCCCGGGGTCCCCTCTTAGTCGCCTCTTACGACAGGCAGGGGATACCTCAGTCCTATTCTTCGGCCCGGTACTGCAGGGCGTCTCTACTCACCCCTCGTCGTCGTCCCTCGCGCGGCCGGCCGGGCAGCGGCAGCGCGGCGCCCCGCAACGCAGATTCCGAGAATACATCTCGCTATACGCGTCCTGCTCCAGCTCCCACATCGCGTCTCTGGAGAGAAAGAGATAGGTATACTAACACTTCGAGACCTATGTTACATCCTTCCCAGCTTTTAATCTATACCAATATTATAACAGCTACACTGTCCCCGAGTGACATAGGCTATGTTAGATTTTTAAAATAATTAGGGATCCTTACTCAAACTCGAATAATGTAGCCCAAGGTGCATTCTTTTCCGTTGTTTACATATTTTGACAGTTGGTGGTTTGTTATTTTTAATATGCCCATTCTGGACAGTCAAAAGAACATAGTCTATAGAGCCAAATGTTTAGTAGTATCTTAAATTCTGTGGCGTAACGAAGTTCGCCGTGTTAGCTAGTCAATATATATAAAACTCTTCCGTTACTGACTGACTGACTGACAGACAACGCAGAGCCGAAACTACTGGGCTTAGCAGGCTGAAATTTTGCATGTGGGTTCCTTAGGAAGTGTAGGTGAGCACTAAGAAGGAATTTTCCAAAATTCCCACGGGAACAGGAATTTTGTGTTTATGAGAAATCTGCGCGGGAAAAACCGCGGGGCAGCCTCTAGTACCCAATATAATACTGAATAATAATGCTGAAGTATAATAATACTGAAGTACAGACAAACGGCTCACTCCCTGGAGCCATCATTCAAGTAATCAAATATTCCAGCTGCGTACACTGCTGGCCTTTGCTACTGTAGACTGCTACCGTGGGAACCCTGAATCACCTTGCCATATGCAATGTAGGAATTTAAATCAATACATAACAAAGTCGCTTCCCGCGTCTGTCCCTATGTATGCTTAATCTTTAAAACTGCAACGGATTTTGATGCTTTTTTTTTTTAAACATGTGATACAAGAAGGTTTGTATGTCTAATACATGCACAACATAGTAAAAGGGAAGGCGGTACGAAGTTCGTCGGGTCGACTAGTTATATTATATTATACTACACTATTCTTTTCATTAAATGTATTTCAGATATTGTAAATTGTGTTTTAGAGACATCTTTTGTAGGATATATCATATAAATTTTTGTTATTCTGTGTTTCAGTTTTGACTAATATTATTAGCATTAATATTTATAAAAAAAAAAAAAACAAATTTTTAGACTAGTATAGTTAGTGCTAGAATGAACCTCACCTATCAGGCACATAGTATCCTTGATTGACCAGAGCTTTGTAAAACTGCTGCTTGTCGTTGCACAGAGGACATTTTAGATAATGCATGCCCGCACTTAGTGCCATGCGCTGAAACAATATAAAAACAAAGAAAAATATTGAGTGGTGGAGGCATAGAATAAAACCACTTCATCATCACAATGGGTGTCGTAAGAGGCGACTGAACACATTCTGTGATACCACCGCAATATCAACAACACATCATCCTTAGATTACAACTATACCCCAAGTTATGCAACATCCTAAGTTTTCCATACAACATAACATCCCAATTGTATTACATTCAAAGTTTACAACACAACATCCCAAGTTCACCAAGTTGTATTACATTCAAAGTTCACTATACTGTACAACATTCCAAGTTCACTAGACTATACAACATCCCAAGTTCACTACTATACTATACAACATCCCAAGTTTACTATACTATACAACATCCCAAGTTCACTATACTATACAACATCCCAAGTTCACTACTATACTATACAACATCCCAAGTTTACTATACTATACAACATCCCAAGTTCACTATACTATACAACATCCCAAGTTCACTACTATACTATACAACATCCCAAGTTCACTATACTATACAACATCCCAAGTTCACTATACTATACGACATCCCAAGTTCACTACTATACTATACAACATCCCAAGTTTACTATACTATACAACATCCCAAGTTCACTATACTATACAACATCCCAAGTTCACTACTATACTATACAACATCCCAAGTTCACTATACTATACAACATCCCAAGTTCACTATACTATACGACATCCCAAGTTTACCTGCAAGCAGGCGCGGTGGAACCACTTGTCACGCGCGCAGCAGGGAGGCCAGAAGGTGCCGCTGCCGGGCCAGCGCGGGACCGGCTCGCGGCACAGCGCGCAACACGCCTCTGAGTCTACTTCTTCTTCTTCTTCTGTATGAAGCTCTGCAATTTATTTAAAGTTAATCAATGCACTAGCCGTGTAGTGGCGGTACAGAATATCTGACTCCGTACAGTGTTTGACTGTCCTGTGTATAAATCTATGTCTATGTCCTTCTGTGAACAGTTGCTTTTACATTTGATAGCCTGAAGCCTCATTGAGGGTGGCGCTGAACTGCCTCGCCTCATGCAGCATAGGATAGTATGTTTTTAATAAATCTAAGGTAACAAGGTCAATAGTTTACTAAACTTTCAATAAATAATACCTTGTATTGTACCCAATAGTCAATTAATAATGGCGATCTGAGTCCAGCAGTGGATGTATTTGTCGCTTCGTACACACTATGGAATATTGTGGTGAATTGACAAAAGTTGTGAATTTGATTGTTTTTATTTCACTTACCATCATTGGCGTTATCCACAACAATATCTGACATATCGACATTAGAAGCCAATGAAACATTTCCAACATCATTATCGTTTCTCAAGTCACTACTCCCCTTTGTATTGTTCAGCACATTTTCACCAACTGCCTTCAACTGATTTTCAACCGTATCACTAAGTACAGTAGTACTCTTTTGCGCTGCTAATAATCTAAGTTTCTTTCTATGCTGCGCCAAACGAGCTCGGGCCTTGTCCATGATAGTGCTCTCGATCTTCTGCTTGGGCGCGTGTTTCTCACAGAACGATCTGTAATACAAAGTAATTTATGTAATACTAATGGGAGCCCCGCGGCTTCGTAAGCGCATTTTCTCTTGTAACATCAAATTTCCAATTCTCCCCTAGGAATTTATGGATAAATAGTAGCCTATCTCCTTTCCCAGGCTCTAGACTATACATATACCAAATTTAATTCAAATTGGTTCATTAGTTTTAAAATTTATATAAGATTACGAGGCTGGCAGGGCGTTTGGGACTGCAACACAGTTTTAACTAAAGCAGTCCTTAACGATATGCGTTATAATGTACAACTTATTATGTGAACAATAAATAATTTTCATTTTTTCATTTTTCAGTTTTCTCAGGAAAGCGAGACAGACATACAGACGGACAGACAGACAGAGTTACTTTCGTTTTTATAATATTATTATATAGATAAGTATAGTTACCTGCCATTGACAGTGCAATTTTCATTTTAACATATCTATGTTTGCATTCATTGCATATCCTAAATGAACATGCTACTAAAATCCTACATCCATGTCAAAGATCAAAAATGTGATCATTTAGCTCTGTAGATAATCTTGCATATTACTGTAAACTGTAATGTAGTGCTTGCTAAGATAAAAGACTGATTATAGCCTAACATATCAATCTATCTAAGTATTTCAACAAAGGATGTTATGCTGCCGCCTGTCCCTCGGGTGATCCCTTAGTCGCCTTTTACGACACCCGTGGCAGGAGATGTGATTGTGGTATTCTATGCAGCCACCAGTCGGCACCAAGTGGTTTGCAATTGTACTCACTTATAATTCCCAAAGAACATAGAGACAGCCCTCTTCTCGTGCCCGCACGGCAGGTGGAACTGCTTCCGGCACTGCGACACCGCGCAGCCGAGCGTCGCGCCTCCCTTGCCGCAGTATGAACATCTCTGAATAGTTACAACACACATCAATCATCAATACATAGTATAAAATAAAGTCGCTTCCCTCGTCTGTCCCTATGTATGCTAGAATCTTTAAAACTATGCAACCGATTTTGATGTGTTTTTTTAAATAGATAGAGTGATTCTAGAGGAAGGTTTATAAGTATAATACATGCACAATATGATAATAGGTAAGGCGGTACGAAGTTCGCCGGGTCGACTAGTTATTATTAAACTATAGTCAATATCATAGGATGGAGCCATTCTTTGAGTTGACAGGCAGAAGAGTGCAGTGCATGGGATACAAGATTAATTATACTTTTCCACTGTTGGAAAAAGGCTTGTATCCTGAATTCCTGATCCACATTTTTGTGTCTTGAGAGACTACCAAGCCTTGTTGTGTGCTCTTAGTTTGTCACTTCACTGTTTCCTGGGCCCACTGTATCATCTGTATATTTAATAGGGTGCATTCTCATTGAGAGAGGCTACAACCATACATTTAATTTAAAAACATCTAAGTGATTAGGATTATTATATCATTGGTTTCAAACAAAAATCTCTCAACTAAAAGCACTTTACTCACATGTTTCTTACTCCGCTCCACTTCTGCCACAATGTCCGTGTACAAGAATCCCAGTAGACCGTCATTGTCGTCTCCCTTCTGCACCAGGCAGCAGGATAAAAGCTATTAACAGAAAAGTTACAAACTGTAATGAGTTTGTTCAGCTGACCACCTAGACCAAGGTGAGCTGTTGGGAGCCAGGCCTCATCTTGCAGTCTATGAGTTTGGATGGCTCGATAAACATGGGGATATGTACAATGGTTCAAAACATGTGAGCTCATCTTATACATACTATAAAATAAGTTCGCTGCTGTCTGTCCCTATATATTCTTTAATCTTTAAAAGTACCCAACGGATTTTGATGTTTTTTTAATTAGATAGTCATTCAAGAGGAAAGTTTATAAGTATAAATGTACCAAATACCAAACAGTTTAGGTGGTACGAAGTTTGCTGGGTCGACTAATAAAATCAGTCAATTCAGAGAGGTACAGTGGCGGACACGATCGGCGTAACACTTCCGGTTTTTCTGTATTGCAAAATAGCTCTTGTTCTTTAGTAATACAGTCTAGGGCTGACGAAACCATAGACAAATATGTTACGGCCTCCTAGTCCGTGACTGTACCTAAATAATGTGCAATCTATGACTATAAGTTTTTATGATTTAAAATTATGTATTAAAGAAAGTATAGATAAGTCATAGAATGCCATGTTTTGAAATCACCGCCCTAGAGTCTTTGCAAATAAGTAAAACCATATGTATCTTAAAAACTTGCAAACTTAAAATGTACCTATCTTTGAATAATTCTCCACTCCAAAACATTGTTAAACACACACAGTAGAGTTCCAACTTCAGCACAGTGAAGCTTATTGCTCTGCTCAAGTATGTATGAGATGTATGAGACATGTATGTATAAGGCAGCTGTAGCCAGGATAATATGTACCTGAACGAGAACGACTTGTCCAAGATTAACCTCGGGCAAGTAGGATCTAAACAATGACTGTGAATGTCAGCCTTTATTGTAAAGAGAAATAAAGTAGCCGTTTGAAGATGAACGATGCAGCAACATAATAACATCCTTAGGTTCTACTCAAACAACCTTAATGATACTTACAACACAGAAATAGTGACAATAAAGATCTCCTATGGAATATAGTTTGCCGTAAATCACTTCATCATTATCATTTCTGTGGCAAAAAGCGCAGCTTCCATCCCCGCAGATTTCTCCCTCAACAACTTTGGCGATAAGACGGTCTTTTTCACTTATGAACACTTTTCTGTAAGACATTGTTAATTACGAGCGTTTCTTCATGATTTTAAAGAATAAGGCTAATTGTAAATCAATAAAATTTGGGTAAAAGATTTTGCAAACTCTACACAACACACGAATAAAAACAAATGGCGCGAAATATATGTTTGATTGATTGGGATAGATAAAAGTTTATATCAGTCTTCCATTCTTCCGTTTGCTTATGATTGAAAGGGTGGATTGGATGCATTTATGCAAGTTTAAAAAATATAAATTATATTTCGTGGTTTCATTTTCGATATAAATCATTTCACTAGGTAGTCCTTTCACCTACAAGGCAACATTCGCACGTTCTTACAAATAACTATTAGTCGATCGATTTAATCGATATCGATTAATCGATTAATTTGAAATTTACCCATGCTCCCATCCCTACCACTCTACGCGCCCATCACTAGCAGCGTCCGCCAAGCCTGTCATTCTTTTTCCGTGCGAGGCAACGAAAGCACGCGTTCGGATCTTGTTCGCAAAAAAAAAAAATTTTTTCAAGATACCGAAAAGATCCTACGAATATTTAACAAAAAATTAAGTGAGTTACTTAAACTTTGATGGATTTCATTATCCTTATACTATAAATCGAGAGACAATGTCTAATGTTACGGTAAGTTCATCTGCTTACCTACCTTCAAAAAAAAAAAAAAAAATATTTAGACAGAAATTTCGAATTGAAATTCTGCATAAACTTACATTTAAAAAGTGTAAAAGAAATATTTTTGCAAAGCCATAGATTCGAACAAGAACCAGGCTGCCATACTGCCATAGATTCCAATAGGAACGCGGCAAAATTTAAAACTGTACATCAGTTTTTATCATTAAAATATTTTTTTTTGCAAAGCCATAGATTCAAATATGAACCAGGCTACCATACTGCCATAGATTCCAATAGGAACGCGGCAAAATGCAAAAATAATCATAATTTTTTATGTATAAAAATATAAAAAGCATAATTTTCTTTTTTCTTCTTATTCCAGTAGGCGAAACGCCTTTATAATTTAAGGAATGTGCCCAGAGCAAATATCATTCGAATATGAGGATATATTTCTAGCCGAAACTATTCCCTACAACCCATGATCAGGTCTAAATGAGACTGAATCACCAAAAATCATGATGGCGACATACCAAGTGCCAATTGCCACCACTGCCCCAACAGTGATCACTTTCAATACCAGGTCCAGGTTCAATACCAAACAGGTCCAAGCACCAGCAATAACTTCCTTATTGGAACTAGTAGCGGTTACACCAACCAATTGAACTCGGACCCTGAGGCAAAGTTTAAATTTCCGGAACTGGACCCATAAATTTTATTAACCCTGGGCGAAGCCCTGGATGATGAACTAAAGTTGTGTGATTGAATCTACGATAATCTCTCTCAAATGGCTAGAGAAATCAAGGAAAAAATCCTTCAGCAATATACTATACCTAGCAACTACATATTGGTTCAAGCTTCAAAGCTAAATACTAAAATACTCTCATCTCAACTTGGACTGACTTCACATCACATCGGGGAGTAGGGCCATGGCCATTCTCCTAACTCAAGATATAAAATAGAGGCAATCAAGATTCTAAGCGAGGGCTCCCGTAGTTCATGCAACCTTTATAGCTCGGAGACACAAGCTCGCATTTAAAAGACCGCACCAGGTCTACCAAGACGTTTTTAAATATCTTTCAGTACAGAAAACGAGATAAAGCACTGTTCGGTGCCAAATTTTAGAGAAAATTAAATTAAGCTTCAAAATTGAATAGCAATGCCTTCAAATCAGGAAGACAGTAGTCTTCCCAGAAATACTGTTGCTTACACAACACAGCCGCCTCTACGAGCTCCACGGGCACAGCTTGGCCGCAGTTTCAGGAAAACTCAGGCCCTCCTCGCTTTGCGAAAAACAAGGGGGGGGGCGTGCCAGGGCCAGAGTACGAAGATACCACTCGTCAAGTTCCAAATTACAACGACCCAATACCGACGCAGTCGCACGTTTAGAGAACGACCCATCAGGCCACGTGCTCAACCACCATTCTGGCAGAATTCAGTACAATATTTTTAAAATGTGTTGGTTGTATTGTATATCACAAACAATAAGGTATCCTTAATTGGATTTGTAACAGAATAATTAAATCTTTTTCTAATTTTCCACTTGAGCAATAATATGTTCCTGTTGTAACATGGTTAGCACAGTAACAACAAGAAATGTCAATCGCAACTAATAATTTGCTAGAAATCGTATCTAAAACCTTTTTGACACCAATTCAATTGGAGGTAAGAGATTTCATTTTAACCTAAAACTGTAATAAATTTGTAAGTAACTAAACTTCATTTCGAAATGGCAGAACAGCATGCAAGCTATTATTACATGGCATCTATTGACCTAAAATGTCTCGTAACTTTTTATTTCTGTCGCTTAAAACTATCGTAAGTACTTACCCACGTTTCCTGTTTAAGGATGTGAACACACAGAATCTTGTTATCCACCTATGATTTCAACCCAATGCCTTATCTTATTGGCTCACGATAGCGCCTAGAACTTTTACTAAGATTAAAGAAGGGGTCGTAGGTCACTTGCGTTCATTTGGTCAAAAATTGGTAAATTTTTGTATGTGACGATATCCTTTACATAGACCGTAGTTACATGGAATATTTAAATAAAGTTAGGTTTACACTCTAATCACTCGAGTGCTTGGGCTTTATTAAAAACTATGAAAATAGTAGCTTATAGCCACAAAATAATTACAAATTTTCAGGATTTAAGTAAGTAGATGACTTAAATATGACTTTATCACTTACAAGCCATAAACGTAATAAAATAATAGAATTGGTTCTGAAGTGTTCTCAACTACCACCTGTTACAATCAGATAATTTTCACAAATGATTGGCATCCTAATGTCCGCTAGCGCAGCATTTTACAAAAGGCTGGTTGAAACCAAAAATACTTGAAAGGCAAAGGTACAGGTACCTTCTACCTACCTTCTATTCAGAGAATACTATGATAATTATATTTCGTGGTTTCATTTTCGATATAAATCATTTCACTAGGTAGTCCTTTCACCTACAAGGCAACATTCGCACGTTCTTACAAATAACTATTAGTCGATCGATTTAATCGATATCGATTACTCGATTAATTTGAAATTTACCCATGCTCCCATCCCTACCACTCTACGCGCCCATCACTAGCAGCGTCCGCCAAGCCTGTCATTCTTTTTCCGTGCGAGGCAACGAAAGCACGCGTTCGG